>OZ024934.1:20287679-20887679 GCA_964017235.1 Sabellastarte sp. h YS-2021
ACTGTGTGAAAGGAGTGCTGAGGGTGGCTGCCCCAGTCATACAGATCTGAAAGTCATTTCATAACCATTCCAATTTCTGGTGCATTTCTTTGCTAACAATAGTTTGTACATTCAAGATATTGTTTCATCTAAACCGATTAAACCACTGAACTTACTTTATTTCTGTGAGTGCAAATGAGAAGGCGGGACTGTGTCCTAGCTGAAACAGAGTAGTTTATTCACAAGATCAACATCACTATGAGCACACAGTTTAGCGTGTTCATAGCGATGTTGATTCCATGTCTCTGGATTCTTTTTGCCTTAAAGTCTGTTACATGATGGAGAATAAGCGTCACAGAAGTACTCCTTACATTACATGTCATATCACTACGTGTACATCAGATCATATCTATGATCGTAACAGGCCTGCCCAATTGTATGATTTTGCTAGGAGTGTAACTGTCAAAATCAAACTGCCTTTTCATAGAACTAATGCATCAATGTATTTTGATTCATTTGATTTAATTATAAAGCATAAAAAATACAGCCCTTATTATATAAAGTCAGCACTTTGTCCATGTGAAAAAGACATAGATTTTTACCAAAGAAGTCTTTACCTACTTTGAGCTAAAACACAAAGAAACTAATAAACAATAGTTTGCTTATAGAAAAATAACGTCAGAGATGCTCATATTCTACATACTGGACATCATCAGTTTGGTAAAATATAGCATTGGAGATGCCCATACACCCCAGTCTGGGGATATAGTTTTCAACATCATGAGAAAAAGAAGAAGTGAAAAAGTACAAAGGTCAAATCAAGGTCACACGGTGATGCTGTGCACCTACAGCCTCCAACCAACGTCTCTACCAAATATCAACCTTCTAAACCTTACAGATTCCAAGATATAGTCTGGACAAGATTTCATGGTCACTACAGCAAGGTCAAAGGTCAAATCAAGGTCACACCTACATTGCACACCTACACCCCCAACAAATGTGTATACCAAGTTTCAACTTCCTGCACCTTAAAGTTTCTGAGATATGCCCCCCCCCCCCCCCCCCCCCCCAAAAAAAAAAAAAAAAAAAAAAATTTCAATCTCAAGGTCACTACAGCAAGGTCAAAGGACAAATCAAGGCCACACCATAATGTTGCACACCTACACCCCCAACCAATGTGACCAACCAAGTCTTACTTCCTACACCTTATGGTTTCTGAGATACAAACTTTTTCCTGCCACCCATTTGCCTACCCAACCCCCCATTCAAACACCATGTGTGAAAACATTACAGCCCTTAAATGATATGTGGTAAAAAGTACAAGGACAAGGTGTCTTTCATAACAGTGTAAGTTATGTAAACGTGCAGAAGAAACAAAACCATCACTTTGGTGTGATCTCCTACCATGGATTAAATAGTAAGTGATATGAAAATAGAAAATATCAGTGACTCCCAAAGAATTATTATATGCAATTTTATTTTAAAACTTTAGTACAAAGAAGTACACATGATACCCAGAGATACCATGAGCAAACACTAGCGTAAACATCCCAAAGAACCTGAAAAAGAAGTGATTTACTCAAAGGTGGAAATTTTCAAAATTCAATTGTTTTGTAGTTCTAAGTAATCAATAGTGGAATATCATAGTACATATTACTCGGTTAGCTATAGAGCTGCAGCTCTGAAGATTTTGCACAGCAGAAACATCAGAAAGTAGGTGAACAACAAATTTCATAAAAAAACCCATTGTAATTTCAATAGTTTTGCAGTTACAAATGATTTTCTTAAAGCGTAACCATTAAAGCAGCTATTACTCAACTATGGAACTACAGCTCTGAAAACAAACCACAACACAGATCAACAAAAAATAGGTGAACAACATACTTCATAAAAATCCTCGAAATTCAATAGTGTTGAAGTTACAAGTGACTTACACAATGCCATATGTACATCAAAAAGTGGGTGAGCAACATATTTCAAATACCTTTAATTTCAAAGTTCTGAAGTTTCAAGTGGTTAATGTGGGTGTTCCACCGCACGGCTAAGCCTCCCGATTAAGGGTTTTTTGGAGTCGGTTTCAAAAATTTGCTTAGTCCCAGGCATTCTGTATAGACCGGTAGTTGTCGGTTGGGGCCGTGTGAAAAATCAAACGTGTTTGATATTTCTCATGACCCAAACCAATTCTTATTTCCCGTTGTCAACAAAACGTCCAGTTTCAGGCTTCCTCAGACCCAAATTTACACAGTCCTATGTTGTCTCAGGCCTCCTGCGACCCTTAGTCCCAGGCATTCCTAGCTTAGTCCCAGGAAGCCTGTGTCAGTCCCCGACTCGTAACAGATCCATAAAATTTCATGCGTGTGAAAAAGAATCGGTTTCATTAGTCCCAGGAAGCCTCAGACCGTCTCAGGTGTCCTGCGACTAAGAAATCTGGGTCTGGGACTAAGACCCGACTAAGAGAAGCCGATCCAAACCAATCCAAGCCGGCCTCCTCAGGCCACCTAATTTATACTTCAGCATAGGGCAAATTTTACAGGCGACACATTTCATTTTTTAAACTTTTTTTTGATATTTACTAGAGTTATGAGGAAAGAGAAAGGAGGAAAGAAAGGAAAGAAGAAGATGGAGGAGAGGCAAGAGGAGAGGGAGAAGGAAGTTGGAGAGTTGGAGGAGAGGACAGAGGAAAGGACAGGGGAGGAGAGAGGAGGGAACAGAAGAGACAGAAGAGCGGATAGAGGATACAGAGGAAGGTTTAGAAGTTACTGAGGAAGCTTGCGAAGAAGATGAGAGGTGTGAGGAAGAAGCAGAGTGCCACTCAGCAGCCAAGAGAGCTAGGGTCTGTGCTACATTCACTGACAGCCAAGAACATGCCATTGTAGTGAAGGAGCATCCAGAGCTGTACGACAAGGAGAATGGACATTTCCACGACAGACAGAGGAAGGAGGCTCTCTGGGCAGAAATCTTTGCAGAACTGAAGCTCCAGCCCTTTGATGTGAGAAGGTGGTTTGAGTCCCAGAGAACTCGTTATGGCAAGCTTTTCAAGCAACAGTCTGGCCAAGCCCCAAGGGAGATGACCAAGAGACAGTCCTGGGTCTACCAGTTGATGGGTTTCCTTAAGACCCACATCAGACGCAAGGGGGCCAACAGAAGCTCTGGGTTCGAGGCCAGTCCCAACACCAGCAGGCATGACGAATCGCATGGATCTACTACTGATACAGAACATCTATAGACCAGTGTCCAGAGCGAGAGTAGGAGTCAACCAATACTTACATCTACACCAGTTTCTACAGATTTCAAGATACTCAAGCACTTTGACCAGATGAGGACACTGATCTCAGGTTTCCTGCAGCAGAAGTCAGACAGGCAGCCCTTCTTTGACTACGTGGCATCAGAGGCTGAAAAGATGACCCAAGAGGAGTTTGAGGACCTCAAGGGCAGGATTTTTAGAGACACTGAAGCAATAAAGAAAACTCGTAGACGTCAAGTACTACCCAGGAGATCAGCCACTATTACCAAAGAGTCACAGAGGGTCGGGATACTGCCACCAACCACTCAACAGGTGTCTAGTTCCACCCAGGCAGCAGCAGGCAGCAGTTCCAACAGTTACGTCTACTACACACCCAGCCCCATTGGCTTTGGAAACCCTCCATCAGTGGTCACAGTACAGGATGAGGGCAGTAGACACAACCTAAGTGGAATACTAAGCCAGCTACCAGATCTAACAACAACACAGATCATTGAGCAGCCTCAGCAGAAGCAACAGCAGCAGCTCTACACCATCACCACCACAGCACTGCCTCAACAGCAGCAGCAGCCTCCTCAGTAGCCAGCCAGTCAGGGTGGGTCGGCGACCCCTCATAGGCCCTTCTCAGGCTCACCCAAATATTCCAAAAACAATTACTAGCTACGTGTTGTTCATATTCAAATTCCCCTCCCAAAACATAACAGTTCGGTACAAATACTTATCACAACAAAAAAAAAAAAAAAAAAAAAAAAAAAAAGAAGCCAAACACCCACACCATCCCAAACATGAAACAAATAACCCATGGTAATACACATAACAACAGAAGGCCACAGAGAAAAAAAATTGATAAATGAACTCCAAATATGGCGAATAATCTGCCCATTTGTAGCTTAAAATCCATGGGCTTGGTTTAAATTTGTAATAAAAAAGGTCTAACACTGACACCATCCCTTGGCTTAAAGATATTATGCTATCACATAGCCACCAACCAACAAACAGACAAACCCAATAGCAAACATAACCCCTAACCAACGGACTGACAAACCAATTTGCAAACATAACTCCCCAAACCAACAGACAAATCAATTTGCAAACATAACCCCCCCCCCCCCCCCCCAACCAACAGACAAACCAATTTGCAAACATAACTCTCCCCAACCAACAAACAGATAAACCATACTCTAAAGACAACCCTTTGGGTGGTTATATTTTCTAAATTTTCTTGAAGTAAAGGAAAAAGATTTTATTTTTGAGATTTGCAAGAAAGGAAAAACTTTTAGTTTCAGTTAGTTTTCCAGAAGAGAAGAAAAATTTAACTCAAATTTGGGTGTAGCTTTCAAAATTTATGCAATATTTATTCCATTTAGCAAGTTATGTTTGGCATTGGTTTTGTCTGTTGGTTGGGGGACTTATGTTTGACATTGGGTTTGTCTGTTTGTTGGTTGGGGGACTTATGTTTGCAAATGGTTGGGTTATTTGGAACAAGCACAGCTGATTAATTGCTTTGGGAATATTTGGTAGTCCTGAAAAGGACTGGTTACTGCAGTAGCAGTTATATTCTGCCATCTTGTCATGCCACTGCTCCCACATTATTGAAGGTAATCCCTCTGTCTTTTGGCTTCTCTGGCAGGGTTTCTGTCGCAACCATCATCAGCTGCACCACCAATCAAGCGACCATCACCAGGTACATCATCATCATCGTCAGGCTGTTGACCACCATGTTGACCTTGATACTGGCTTCTCAGTATGTTGTGCAGAACCACACAGGTCAAGACCAAATCCCTCACTGTTTCTGGGGGTAGTTCAATAGTGGTCATCATCACTCTGAATCTTGAGACCAGGATGCCTAAAGCGTTCTCAACAACTCTCCTGCCTCTTGACATTCTGTAGTTGGCAATCCTTTCCTCTCTCGTTGACATCCTTCTGCCATAGGGTTTCATCAGCCAGGTCTTCAGGGCAAACACATCATCTGCCAGAATGAAGTAGGGGACATCTCGACCACCCGGGGTTATAGATGCTGGATCAGGGAAGCCTATGCTGCCATCATCAATCTTCCTCTTCAGGTGACAGGTATTAAACATCTGGGCATCTGAGCAAGATCCAGCTGTACCCACATCCACTCATCTGAACTTGTACTGTCCATCAACCAAGGCCAACATTACTATTGAAAAGAATCCTTTATAGTTGTGGTACAGGGCCCCAGAGTTCTTGGGTTTCTTCAGGGCCACATGCTTGCCATCAAGGGCTCCCAGAGCATGTGGAACGTTCCACCTGATCCTGAATTCCCTTTCCAGTTCTTTCCAGTTTCCACTCATCTGGAGTAGTAGGACATCTGAGGTACTCTGGTGAACTCATCCTGGATGGCCCTGCAGACCTCTGGTAGAAATTTGGAAATGGTGGATCTGCCAACCCTGAACTGACAGGATAATGATGTGTATGACTCTCCAGTAGCCAGATATCTGATGGTGAGGGCTAACTTTTCCCCAACACTGATTGGAGCTCAAAGAATTCTGGGGTCATCCTCATGAAATTGGTGAATCCTGGAATGTCTGTGGCATACAGTTCAGCCATAATGTTGTGGTAGGCCCCCCTCTCCTCTCTCTGTAGTAGCCATGGCCTGACCCACATGTTGTGCCTTCTTCTAGGTCTCTGTCTGGCTGGTGGTGGTGGAGGTGCTGCTGCTGGTGGTGCTGGTGGTGGTTGCTGTGGTCGACGTAGAAATAGCAAATACATCATTATATGTAACTGAATAAAAACTAAAAAGCCCTAAATTGTTGCTGAAGCTGTCTTCCATTGAAACATGGCATCCTGCTGTGTTCCTAGAAAAGTAATGATAATTACATCCCAGAATTTATATATATATATATATATATATATATATATACCCAGAAAATCCAGTTTTTTTTGCAAAACAAGAATCGACCATCTTGGTCTGGGGAACAATGAGGAGGCCTCAGGACACCTGAGTAAGCCGGGACTTATTCGGGGCTTAGTCCCCGGAGGCCTGAGGCTTCCTGGGACCCAGTCGGTATGTCTACAAGATTGTGGTTCAAACCGACCAGAAAAATGGCTTAATCGGCTCTTAGTCGCAGAACAGTCGGGGACTGTGTGGGGCCACCTGAGGCCTCCTTAGCCTTCATGAGGCTGATCTGAACTTAATCCCAGGCTTTAATACCGATTCAGTATTCCCGCCCATTTTACCTTTTTTTCACCGACTGTCCACGATTAAGGGTCACAGACAGGATCGGGGCTTAGTCCTTTGGTGGAACAAGGGCATAACTCAAAGCTGAACTATCAAAGTAATGATTACTCAGTTAACCATGGAGCTATAAATCTAGAAAATATGCATGACAAATATCATCAAGAAGTAGGTTAACAACATATTTGAAAACAAGTTTTACATTTTGAACCCCTAGAACCAATGATAAGGGACATGTAAGGTCTTTTTAATATGATGATCCCAAATAACCGTAAAGATGTGATATAGCCACCATTCTGCTTTCAAAATGAGGCCAAAATTTACTCAGCCAAACTCCCTTAACCATGTACATTTTGTGCAAATCTAAGCTAGCTATGATGTTTTAAGTTTTGGAGAATCTTAACGGGTTTGAAGAATGCAGTAAGACCTCATTTAGAAATAGATCACCCAAGGAACATATGGAAAAGCATTAGGTTAATAAAATGTGGAGAGTCCTACAGAATGTTTAACTTTGGAGAAGCTTTAACAAAATTCAAAAGTGAGGCTAAAATATTTATTTAGGGTACAATCACAGTCCACAAATATGCAACAGTAAGTTACTAGCCCAGAAATTTCAACTATATACATATCACGACAAGCTACCCATAACAAATTTACAGCAATAATAATCTACATTGTCATTATGTTTATTCTACTGGTACTACTCTTATACTGTAGGTGTACATAAAGAGTGTAAACTTTATTAAATGCATATATCTGAATTTACACAAACTGACGAGTGCTATTCTAACTTAATTGAACAGGTGCTTATGATAATCTGCTTATCTTGGTATAGTATCCATGAATATTCCAGTAATCATGTTGTTTCTGTTATACAGAGTAAAACTGAAAAAGAAGAGATGTAAAATGTGTGGTTTTCTCTGCCCACAATACTTTATTTTTAACCCCTAAAATTTGTTTTGACTCCAGTGAAGTTCGTCACATGCAATTCTATGACAATATCGAAATGTTTTCATACTTGAATTTCAAATATGAATTGTACATTAATATTCCAATGAATGGTTACATTTGTCTAAACATAAATATTGCTGGTTCTTGAGGCCTTAAATGCAGGTGACACACTTCACTGGCTGAGCAGTATCAAAAATATTACAGTATTTATTTTATTCCTGTAATTGGTCACATAATACAGCAAAGTTACATGGCAACACCACTCTTCAACATGAGTTGTGGGCATGGAGAATCAATTTCTCTCATGAGTTACAAGTGTGTTGGTATACAGACAATGCCCCACTGGGTATGACCACACTCACACTCAAACATAACCCCATAAGACATGACCCCCATCAGAAAATACCCCATCAAGCTAAATGGGAACTGGGATAAAATCCCCTCAATATTTATATTTAGACAAATGTAAGCATTCATTAGAATATTAATGTACACAAGTACCTCACCACTGGCAAGCCAAAGTACTTTGTCCCATATGTGTCATTATATACATCTGCTGTTATCAAGAATTAGCAATCCAGAAAGATGTTTCTCAAGGTTCCTCTTTACAGCTCCTCAGTTCATAAATCTAAAGTTCATTTCAAAATGCTTCTCATATGATGCTCCAAAACTCTGGAATGATTTGCCACTGGAAATTTGAACTGATCCTACACTTGGATGTCTCCAAAGGCGACTTAAAACCTGTTTAAGAAGTCTTTCCCTCCCTAGTTTTTCTGACCACCAATGGTCCCCTTGGTGACAACCTAGTTATGTTTTATGATTTGTGCATTATGATATGGATGGTGTGCCTTAGAATCCGCCAGTTCGGAGATTAAGCACCAGTATACCCAATCATTTATCTGTATGCAAAATGCACACAGTCCAATATTTCACTGTTTCTAAAACTGATTTTGGACCATCAGTGGTCAGTACTGAGAGTTGGTAATTCATTCTTGAGCTTAAATGTGTTTGCAAATGCTTTTTAATGGGGTTGATTTTGTTTCTCACATAGCAGAGGCTTGGGCCTTGCAAATATTGTCAATGTCTCTTAGAGAGCATTGTTCTATCCCTCAGATATTGTTAGCCCTAAAGATATCTTTAATGGGAAGGTATGAATGTTCAAAGGATGATGGTAATGTAAGTGGCTTGTGACGTATGCAAAGAGGAGGCAAGTTTCCAACTTTACTCTTTCATCACCAACAAAAGAAGCTGCCTTCAGTCTCAGCATGGCTTCCCCCTTTATCTCACTACTTTTAATTCTTCAGTCAACAGTGGTTCCTTTTTTTAAGGCATCATTCCCATTGGATGGCTTCCCTGCTTCTTCACCCTTCATTTTAATGATCCCCCCCCCCCCCCCCCCCCCCCTTTATCCCAACATCATCATTAAACCGAGTTTCTGTCCCATCGCCAATTGCTATTGATATACTGATGGACACAATGGCGAGGCACAGAGCTCCCATGTACTTGTTTTCTGTGTAAATCTTCTACGGCATATTTGTACACATATTATCACTGGTACAAAGTGTTATTTGCATTCTTTTAGGTATGTACATGTGCCGTTCACTAATATTTAATGCCTATCCAACTGTTGTGTATATAGTTCAACCTATTTTTAAAACGTAAACAAATCTTCAACATTACACAGCAATCTACAAAAGAAATTCCTGGCGTGCAAAAGCAGTTTAGGGTATCAACACATGTATTGTAAACAAGATACAGCTATGCAGACATATCATGGAATTTTTAATGTTGATGGAATAATTTCCCGCAATTCAAAATTTACACAGAAAACAAGTACATGCGAGTTCTGTCCCTCGCCATTGCGTACCGTCAGAAATATCAACAGCAATGCGCGACGGGACAGAAACTCGGTCTACATCATCATCACAAGAACCCACTTTCAATCCCAGGATGGCTTCCCCTTAATCTAAAACTTCTAATTGATGAATCAACAGTTTTACGAACTTCTTATAATGATAGTTCTAACATTCCTAAAATTCCAAATTTTGTAAAAAAAAAAAAAAAATTTTAAAAAAAGTAAATAAAAAATAAAAGTGGGGTTTGGTCAATCCGATTAATGGGTGGGGTTTGTATCTGAGTGTGGTATTCTTGATACTGTAGTGGTGGTGGACCAGTTCACGCCCGGGTACCAATTCACGCCCACCCTCAATTTTCTTGAAGATTTATAATTTTTCATAGAGAAGATGTTAACCACATTATAGATAATCATCAAATTGATCATATACATTTATAATCTATTGTTTAACTGTGATTGTTTTGGATAAATTTAGGGTGGGCGTGAATTGGTACCCGGGCATGAACTGGTCCACCACCACTATAGATGTGGTTGCCTCGGCTCTACTTAATTGTGTTTTATGCAAATCTCCAGTTCTATGTGGGGTCGTGTCACGGCTCTACACGCAAGTAGAGCCTAGGTCACCACGTCTAGATACTGTAGGGTTATGTCTGATGGGGTTTTGCCAGTGTGGGGTTTTGGGCCTGGATTCATTGATATCGTCGACAGTTGGCTTCGCTTGTAAACTTGATCGAGTTGTTTGACTTGGTATTCAGGTCGGGCGATAAAATAAGGTCTTAATAACTAGATACTGTAAGTGGCAAAGCTACAAAGTCACAAACCATTAAAATTAATGCCCTCGACCAGAAAATATAATTTATCTTCAGCCATATCTATACAATGTATTCATTTTGAATGCACATTGAATTTTGGCTATATCAGTACACAAAACCTTTTCAAATTTAAGCGCCTTTTTGTTTACAAACAAGGTACTAAAGCTATCGGGAAAAAAATTAGAACATCCGAAGAAAATATGTATTAAAAATGAAGCAGTTAATTCCCACAGAAAACAGAAAAAACACTTGCACTTGTACTGTATATCACAACTGTAACACAACACAAGAGTGGCTGGAAAATATGTGTATTTTTTTCCATTTTTTATTTGTAGCCTTGAAAGTATGATGCACAAGTGAAGTCTGCTCAGTAGAATGCTATCTCATGTACTTCCAACGTGACAGATTACTGTGAGGTAGAATTTGGAGTTTTTATAGGGATGGAGCTAATTTTATCCAATGTAGTACGTACTGTAATCACCAGTAAAATTAGCTACGTTGGGTGCAAAAAAATGGTATAAGTTATGCACAGTCCATGGAATTGTCCATTACATGTAACTCAAAGATCAAAATTGGGGTTTTCAGGGTCATATAAGGACATGTCCTCAATCAGCATTGTCATGTGTGGGAGTCAAACCTGTACTGCCTATATCAAACATGCTAAGCCACTGAGGACTTTCAAATTTCATGTGAAACATGAATAACTGACTTGTACTTTTCGCAAAATGGCATTTTATTGAGGTTTTGCTTTCTCATTTCGTGAAATGGCAATAAACAATGTATAAAAATAAAGTGTCATGCATAAAATTATTCTTCCTTTGATGTTTCTGTTAACATGTTAAACACCAATTCTTTCTTTTCAGAATTTTTTTTACACAAAATAACATATTTTACTGCAAAAATGATGATCATAGTGCCATAACTGTATGTTATGTTCAGCTGTTTTCTTTTTCCAACCCCAGGATATCATTAATATCCACTATAGCTTGATTGATGTTACATAGAAGTTCATACTGCTTCTTTTTTTGAAAATATTTCTCAATCTGTAGCACTTGACAATCCATACAGCATTCTGTCAAGAATAACAACCCATTTTAGTGATGAAAATTTAGTCATGCAGATGCTTCATCAAGTGGAAGTTGCCAGAATGAACTGGAGCAATCAAATCTGGATAATACTGTTACCCCAGTAAGTTTATGGCTGATGTCTTCAACAAATGGAAGCATAAGCATTTCTGTTTCAACAGATTTGTTCAAATTCCTGTAAGCGTTTCACTAATTGCAGTTGCTCCACCACTGATTAGCTAGCAAATTATTCCCCAACCAGATGTCACAAAAATAGTCAAATGGTGCACTGTCTTTCTGTATACTTAACGTTTGCAGCAAACTGTCCCAATATCAATACTTATCATTCCATCATTCTTCTTAAAATTAAAGTGTTAGACAGACCATGTAATGCAATGATGAATACCTCTGCAGTCTCATCAGGTTGTTGTGCCCTCTTGTAAAAACATGCATGCTCATCTATGACATTCCTGTTTGGTATGAAGCGATTGTCTTATTTTTGTACCACATGCCATATTTCTTGCTGTTACACACCCCCTGAAACTGGTGTAATGCGCCTTGGGGTGAAGGAGGTGGACATATTATTTTTTAAATGTTATGACACATATATTAGTTAAAATGTTATGATGCATATATTTAAAATTTTTAAAATAGATATTTGGTAAAATCGGTATAAAATCTTAAGTAGTAAAATTAGAAAAGAACATAATAGAGGATAAAATGAAATAATACAGTCCTCAACTTCTGCTACAAGAACCAGAGTTTTACTGATATGACTCAATAAGAGTAATGCAATTGCACTACTGCTTGAAAAGCACTTTGTACAAGATATACACTGAACTTTTTCACACCATACATACACTGGCTGAAAAAAGTATCTGCAATTTGAAGCATCAAAAAGAATGAAAACGTTAAATTAGTAATCATGTTGCCAATTTGATTTCTACTTTTAGATTCAAAATGACAGCTAATAGTGGGGCTGGTTTCACAATATGAAATTTGAGGGATATCAAATACCTGTCCAGATAATAAACTATCTCAAATAAACTGTACTGTTGGAGATTTTTATTTTTAGACAGGTTTATTTCATATTGAGGAATAGTAATTACTCGAACCCATGTAGGACACATATTTACACGTAGTTACCATTGCGAAAAATGAGGACATGCATTGATGCATCCCATATCGTTGTCCAGACACAAACATATATTATTAGACTTGTTTTGACCTGAGGGACATCAGATTAAACACCATAACTAATTTAGAAGATTTATTTTGTGGTAACAATTAAAATACATTTGATTACTTAAAAGAAATGTGCATAGGATATTTCATAACTTTTAGTAACTTAATTTATATTTTGTGTTGTCTTGTATGTTAATTTATTATGAGTTTTATTCAAGTCATGTCATCTAGTCATTTTGATGGGATATTTGTTTTGGTATTAATTGGAGATTATGCATGTTAAGGTCATGCTTTACATAGTCTTTCTTTTTTATGTTTATGTTCTATTTAAATATTGTTCAGTTAATGTATTTGTTTGTTTCAATCTGTGCATGTTTTTTTCCTTGTTCATGCTATTTGTATATGTAGTTTAATGTATGTATTTATTTTTTTATTGTTGCAACATAACACCACAGAGTTCCTGTATTTAAGGTTTTACACTTACTTACATAATTATTCTCACACCTGGAAATGTGAACCATATCTTTTATCTAATCATTGGCTGAAATATGTAAGTTTAATTCCACATAGTCTATTTAATGTTTTTAAGTTAAAGTATCACACTTAAAGCTCATTTTAAGGATGGATATTCGTGTAGTTCCATGTTTTTTATTCATTTTTCATTGATATTATAGGAATATAGAACTCAAATACCATCTAAACGCAGAATTTTAGACTGGTTGGCATGGTCAAAGCACGAATGCTTCCTATTCTGCCATGACTGTTTAAAATAAAATACCTAAAACACTTGTAACATAAAAAAAATATCCAAGTGAACACAATAGGGCTCCGCCATGTTGGCTGTTCCATCAATTGAACAGGGATGATTTTTTTTTTCTCCAAAGATAAACCATAAAATTTTTCTGTTTATTTTCTTTTACACTTGAAAGAATTGTTTCTTTTAAAAGAAATATTCCCTTTTTACAAACATTTTGCACTGTAACTAATGTAAATAACAAAACTGGAAACATTTTCTTCTGTTTATTTGAAATGCCTTGGGAAGTTGATGACACAGCCTCAATGTTGATGCAGAATTTCAGACGGTTTAGAAATCGTTCTTGGCCAATTAGAATGACGGGAAACATTCGTGTCATGTTAGAATTGGTCATAGACTGGCTATAATAATTTTAACTCTGTGTGATAACCTTTCTAAAGGGGTTCATCCCAGAAATGTGAGCTAAAATTTTCTCTCAGAATCAGCTGAAACCTGTTTATTTGCTTCTGTATGGCATAAAGTATTCCATGCTAAATTATCAGACTTCCATGTTTTTCATTCATTTTCCATTGATATGTGGTCATGGACTATCTGGGGTAATTTTATTTGTATATCATGCTCTTATTTGATCAACATTATACTCAGATATCTTAAAATATGTCTATATTGTTATAACTCCTCCACCAACCAGTCAGTATTATATCTCCCCAAGAAGTGAATGTCAAGATTTTTGTTTTATATTTACTGGTAAAATCCAAGTTACTAGTAGATACACATGTAGAAGCATAAATCAGTTTATGGGTCTAATTTTGGTGAATTTTTTACTTTGAACCTCAATAACATAAAAAGTATTTTGTATATTTTTTTAATGTTAATACCTCAAATAATAGGTGTGTTATCCCTTTATAACTGTACCAAATATTATACCCCAAGTAGGGGCCACGGTGGCAGAGTGGTAACACTCTCGCCTCCCACCTCTGAGGCCGAGGTTCGGTTCCCAGCACGGCCTCAAGTGGGAAAGTGGTAGTTGCTTGCCGTTGGTCGGCAGTTTACAGTACAGAACCCTGACAAACTATATGTACTGGTTTCCTCTGCCCTTCTAACTACCCGTCCTGATATGACCTGTACAGTATTGAAAGCGAAGTAAAACACAAACTAAATAAATAAATATACCCCAAGTATTTCTGCAAATATTAAAAATATTACCTATTCTGTCTGTAATTGATCAAAACCCTTGAATCAGTTTATGGGTCTATTTTGAAAAAAATGTCACACTTCACTGAACCCCCAGGTGTTTCAAGTTCACCATATTAATGCTGCGTTCTTACTGGCCGTAAACACGACTTCACAGCCTGTAAATTTGTCAAGAACGGTCTCACGGGTGGTATATACCACTGGTGAGTTGGGTGTCACCAGAAACTTTCCAAACTTTGACCTTCACCTCTAGTGACAACAAAGATGCAGAATACATGTGCTTTTGTTTTTAAAAACCTGCTAAATGAACTGTTTCGGTACTCGGGATTTTGATAAATACAGTACGTAACCTCAGAAAACGAATAACCAATGAAATATATATCTTTTGTATGGTGGATAGCGAAGTATTGTGATTTCTTTTATTTCTTTCTCTTTGTCATTTGTGTTTGTTTACATCCAAACATAAACACACCAGCGGTAAATTGTGAAGAACGGTCAAAACTTTCCACTGGTGGGTACCAACTCACAGGTCGTGTGCACGGGCTCTCTGAACGCAGCAAGACTGTAACCCAAGGACACTGACCAAATTGTGAGCCTATTTTGGCCAAGTATTTTGTGTAGTGGTGTGTCTTCAAGTATTTCAATTATAAAACCTTTAGTGTGTTTGATGTATAATTACAAATGTGAACACATTGAACACATTGATGTTTGGGGTGTTTTATTGCAACATTTTTATTTTTCTCTTCATCACTTCTAAATAAAATGTAACAGCCTGGGGAAATAGCATTGAGCACCATTACATATAGAACTTACACTGTAAGTTATACTTAAGGTGCAAGCCAAATAACACCTAGGGGAGATCAAGGGTATGCAAAGTATCAAAACAAGGCAATTCAATATTAATATCAAATCATAAATTGGTAAACTAAAGTTGTGAAGCTTTAAAATTTATAAATTAAAGTATTGCTGTCAATGGAAATAACAGAATTAGGTAGAATTACCTATAACTAGAGCACTTGGAGAGTGCACACCTCTGCCAATGCATGTAATAATAAGTAAATAGGTAAATCCAAGTTATTTATTTTTTGTAGCCAAATGATGACCCAGATCACTCTAAAAATTTAATAGGATATAAGTTGGACACATCTCCTGATTTCTTTAAGGAAGATCCAACTAGTCGTATTTGCATATCCTGCTAACACACAAACAAACAAACAGACAAACAGTTATAAAAATAAAACCTCCTTGGTGGTGGTAATAATCAGTTGCAGCAATCCATATATCATTGTTAAAAGGGAAATATGTTTCAAATATTACTGTAGAAAACATTTTGACAGAGCCAAGGTCAAAGGTCAGACGAAGGTCATAGTATGACATTGCACATCTGTAACCCCTAACCAATATCCCTACCAAGTATCAACATCCTAAATCCAATGGATTCTAAGATTATTGCCAAACAAGATATTTACCCCTGCCCACCTGCCGGCCCACCTGTCCACTTATCTGCACAGCTAGATACTATGGATGAAAACAATACCTGCATTTGTACAATTTGAAATCATAATTTGGTCAGTCCTAAGTGACCACAAGTAACAGTACATATATTGTAAATCCCTGAAGTGATAAGTCAAGTGTAACATTTTTTTTCCAAAATAGACCCATAAACTAGGTGTTTAATATTTCTACTAATATTCAGAAAATGATGACATGGGATAACATGTGAGCTATCTACATGAAAACAAATGAAATACTGGATTATTAAGGTGTGAAGTAAAAAAGACACCAAAATTAGACCCAAGAACTGATCATTACTTGATCCTTACTTCCACCAAAGAACACTTCATTTTTCTAGAAATATAAACATACAGAGACACTAGAATCTACGTTGCAAGTCAGTGTTTACCTTTTTTCAAAATAGACCCATAAACAGATTCAAGGGTTTTCATCAGTTAGACACAAACAAATTAATATTTTTATATTTGCATAAATACTAGTGGGCAAATATTTGGCAAGGTGATAAAGGGATAACACACCTATTATTTCAGCTATTAATATTTGGGACTATTAAAAATAGTTGAATAACTTTTTATCTTTGATTTTGAATATTGAAAATGGTTAAACATGAACATTTAACTTTCAGACATCATGTCATTTATGTACCATTTCCTAGACTTATAGCTTGACTCTTACAACAACTTTCTGGTGACAAGTGTTTTTCGTCCATATGTTGTTCAAATATAATTTTACAGATTCTTTGTTCTACATTTCCACTTATAAATATTTGTCCACAGTATTTGGACACCATGACAATAAAATAAATAATGCTGAACTGTATTGATTTCATTACAGTAAAAACATGTAGGCGATTTCTTACTCTTCCAGTTATACATATACTACCAAGTCATTTTATTTTTTGTGTAATATATGGGTGCTGTATGAGTTTTGCAGAAACAGCGAGTCCTGACAAAAGGCAGCCAGCCCTTGTCTTTTCGGAGACTATACCCCTAACTCCAGAATGCTTGTGGAATAATGAACTCCTGTAAGCTTCTTGTCAGTAACTATGTATTTTTCGAGGGTCGGGAGCAATGTTTACAGAGTCGGTTAGGAACAGATGGAAGTCCCACCTGGAAGTCGTATTGTCATGGGTCTATACGGCTTGTTGGACACACTTCCCGATTGGCTTATACTGTAACCATCTTGTCTGGAAGAACTTCCCAGCTTGCCATGGTTAAGTACCTAAACACCATCTCTTGACGGGATGTACACACAATTCGTATTGACCTTGAGAGGAAACTGGCCTGTCATAAACATTACCGACCTGACTTGGTCTCTTCCCACTTGATGGGAAGTCTCCAAGTCATCAACTATAGAGTCAGTAACATCTCAGTAGGACAAGCATAGAACACATTACAGATGTAAACAGAAACTGACAAGGCAGTTACAGCAACAGACAAGCCGAGAAGTATGGAAGACAAGCTGGCTTAATTTTATCGACCCGCGGCTGGATGAATATGAAGTCTATGACTATATAGGGCATGTCAGTTTGCGCACTGAATCATTTGGAATTTAGCATTCGACAGACTACATCTGGCAGCATGTAGGATAAGGCTTTTGTTTTTACAAATTGACTAGGATTTAGTGTTGAGATACAAGTTGGGTGGGTTGATAGGATTTTGTTTTCACAAACACTGCTGTGTTGGGTTGAGATACAAGTTGGGCTGCTTTTAAAAAGAAAGATGGGTCCTAAAAAGGGCAGAAGAATGAGGAAGATAGAAATCCCCACAGACACACCCACAGAGTTTGAGTTGGGGGATAGAGCTGCTGATATACAGAGGAGGGAGAAGAGGCACAGAAACAGAGGGAGGAAGCCAGCAGGGAGGAACTACACATTAAGCACTGGAGGGAATGACCGAAAAGTATGCAAGGACAGACCGAAGTGACACAGAAATGGATACAGAGAGTGGAGGATAGGCAGTCACATCAAAGCACAAGAAGGGGCACATGCCAAACATCAACCTGGTGGACTCAGATTAGGAGGCTATTGTGAACATTGTCAAGGACTACAAGGAGTTATACGACAAAACCAATGAACATTTTAAGGATAAGGCAGAATGGAATGCCTTTGGGAAAGGTTCGCCAACAGCTGCAAGCTGTCTGTCAAAGTGTGCAAGACTTGGTTCAAATCCAAGGACTCGCTATGGGAAACTCATGCAGTCTAAGTATGATCAGGCTCCAAAAGAAATGACTAAGAGGCAGAACTGGATTCAGGATAAATTTAACTTCTTGAAGACGCCAATCATACACAAGGGATTCAGCAAATCTTCATCCTTCAAGTCCCCAGCCCGAGGAGCCAGTGACATCCACTGCCTTAGCACATTTCATCTCCAGAGGTTCAACCAACATGGATAATATGGAGATCAGCATGTAATCAGACACCACGATACAGCTTTCAGTGCAGTTTCTAGGCATTCCTTTGCTTGACCAGCAGGTCATGAACCAGTTTGCACAGATAAAACCCATGCTGTTATTGTTTCTCAGTGCGAGGCAGGAGGCCACCATTACAGCCCTTCTGCAACTACCTGGCATCTGAGGTGGAGGCCTTAGAGGATAGAGACTTTCAAATATTCAGAAACGAAGCTGTAAAAATTCTAAGTGGCATCCCGAGCAGGGTAGAGGAAAGGAGCCGTCTGCCCCAGCAACCACAGCAACATTTTCTAGGAGCTCCAGTGCAAATTCAACATTTGTGCCACAGACATTTCAACAGCCACAGCAACCACCCCTAGCTGCAAGGGAATAAATCTTAGCCATCCCAGAGACCCAAATGCTAGCAAGCCAGGTCATCCAACCTGCCCAGCAGAGCCAAGTGGCAACCAAAGGACTCTCTAGCTTCCTTTGAAATCTACAGTCAGTGATAAGCTACCAAGAGATTGACACACCACAGTCATTTTCACCACTCAACAGGAACCAACATGCCACCTCTCCTCCAACCACCACCACGCAGCAAGAACAATAGCAGCAGCCAGCCCAACTTCAGCCTCCCCAGCAGTCAGCTGACACAAACAGCAGCAGCAGTAGAGCCACTGCACTTGCCTATAATGGGTCCTTTTCAGGACCATTGCTGTAAAGCATTTAATGGTCCATTTCAAGACCACTCAAATCTTCCAAAAACAATTTAAAACAAGAAAAAAAATTCCAAAACAAGAAGCATTTCACTGCCCCACACAAAACACTTCACCCCAAATACACACACACACACACACACACACACACACCAATGAGTGACTGAGTGTGTGAGTGAATGAAAATTTGAAGAACTTCAAATTTTTCAAACCTGGACTTAAAAGATTTGGTACTTACTTACAGAAACACCCCTTGTACTTTTAAGAAGCTTTGACATTTGGGGAAAGTATTTTGACCTTTGGATCCAACATTTTGACTTTTGACCTTTGAGAAACTTTAGAGGTTCCCAAAAGATTTTGATAATTAGGAACTTAGAAATATCTTGCAAATTTGCTAGGAAAAAATTTTGAAAAAAAAAAGTTATTTTTTTAAAGGTTTACAAATTTTGACCTGTGATGGGGGACATTTTTACATAACTTTGGTTGAAGTTTTTGATGGTCTTACGGGACTTGTGATTTGTTTTGAAATAGTTTTGGAAACATGTTGGAAATTGATTGGATTTTCTTTGGAAATTTGAGGAACATCACCTTAAATAAAAGTTCTAGGAATAATTAGGTAGTGCTGAAAAGTAATGATTAAAGTAGTCTTTCAGTAGGTCTCGCTGATGTTTGGCTGTAGTTGGTTATTCTTTCTTCTCTTGTGAGTTGTCTTCTAGTGCATGGTTTCACTGTCCATGGCATCAAGGCAAAGGCATCGTCATCCAACAAGAAGTAATGCAAATTTGGCCATCCCTCCCCCAGTGGTTCAGGTGGCGGAAGCCTCAAGGTGCCATCCCCAGTCTTCTCCCTCAAATAGCTTTGGTTAAAAATCTGTGCATCTGATGAAGATAAACTTGACCCAACATTGACCCAGAGGAATCTGTATCCTGTGTCGACCAGGGCTAGCAGCACCAGGGATAAGAAACCCTTGTAGTTGTAATAGTCTCTGCCAGATTTCTTTGGCTTCTTCATGGCGATATGCTTCCCTTCTATTGCCCCTACAGGATAGGGGACATTCCATCTGGTTCTGAACTTCTCCTTAACCTTTTTCCAGTCTTCGGGATCAGTATGGCAGAGAAAATACTTGTCCTGGAATTCAGCAAGGATGTCTCGGCAGACCTGGGGATGAATTTACAGATGATTGTTTGGCCAAATAGCCAGTGATACTGCAAGGTGGTGTAGATCTCTCCTGTTTTCTGGTGTCTCAGCTTTATTACCAGTTTCAATCCAACTTCTAAGGGCTTCCTAAAACTGATGAGTGACTTCTTGATGCAGTAGTGTATGCATTCTTCGATGAGGTAAAAATTGCTGACGCAACGACCCAGTGTATCTAACTTCAGTTTGGCGACAGAATCCGTTTGTTTTGGAAAAACAAGAAAACCAGTCTTAAATTTAAGATTTATTCAGATCAAAGTAACATACACTTAAACCAAAAATACGAGTTAAATGGTGACTACACCTTTTTAATGCAATTATTTGTTTTTATCATCAATATTTAATGCGACTTTTTATCAGATACATATGTTAACAAAAGATGTAAGCTGAAATCAATTTTTTGATCTCTTGTTAAGAAATACCATATTCTTTGTGAAGGTTGTTTTAAGAAAAAATAAAAATGTAAACAGCCCACATAAAATCACTCAGGTAGAAAACATTTTACGGTGTTTTATTTCCAAGTAAGAAAGTTTAAAACTTTAATCACATCACTGACAAAATTGGCTATTAAATTCCCTATAACCTTAAAGCGATGAGCTAGGTTTTAAGACAGGCAATAGCTCTGATTCATGGCAAAAACAGGCAATCTATTCTCGCAGACAGGCCCATAAAGATAAAATATGTACGTGTGTGTAACCTTCAAGGCGTAATATTAAAATAACTTTATTGGAGAACAAAATATAATACATTATTTTTAGTTTTAAAATATCAGGCTACTTTTCTAGATATAAGAAATTACATCTGATTTTTCACTTTGTTGATTTGTTTTTCAACTTCAAACCCTTTCAAAATAATGTCCATTTATTTATGTGGGGTTTTGCAGATATCGCTTTCAACACTGTACAAATCACTACCGGGGAGTTGTGTGGGCAGAGGAAACCAGTACATACAGTTGGTCAAGATTCTGTACTGTTAAACTGCCGACCATTGGTAAGCAGCTACCAACTTTCCCACATAAGGTAATGGGGTTTAAACTGCCCACCTCAGTGGTGGAGGGCGAGTGTGTTACCACTGCACCACCGTGGCCCCTCAAAACAACAAATGTCAGAATACCTATTACCAATAGAGATTCAGTATTTAGTCAGACAATGCACGTGAGGAAAAGCAATGGTTAAGTAAATGCAGTTTCAATGTATTTATTGATGTTTCTAAGTTAGTGAATCTGAATTGTTATATTTATTTATTTATTTGGGGTTTAACGTCACTTTCAACACTGTACAGGTCATATCACGACGGGTACTTGTAAGGGCAGAGGAAACCAGTACATACAGTCTGTCAGGGTTCTGTACTGTAAACTGCCGACCAACAGCAAGCAACTACCAGCTTTCCCACTTGAGGCCGAGCCGGGGACCGAACCTCGGCCTCAGAAGTGGGAGGCTAGAGTGTTACCACTCTACCACCGTGGCCCCTCTGAACTGGGGATGTTTCGATGTACAGTACATATGTTACTTGATTTTTCAGTCATGGTGCAGTTATTTTCCAATACTTAGTGGTGTATGGTGCAGAATATTGACAAACTTGTATTTGCACTGTTTTCCCGACTCTTACAATCACTGTTAAATCCCATATTACATCAAACAGCTTATTTTGAGTCATGTAAAGGCTATTAAACCTGGTGTGTTTTTGTGCATGACAAGTCTGTCCAATGACGAAATAGTATCACACAAACCGCCAACATAATGATTTCTTTGTTGCAAGGTTTTCATCCCCTTTTTATACTCAGGGTTTTATTCTGTCTCTTATTAAGTCCCAATAGGAAAACCACGTATATTTACCGGTTGTTTTGATAAAATAAAACTGATATACCTGGGAAATTATGAAATCAGTTGATGTATTGAAAGCCAGGTTATTTTATTGAACATTCAGAAGTGTACATTTTTTTCTCAGCATAAAGTTGAATGCAACAAGAGACAAAATTTCTTGTTTATTTCAAAACATAGTTTAACATACAGAACACTTATTCAGTTGGGGTAAAGAAGGCACCCAGTATACCTGAGTGAGGGCCACGCCCTGGGGTAACGAAACTTCCAGATATCAGCTAGGTTACAACCTGTCCCATGATTGTTAGTAACACAAACCCAATATACCGTCTACATTTCAGCTTCACAGACCAACTTTTAATATACTTTTAATATATAATTTTAATATAAGTTAAAGTGGGCGGGCTACTTGAGTGAGGGGCCAATCCCAAGCGGTGGCATAACTTTAACATCCAGATGCAGGGCATATTCCATGCTTGTTAGTGTTACCTTCCAGTTGGCTATTTATTTGAAATTCAGAGTATGTGTCCCTCTAAATTAGCTAGAGTCTTCACAGCCCGCCTGCCACCGATGAACATTAGCCAACGGGCACAGATTGTGATCCTTTTCCTTAATTTCACAATTTTTTACCAGACATTGATCAGCACAAGTCACCTTACTTGGTTTCCCTCAACCTAGTCTGGAAGTGAGAAAGCTGAAAAAAATAAGAAATTCCCAGATATGGAAAATTAAAGAGTTATGATCTAAAAAAAACTCATTACAATGCCAAAGCAAAAGGAAAAACATTTAAACATAAGTTACTCATGACCAGCCTTTAATATCTGGTGTATGGAAACAGTAGCATAAATGTTGGAGCCCAACTTAGGAGTCAGCCCATCTTAAGATGGGCTATAGCCCAACTTAGGATCCTAAGTTGGGTAGCCTATCTTAAGATGGGCTAGCCCATCTTAAGATGGGCTAGAACATATCAGCCCAACTTGAAATAATAAAATTTCAGAATTATTTTTATGTGGAATATAATGTTTACTATTTACAAGGGAATTATTTTCCATGAAAAAGATTATATTAACATTGATAAGTTTAACTGACCCTTGTACAGAAGTATTTTGCACTTCTTTTTTATTTTATATCAATATGTTTAACATATCTAACTTCAACAAAAAGTGTTTAACTGCAGAAACTAAAACAAATTTTGTTTCCTGAGCCTTGACAGCATTAAAATATTCCTTTGATGTTGATTCAATTGTCTTTCATTGGAATGATTTGTTAATTGAATTTGTGCCTATTGTTTCAACATTCTATTGATGTTGATTTGTTTCACTTGGGGTAGGTGAAGTACACAATAGGGAATACCTCAAATCATAAAGTGAAACAAATCAACATCAAAGTAATCTCTCAATATAATGAGGTTTAATTCTATCAAACCTATAAGGGGGAAAGCCAAGAGTGGGGGGTTTTATGGGTGAGCCTCATTATATATTTTAAGTTTAACAACAAATTTATAAAATTACTTTTTTATATTATTAAAGGGCAATTAAACAGCATTTATAAAGTGCTTTATCTTTGGAGCTCAGTAACATTAATTAATTGGAAAATGTAATTAAATCCAAACAAGCTAATTTGATTAATTTAGTCAAACAATACACTGATGCATAAAATTGATAAAAATGATTAAATACGCATTGTATATGAAATTGGTGTTTTCTGTTAGGTTATACAGGTAAATATCTGTTTAAGACTTAACATTAAGCATTTGGAAATTATGATTAAGTCAATCAGTTTGTTTACAAACATGTAAAATATCACCCCAAATACCTTAAATGAGTCTTACAACAATGCCCAATTAATCCTGTTAGCTAGTCACTCAACCAAAGGTGAAAGAATTCAAGTACAAAAGAATGCTAGAACAAAAGACAAATCTAAACCTAATCCAGTTTCCCCAGTTATAGGCATAGTCAAACAAATCAACTTGAAAGAAATGGTGAAACAATAGATATATCACAATCTAATCCAGTTGCCTAATTACTCCCCACAAGTGAAACAAATCAAGTAGAAAGCTATGGTTGAACAATAGACAACTTATGACCTAATGACCCTCCCATTGTCAAATTAACTGAGACAGAGCCTTGGAACAATAAGGGGATTAAGATAAATACTATCAATGCATAATGATGTAAAGAAAAGAAGTAACATTTAAGTAGAAAAATAATTAAATAATGTCATTTCATTTCAAAAATAAAGACTATATGTGCAAATTATAAGTTGTGTTAATAAATGTAACCAAATCTTAAGATGAGATAAGCACAACAAATCTAAAATTTAAATATAAAGTATTTAAATAAACTAGCATGGTTATATTCAATTTCATAATTAAAACTACCAATGGAATATGACATAACAAATTAATATTAAACTAGCTGGTTAATATGAAATTTTAGCTTAAATCATTCCTGAATTTAGTTATCCTAAGTTGGGCTAATATGTTCTAGCCCATCTTAAGATGGGCTTAGCCCATCTTAAGATAGGCTACCCAACTTAGGATCCTAAGTTGGGCTACCCAACTTAGGATCCTAAGATGGGCTGACTCCTAAGTTGGGCTCCAACATAAACATCAATGTTTTGGGAACCAATGAACTGGCACTTGGGGTTGTTTTTGTGGAAATCTCCTCTTCATACTTTTTAATATGAATAAGTACATTGTCGCCTGAATTAAGTAACTATAATCTTCAAACGAAACATTTGAAAAGTTTGAGGTTTCATTATCAGCACCACAAGTATACTTTAGCCTGGAACTGACAATTTCAAAACCACCAACAACGAATACGTTTTTGTCGGCAGTAATCTCAGCAAGCAAAAATGTTAAACTAGAACTATGACCTAATTCTAATGAACTTGTATCTTCCAATAAATGACAGTGATATATATCAATGTTGAAAGCGAATGTTTTATATGATATATTTATCCATTTGAGCATAAAATGATGAGTTCATAACGCGTTAAGGTTTACCCCAAAATACAAGCTATACAGCCAAGATACTGTTCGAAAGTGAACATTAAAACACTATAATTGGCAAAACATCCTGATAATTCTTGAAGAAAATGCATATATTATGGTGAAGGGTAATAAAGTTTTAATAATCAACATCCAGAGCGTCTAATATTAACTGAATCAATAATGATATTTAAATAGCTAAACCGGGAAATGATAAAATAAAAATATAACTTGACTTGATCTCAGACACAGGTCAAAATTACTTTTTTATGTATTTTGTAACACCAAGGGTCACATATGGACAAATCAGTTATTCCCAAGTGTTAATATGGGCTGGATTGAAACCAACGACCACAGGAGTGAAAGAAGTACAAAGTCATAATTTAGCATTTGTGATGTATACTTGGTCATTTGGGGCATATGTGGCCTGGAAGAAAAATAATGGTAACAAGAGATGAAATATTCTTCTCATAAAAGTGTATGCATGTGTTTGTGTATATGTAGGAGTTCGCTAAAAATTAGGATTGATATGACTTCATACCTGTAAGAATTTACCATCCAACCATGCTACAACCTCAGTGTCTATTTTTAACCATGGAGTCGGAACTGTATAAACATGCCATTAATATGTATTTTGATGTTAATAAGTAATTATCTTGCAAGGTGATGTCATTGGTGATGATACGTAAATATCTTGCAAGATGATACCACACCTCCAGTATTCTTCAGAAAATATCTTTAGTAGGTGTTCCACATGAGCTACTTCCTGTAACTGATCACAAGTGGCCAGCTCAAGTGCTACCTAAAAACAAATTACAAGCCACCCAGCTGTCTTAGATTATTATTTACACAATTTATATCCATTTGAATTCTGTCAATCTCATTTAAATTGTTTGTACTGCATTGGATGGCCTTTAAGAAGTATTTTCTTGTTTCTAATGTCTTCATGATGTCAACGTAGACATTATGATTTTCAATTATCTATTTCATGTAAAAATTCGTATAGTTATATAAAATTTTAAATAAGGACTCATACAAAATGGCGAGAGTCGTTCCATAAAAGGGTTTGGTGGTTTTGTATGCATCTAATTAACACATACTGCAGACCTTTATACCAATACCTTATATTCCCTGAAATTACACCGCAAGAAATATATTTTGTACAATGGTTGTTTCAGCTTGGCTACCAAGTTATTCAATTTTTTTTTTGTGTTTTTATTATTTTGCAAAAGGCTGTTTTTCCACTTTCAATTTTGTGGTTTAGAATAAATCAACTTTATTCAGAAGGCGAATCTTTTGAAATCATACCATATATTCCCAAATCACTTTCTTTGTGATAAGAGGTCCTCAGTGGCCTAGTGGTTAGCAAGTTTGGCATCTAATCATAGGCTGTCACCTCTGTGGGTTCGAGTCCCACAAGTGGCAATTCTGAGGACCTGTCCCAATATGACCCTGGCTGTTGAACGGGACGTAAAACCCCAACTTTGACCTTTGACCTTTCTTTGTGATAAAGGTGGAAATTTCGAGGCAGAGCAAAGTTAATTGTGGTAAAGTAGTAGATAGATTTGGGTTTTAATAATTTTCAAAACTTTGTATCATATCAAGACTGGTAATTGAGGGGATAAAAGGACGCAGTGCATCCTAACTGGTCAAGATTCTGCACAGACAAGCAACAGCCAAGTTTTCTCATTTATCTCAGGCCTGAACCTTCTTTGCAGTTAGGGAAAGTTTCCAGTTCTGATAACCGAGTTTCACTTTCTATAATGTACTCATTAGTACAGCAGCATACAGCTAAGAGAAAGACTGTCTGATACAGTTCTATCTTTGAACATGTATGAGTGTTTTATGAATACCAAATATCTGTGTGCATGTTTAAAAAGATATCATGCAAATTTGAGCCTTAAGCAAGGCTAGCCTAAACCAGTGATATGAGAGGTGTTTGATGAGTGTCTCATCCACAACACTATTGTGGTCTATTATCAAAAAGGCAAGAAAATGTTCACAATTAAAACAGGTTTTATTTATTCAGATATTAATATATAAATATACAAAAAAAAACATTAGATTATTTCACAGATGCTATATACAGATTTGCACATATTTATAACCAATTTTTAGAAGTACTGCCATGGGAAAATATGTATAATTATAAACCAGATCTTGTTCTTTTGAATGCTTTGAAATCTTTGGTTTAAGTATGCAATGTATATATAAAACAGAAAATTACTTTGCTGAAAGGAGAGTCTGTGTTTTATTACATACTGTACAAAACATTCATTTTCAAACTGACACATAAACAAGAAAATAAAACCCTCTCCCTTGAAGAAATGAATGCATGTAATAGAATAGGTGAACATAGTTATGAGCAAAGTACCCAAACTTAAACTCACTTTGTGAATATGATGTGTTTCTTATTTGGAATTATGAACATTAAAATAACATAAGGCAAAAATGTGAAGTTTATATGCATGGTTTGAATTTTAACATTTTAGTTTTTAATGATAAAATCTCCAGATTAATTCTTGGTCTTTTAAGAACCGATTAATGAACACTGATGAAAGAAGACGTCCTCTCCATTATTTGGAAAAACAACCTTGGTAATTTGACTAGTTCCACACACACATATATACACATATATTCTTCTATATACATAAAACGTCTATACATTGTGCATCTTATAACTACAATTGATCTTATGTCTAGGTATCCCTTGCTCCAGTGAACTGGGAAATGGCAGAGACTTAGTCTATGTTTCGCCAGTCTCGATTGCTGATGCCAGATTTGTTAAACCATGTGTCTTTTCAAACCATGTCTTGCTTATTTCTGAACAGATTTAGAAAATTATTTAACTAATGTCCTCGGTTACATCGGTATGAATAGACGCCAGCTTGTTTTGTGCATGTTACTGTCTTACAACTGATAGCACTACATTTTTAGTTGGGATTCAGTGATTTGCATTAGAGAATGTTGGGTATAAAGCATAACAAGGTTAAGGACTACAGTAGATTCAGTGTCTGTGATTAGGCATCGACAGTCGATCACATGGAAGCAGCTATTGTTTTCAAAGAAACCAAAAGATAATTTGGATAACACTTTGCTTCTTCACAACACATTTTTTGGGTGAAATGTTGACATTTTTGTATCACATATATTAGAACACATTGTGTACAAGTTGTACAAGGGGCGTTCTAGTGGGTTATACAAATTTGGAAGTATTCATAATTATTTAAACCCTCCCATCAATTATATATAACTATTTAAACCCTCTCCTCAGTGAGCAATTTTAGCACATGTTTTAACAGCTTATTCATTTTACTGGAATTAACATTTAGTAGTTAGAAGTCTTGCAACAGAGCAAAACAATTCTTGCAACAGTTTCATTACATGATTGAAATTAGTCGTGTTGTCTCAGAATTGGGTAAATGTAATGCATGTTTTAAATGTGGACAGCATTGAAACACAACTACTGAAGTAGACATACTAAAGGTCTATTTGCAGTCTGATCAGTGATACAAACTACACACTCATGGACAAGCAACCCTATTATCTGTTGAATCAGAGATGCAAAATAATCTAATGCAATTGGAAGTCTCAAACGTGGTGATCTCAAAGTACCATAAGTGACAGCATCTCTTTACACCTCAGAATTCAGTCCTAGTTCTCTCAAGTTCAATTAGATGCTCCAAACCATTTTGCTACAAATCAGAAAATCTGTCCAGTTAGGTCCAGATATATTTGAGGAGGCTGATCAGTGAAAAGTTTTCTAATCTTGTCAGATGTTGAAACTATTCAAATCATTTAAGCATAGTCTTTGTTCAATTAGAGAGTCAACAGATTGGTCGTAGTGGTACATGATGTCCATGGCTATATTAAACGTAGCACCTCAAATCACCTCAGAATTCGGGCAATTATTTTCTTGTTCTAAGGTAGTTAAAATTTTGTATGCTATTTCAGCACAACCTTCTTCCAACCAAAGGGATCAAAAGTAAGTTAGTCCTGCAATTTATCCCAGCACCTCAGAATTCAGTCCTACCCTCTCCAATGGCTGACACACCAGCATCTGGGGAACCTTCTCTTTTCTCTTCAGCAGCATCAACATAATCATGATTACCACTGGAAGAAGTTGGCTTCTCATTTTCAATGGAAGAAAACTCTAGCTTGCCATTAGGGGACGTTGGAGTAGCTGGGGCTTCTTCCTCAATGGTATTGTTACTGTAAACACTTTCATCTGTTGACTTCATGGTCCCCATCCACCCGGGTTGAGCACCGACTGAGGATGATGAAGACAGTGGTCTATGCATTCCGGCATTGTGCTTTTCATCGTGTGGGCTCATATTTGCCTCCAAGTCTTCATTGTAATTGTACCTCCTCTCATAGGCATTGTTGTTGTAACCTTTCTTCTCATCACCCCCACTATTACCTTTTCCACCTCCAGAACAGCAGCAGACCTTGATCAGAACAGCAAGGACTACCAAGGTCACTATGAACAGCCAAATCAACAGAGCCAGGGTGATCCACGGGTTGGAAAACATATTCTCATCATCGGTTAATGCCGCGGCTGAGGGACCATATCTTATCTCTGTCAGATTGACACCTGGAGGTCCCTGGGGTCCCTGAGGGCCTGTAAATCCTGTGTCACCCTGAGGGCCAATTGGTCCAGTAAATCCCTGATCCCCCTTAGGACCAGTTTCTCCAGTCGGTCCTTGCTCACCCATTGGCCCAGAAGCACCAGTTGCACCCACTGGTCCTTCCATTCCAGTGTCCCCAACCTCACCCTTGGGCCCCATCTCACCGACTGCACCCTGGGGACCTGTGGCTCCTGTGTCTCCTGGCCTACCAGTAGGTACAGGTGTGGTGGTTGTTGTCATGGTGACTTGTTCGATATCTGGTATTGTCAGACCTGGTATGCAGTCAACTGAGTCATTTCCACTATAAGCACTCAAATTAGTATGGATGTAGGCAGTGACTGAGAAGTCGTATGGATATGCCAGAAGAGAGAATGTCATGTTCCCTCCGACTTCTGTAGGGATGTCAGAACTCTGTACCAACACCTGGGGGTTCTTCATGACAAAAGTGGCTGCAATGGAACCAGGAACCTCTTCATGATACAGGGCGAGACGGTCCCCTTGCTGGACTCGGATACACTTGCTGTCGAAGCGAGAAGAAATGTAGAACTGCAAATACACAGAGGAAAAAAAAGGTTAAGTATAGTAACACAGTGAAAAGACAACAAAAAGGTGAAGTTAAGGATTAATGTTTTACAACACACCAACAGCATTCAGTGTCAACACCAGAGACATTTTTCCTGAAATATAATGGTAGAGTGTACAGTGAACTTACTGAATAATGATTGTAAATCTGGTACATTTAGTATCTTGTGATAGCAGGTCAATGTGTAATGCTTTTGTGTTAACTTTATTTAGAATCAATAAAATACAGTATGTGAAAAACTAATTTAATTTATGTAATCGTAATCTCTTCAACATTAGAAATTATCTTGTTTAGATCTTATCGGATTGATTATCTTTTGGAATTTCAGCATCAGAAATTTCCTTAGGCTGGCTTAATTTGGAGTTGATATAAATATAAAGTCCCTAAACCTGATTATTTGTCGAAAGAATAAGGGGAATTGGTCCTATATGTATCCTATCAATTGTTATCATGAAAAAACCTATACAGTAAAGAAGGTAAAGTAAGGTCATTGATTCGCAGAATACAGACAACATACTCTCCTTTCAAATCTGGGTTCAATGACATCAGGTAAATAACTGGTTTGTGTCATTATCCTTGCAAATTCAACTTCAGTGACAAAGAGATCATTTTATGTTCAAAGCAAATTTTGACATTTTTATTAAACAAGTTCGTGCATATGTATAAATGCTTCTGTTATTTGATTTAATTATCCTTTATTTATATATAGTTTAGAAGTTGTTTTAAAATTTTACATGTCAAGTGAAAATAGTTGTAAGAATATATCCTAGCAAAATAAGTACACTTGGTATTCAACAATCAAATGAGTTATCTTTTATAATATTAAAATATTTATATTTATTATAATGTTGAATTGTCATTCATTATCAGTAATGTCATATTCATGATATAAAACGTTCAAAGATTGAGCCTCACATGTTAAAACCTTTAGTATATTTTGCAATAATATAAAAATTTCTAGTTCACCTAAGCCGCCTGAAAGATTATATTTATGTTTCATGCCATGGCCAGGCCAGTGATTCAAAACAAACAGAACTTTTGGTCAATGCTTTACAATGGCCTTGTTTTTAGTTAGAATTTTTTTACCAACAAATATTAGTATTCTGTTGTGTATTCAGATACAAATTTAACCAATCTCTCTAAGGCTGTGGGTTTTGATGTTTGTCCTGGCATTAAGTGTGTAAGTGGATAGCTGCTCGCCAATGCCTGGGGTTTTACAGTACAAAACCTGGACCAACAAGTATGTAGTGCTGCTATCTTCCTAATATATACTACCTGTGGTCATATGACCTGTACAATGAACTGAATTTGATTTTAAACCCAAAAAGATCACTCAGAGAGTGCATACCTCCACCGGTTCACGTAAGTATAAGTAAACGGGAGAAATCCGGATTATTTTGTATCCAAACGGTTATCTAGATCACTTTCAAAATTTTATTGGGATCTAGGATTGATTGAGACCCATCTGGTGACTTTTAGTAAGATCCAACCAGCAGTATTTGCGTAATCCTGCTAACAAACAGACAAACTGTCATTAAAGTAATACCTCATTGGCGGATGTAAATATATGAATTTAAATCCAACAGAAGCCTTGGGAAAGGTTACATTTGGCCTACAGGACATGTTCAGGTCAAGGCTTGGAAATACAAATAATATTTATATATAATGGCCGTGAGTTTGAAAGGAATTATGAATTTTGTTTTTGTGAACTTTTAAAAACATGTTTTGTATATTGAAGATTGTGTATAATTATTTATGTCAAATTTGTTTACAATGGGCGCTTGCATTGGAATTATGACAGAGAGTCTAAAGCACATTATTGAATTAAAATGATTGCTGGAACTTCAATAAAATTGTATTGTCAGGCTAATTATACAGATATATAAACTTAGATATAATAGAAAAGTGCATTTATTTCATGAATTCTTAAACAAATCTTAAATATAAGTTACTGAGCAAATATAATTAAGCTATAACAGATAATTATACATATAGTGCATTCATTTGGCCTTTGAACTCCTGAAACAAATCATTAACATAAGTTTTCCAGTGTTTCTTTTCTTTCATAATAATATTCATATTTTCTGTCTGTGTTGGGTTTGCCAGGTATAATTTGTCTTTTGTTCAACCACTCATAACTAGAGCTTTTTCACAACATATAGACAAGACCCATTTTATATGTGTAAGCATAACAAAAACACTGCCTATTGAAAACTCTTCTATTGATAACATAGTGTCTTTGGGCATCAGAAAGTGTTATTCTTTTTTTCTGTGCAAAGGACCTCACAAAAGAAATAGCAGATTACTGTTTTTAGTGTCTTACTTAATTTTAGTGTTTTATTTTAATATTCTCATTGGGAAGTCTTACATTTCCGCCCCTCCCATATGGTGAAAACATTTTGAAGATATCATGTTAAGGGGAGATTTCAATTCATTTCTCCCACGCAAGGACTTGTGTTATCTTAAGGTGGAGTTAAAATTGTGTGTGATTTGTTTGTCTAATCAATTCTTTCAGAATTGTCTCACAAGTTGATGATTTTACTTAATTTTAGCTAAATGTTTTCAAATAAGATGACATTATTCATTTCTATATTATTATATTTTTGGGGGGTTTATAACTTTGCTCTTCACTATAAATTTAGTATCTAAAGGGATGGTGTCTTTGGTGAAGAAAAATTGTGTACACTATTTGATCAACAAGTTTCCACTTTGAACTAGGGGTTGTTTGTGGGCAAATGAAAACTACCCTATATAAGACTCAGGCTAAGATTAGAACTTCAAACCTCAGATATGTAAGATGGGTCTCTTACCCACTACAGCACCTTTATACCGCTGATTCTTTTTGAAATGAACACATGTTTATAAAAATGTTACCTGTGTACTTAAAATACTGAGTGTGAGATCTAAATTGTTACCTGTGTACTTACAATTCTAAGTGTAAGATCTAAAATGTTACCTGTGTACTTACAATACTAAGTGTAAGATCTAAAATGTTGCCTGTGTACTTAAAATACTAAGTGTAAGATCTAAAATGTTACCTGTGTACTTAAAATACTAAGTGTAAGATCTTAAATTTTGCCTGTATGCTTAAAATACTAAGTGTAAGATCTAACTTAGACTTTGGGTGGTGGATATGAAAATCATCATTTTATGTGTCTGTTTATGAGATAACAATAGTTCTAAAAACTACAGAGGTTTTTATCACCATTTCAATATCATACTGTCATGTATCCTGGTCCTCTGACATAAACATTTATAGCATCTCATATAACCAGTATGTATTCAATATTTATGATGTAAATTTGACGAGTTTTTCTGCATCCCACCATACTTGAGTTTTTTTACAAAACATTACTTGGTTCTTCTGCCAATACGATGATAAAGGGTTTATTGAAAACACATAGGATGGTCTCTGAGAACCAGACTCAATTTATGTTTTTTTCTGTACTTGTAAATTAAGATTCTACGTTTCCATACACGCGGATAAGATTTAATGGCATTTTGCTCCAGGGCTGAAAAGCATAGCACATAAGCACATGATTTTTTTCCATAGTTGGTAAATATTTATTTATTTGAGTGGGCTTTGCTGTTTATTTATAACAAAACTCTCGTACATTTATCATAAAAACATACTCGTGGAAAATACAGTGGAATATCAGAGATGCCTGCAGCCATTAATCAGTGAAAACATACCTTCATATGAAAGGGATTCAAAATGGCTTCTTTATTTTCTTGTGGGCTACATAAATTGCTCCCGAGATCCCCTTATGAATGAAAGTTTTGTATCATTTTAGCTTCTTGTCCAAAGAAGCCCAGAAAATTTCTTTATAAATGAAAATTAGCGAAGTTATATTTCAGTAAATTCTTCTTAAATTTCTTCTTATACTGTATATATTGAGATACCCTTACACTAACACACCTTTTAGAAATACAATAAGCCTTCTATTTTATGTACATCTTATGATAGTAAGAGGTTTTATTCAGATAATAGAAGGGTCGTAATATTGAAAAGATTTTAGCTATAAAACCTTCTAAAATCTGATATTCGAAATTCATTTGTTATTATAGAACTTTGAATTCCCAAAAGATAATATGCTTGCAAAGCAGTAGATTAGATTAGATTAAAATTAAAGAGATAATGACTGCTGAGGAATAAAACTAAGATAAGCACTCATTTCACAGATATCTGTGGTTCTACTGTGTTTACTTACATCTTCGGTCCCTGGTTCAACTCTAGTTGGGTTGAAACGTGTTGCTCCGATCAGTTTGAAGGTCTTGCTCGTTTCATCATCTGAGATTTGTATAGGACGCCATATCTGGAAGACGATTGCACTCGTAGATGTGACGTAACCTCGGTAAGCAAATACTACTCCCTCACCGAGTTCAAAGTTATTTAAAAGTGTGACGGATCCTTGGTTTTCATCACCTCGAGCACTGGCTTTGATTTCATTGCCATATGGTACTATGTCTTGTTGGCATTCTGAAAAAAAATATTAAAGAATGGAGTTATCAATCTGTGCTACAAAATGTGCAAGTAAGTTTTATACCAAAGTATTCACATATGTATATAGTATATACCGGAGAGTGAGAGAGCTCACCCAATCAGTAATTTATATGATTTAATCTCTGCATGAGCACATATTAAGGGACAAGAAACAAGATCATAACATCACCACTGATTTTTATATATATCAACGGTTAAGTACTGTGATACAGCTTGTATTAAGAATGCACACATTTATGAGGTCTGATAAACAACAGAGTTCTTGTCAAAGTTTTGTTTAAACAGAGCTTAAAATTTAAATGGAAATATTTATATTATATTTAAATAAATATAATATTTAAATAATTTGAAATATTTATAATAATTTGAATGGAAATAAAAAAGACATACAAAGAAAATAAAATGAAGAAAACCCGCTCTTTTTGAATGGAAATATAAGGAGTTTTAATTGAAAAATATTATAAAAGACCGTGAATAGTTAAAGTAAAGCAGTGTGCTATTCAACAGCCATTTAAAAATACCATTTGAACATACACAAAAAGATGTAAATATAATTCTTTCTTAATTTATAACATACTCACTTGCAATTGCTATAGTTACACAAATTGTTACAACTATTCCCAACTTCATTTTTATATGTATATTTATCCTTTTTTCAGAAATGCCTTTTTTCAGTGAGAAAAATAACTCAAACTAAACACCACACAAGCTTTCCAATGTAAATTTCAAGTGGTTCCTGTGCATTCCAACTTATAGGTCACCTCTTTATATAGGGAAACTTCAATGCTTAAAAACAAATCAATCTCTTTCAAGAGTCTTTTGGCATTTACATACCGTCAAAACTACGTCATAGAGATGCATATCAATCCGCCGAATGAATTTCACCCTCAATTTATTTCCACGCTACAAATCTAACTTCCATATATGGCAACAGTACTTCCCAGTGTCAATAGTTTGGAATGTGTTTCTTTTTGAAAAAACATATGTAATTTGCATAATATATCCCACCCGCCATAAGCTATGCCTTCCAGTCATGACTGTATGTGACAGTGATAAATGGATAATGAAAATTCTAGTATTTCCGATGCTGTAAATATTTATTAGTCATACAATGGGAATTATCACACTGCAAAATTGTTGTAGTTTGACTTTAAACACAGGTATAACTGAGAGTATTGGCCTTTTCAATAATTGTCAGCACGATATTTTCATATCAGTTGCAGTTTAGTCTTTAAAAATCTGGCATTAAATATATTTACTATACGTATACCTTAAGTAAAACAGAATGTGAATAACATAATAGTTTTCGTTTCAAAACCCAGCCTTTAATACCTCTAAACACTCGGTAGATATATGTTGAATGTAAATAACTAAGTAATGTGTTTTAAAATATATTACCATTCCACGTGCCTCATTAGAAATATAGAAAAATATTTATATACTAAAATGAGAACAAGAAAGAAAATTAAAATTTGATCACAGTTTAATTGACTAGTTCCAAGTTAATATCTGGGGAAATGAAATGTTTCCAGTTGTTCATAAAAAGTTTGGTGAGTTACTTGCTGGGTAGTTCCAAACAAACTTTTAAGTTAAGTTATTGCTGTACCGACATGTACAGTTCAAATTATGTTTATAGCGGCCTATAAACCACATAATGCCCTTGAAATTAAATTCATTTTCATGTTGACAGTTTCATGTTCATTGACATAAACATCTCATCAGTGGGACACACCTTCCAAATCCACTAAACACAAAGTCTTAAATTTTGAACAAGACTGATCCACTTTTAGGGTCGTTTTGGGGCGAATTTGTTTTTTATATTTCCTGTGAAACTTTGAGTAAGATTAAACCACTTTAACGAGTATATTGGACTGATTTGAATTTTTTCCCCGAGACATACAGTCAATAAGAGTGTCTTAAGAGAACAAGGGTGTCTTAAGAAATATACCATTTCAGTCTGCCTTACTGGCTGCCACTAAAACAAACATTATGGTTCATAGGCCAGCATCTGCCTCATTGGGCAAACTATGAACATATCTTAGTGCATAATCCAGATGCTAATTTGAGCCCTCCAGCAGTACATATCCCAGATCTAAAACCACTATTACAACTGGATTCTGAAACCTACGCACTAACATGTAGTATGTAGTTTCCTGTTCAAATTTCAACCTCAGCCTTGTGGATCGGCTTTAAGTACTGATATTGGCTGATTCTCCATTATTTCGGCCATTTTAACACCAATATTTTGGTTTAGTCATTTCTGTACGACATGTACAGCTCCAAACACGCTTATAATGTCATCTTTTATTTTAAAAACAAGAGTGAATTTAACTGAATGCCTCCTTTAAACCAACATCATGAAAATCTGGCTAGTAACCAATCTAGAAATGGTATACTTTTTGCTTATTTTAAACCTTGCCATCATCCCCATTGGGCTTTAAACAGTCTACTTATTGGTTTTCAGTTTGAAATAATCATAGTGGCTTCCACAAAATACCTCAATTCAGATTTACTTATGTTTATTGACAGATTAACCATGATTGAAATGGGATTATATTGTATCACTGGAATGGAGAGATGTGTTAGTGGGCTCATTCCTGGCCATGGGTGCCCACATTATGAAACCTTTTAGGTATATTTGATGTGATACGATTGTTGGCCTACTTTCAGTGGTTCTCTGGGTCCTGCCGAGCATGAACATGCTGTCACCCTGTATTTTGAAGGAAAACAGCAAGTATCACAAACTTTTCAAGATTTTTCTATTTCATGTGAGGTTTTTAGTTTTTTTTTTTAATTTTATTTGAATTGACCCTGGCCGTGGGGGATAGATACATTCCATATCTTTATATGGCCTTTGAAGAAATTCGGACCTGCTGCTCAGATGTTCAAGGTTGACATAAGTCAAACTTTTTTGACATATTTTAATAGATCAAGGTGGTATAGACTCATTAGGTCTACAACATCAAGATAAGTTCCACATTAACTTGTCTCTCCCCTTGGGTATATAAGGGCCATAATGCACTCATAAATGGTATCAATAGCTTTATATACTGTGATTGGTCATCTTCTACAGCTTATCATTTTTTGTTGAATTTACTACAAGAGTTAGGTTTAGATGTTAGTCCTAAAACTACACCCTCCAGATACCAAAGTCATTTGTTTGGGTATCTTTTCGACAGAGTTGCCAGAACTATGTCCTTCCCTAAGTGTAAATTTGCAGAAATTCCACATGTACAGATGTGTAAGGAATGGTCGGATAAGCAAATGATCACATAATATGAATTACAGACTCTGCTGTGTTCATAGTTATACATTTTTAAATGTGTAAAACCAGCAAAATACTTTCTTAATGGAATGTTATAACTTCTAAGACACAATGCCAATCAAAATTTATTTGTTAGACCTAAGCAATTCATAAAGAGCTACAGTGGTTTCATGTTTTCTCTCACCTCAAAAGGGGTGTGAGTATTTATGATATAAGGCCACTCAATCAAAGAATACATCCAGACACTTTCGTTGGACAATGTTTATTATAATGTTTGTTATTCGTGGGCAATTCCTAAAGGCTTCCTATGACATAACATTTCCCATTTAGAAATGTTGCATGTGGCAGTTGCATTAAAAACTTTGGGCCAAACTGAGCTAACAAGTGTATCCAGAGTTTGTGCTAATAGCTCAGGAGTAGAAGTCCTTCCTTTTGTCAAAACCTGGGATCAATTTCTAGCCTCATGCACCAGGAATGTCTGGCTTCTTACAGCTATGGTCAACATTTCTGAAGTGATTCTAATCCTGCCTCAGCCACCAATTCCAAGCAATTAAAATTGGGCCAACCCTCTCAAAATTGCACGCGCTGCTGTTTGGAGTGCCACAAGGCTCTGTCCCTGGCCCTCTGCTCTTCTCTCCATACACCACTCCTTTGAGTAAGGTTATTCTAAGGCAGTCCGATATCAAATCCTGTTTTTATGCCGATGTTCTACAAAAATGAAACCTCAGCGTTTTGATAAATTGAATTCTTGTCTTCAGGATGTTCAGGAATGGATGTCGACAAGTATGCTTAAATTAAACCCTGAAAAAACAGAGTTCATCATATTTGGATCTCATGTTCCGTTAAAAGAATTAGATTCTTACCTTCCTGTTAGGATATTTGGTAAACTTTTGCATCCATCAGCTGTTGTAAAGAACCTGGGTGTCGGGTTTGATGCTAATTTTTCCTTTGCTATTCACGTCAGCAATATTTGTAAGACTTGCTTCATTCAAATGAATGATATCAGGTGGGTCAGACAGTACTTGACAGATGAGGCTGCTGTCCTCGTGGCAAATGCCCTGGTGATGAGCCGTCTGCACTACTGCAACTCCCTTTTCAGATGTCTTTCCAGTTTCTACATGCACAAATTGCAGTGTATTCAAAACACACTTGATTGGATTGTCACAAATTGCAATAGATACTCACGGGCTATTCTGATTCTCAAAAAACTCTGTTGGTTGCCAATTGAATTTGGGTGTATTTTTAAAACTGCCACTTTGGTTTATAAGTTTCTTCACAGTGGCCACCCAAGCTATTTCAGCCCTTATCTGTCCATTAATTGTGGACTTATGGCACAAGATACAACTGCCCAGATAAAAGGTACCTGGAGGTTCCTCAATACTATCCATCAGTACACAAATAAAAAAAAACACTTTAGTCACAGTTTTGCTTTTGATGCTCCCACATTCTGGAATGATCTGACTGATGATGTCTGTTCTGCTACAAATCTTGCCTGTTTCAGGAAAAAGCTAAAATCTTATCTCTTTGATAAGGCTTTCCCACCTTAACATGTAAACTTCCCGGTGTCTCTGTGATGTCGACCTGACTATGTCTATGGAATGATGATTATTGAATTGTACCTGGTGTTGCGCCTTAGAGTCTGCGTTGACAGAGATTAAGCACTATAAAAATTCAGAATAGAATAGAACAGAATTTCCCTAGTTTTTTCACATATCAGTTGTTCAGATAATAGAGCAGCAAATTTGCTCTCCAAATGGATTATTACTCCAAGTTGATAAGGTCCTATATGGATTGATACTCATATGAACCTTACACTGCTTAACTATATGATATTTATGTTGTGTGTTTTATAGTAGATCCTGGGGGGTCGACAGGTAACTTAGGCGTATTTTAGATGATGACATGGTTTCCGCCTGGCTTCTTGGCTCCTTATACAGGGATGTTTCAGTTGGTCCACTCTTTTCCAGACATAGGGCTGTTCTTATGCCAGGTTTCTACACTTGACATTTTGGCATTTGTGGAATACTTGTGACATTCAGGTATTTCTCTTGTCAATAGTACCAACCATATAAAGCTGTTAGAATCAATAGTAATTTTTACAACCAAAATTTGTTATATGTCTTGATGAACACTTGCTTTTTAAAATTGTCTTAGGCTCAACACAGCTACAATTTCCAAATGTGTATACAGCCTTGTATTTGTTGGCTTATTTTTCACTGACTCTTGCAGTTGGTTGTCACTAAAATGTAGATCCCCAGCTTAGTATCACTTCGTGCTAAATGAAAACCTGGATCCCGTTTTTCTCACCAACTCACAGCATTACACCTGACAGGGGAATCAACCTTAATAAATTAAAAACTTAACTTCAGGAAATCTGTATATCTCAGTGATCCAATTGATTTTAAACATTTACAATCAAGAGGCTGGGTAGTACGAACCAAAGCAATGTCAAACACAAGAGACAAAAATACATTAACTGTATTTTTACTTACCATGCTACCTTTTTAAGCGGGCTTCAACTCATCTCTAACTACAACTAGATAGAATAGAAGCATATTCAGATTCCAGGTAAAACATAATAACAATAACACCAAGTACTCACACATCACTCTTGTTAGAAAGACTTTACATTGACATCCACCTCTTCAACTCCAGTTTCCCAACTTAGTCTCCTTCCCTCTCGGTAACACCCATAACTCTGGATCACTAACCTTGACCGTACCTCAAATCTCCTTACCATAAATGATTTTTGTCAACTTGCTCACTGAGCTCCCCTTTGTGGGAAAGATATTGTGCCTGCAAAAAGTAGCTTAGATTGGCTGCCTATTGAATATCACTCTGTATTTAAAACTACTTTACTGGTGTCGAGTTCCTATAAAGTGGTTTTCTCAAATATTTAGAACTTTTCCTTAAACCTAGACATAGTGCATATAATACATGTATAAGTCAAGCTGAAGGTGTGCTGTTCGAGGTTTCACACTTTGACTCCTTTATCCACTTCTCGCTACACATTCAGAAAGAACTTGTAAACATAGATCTCTTTGTAAAAGCGTACCCAACCTAGTTTCTGGCTTTTTCCCAGTCTTCCTCTGTGGCACTGACCACAGCTATGTCCCTGGTTATATGATTAAGGATTTCTGCTTTTCTGGTTTTAGAATTAGAAGATTAGAATGGAAATATACCGACAAACCTTATCAGATAGTGAAATGTAAAATAAACAGTTGCAATTAATCTTTACTAATCTAGTCTGAGAGAAAAAACATTTTGATTATCTTTTGCACATATTGATGTAACCCTTTACTTGGTTACACATACGTAATTTATTAGCTACATACATTGAAATGTACAGAGCCCAGGATCGGACATCGAACTGTTTCCCTATAATTATTTTAAGTCATTACCACAAGATACTAAGTAATGAGTCACTTAGTCGTGGTAATGAGATACTAAGTTGTGGTAATGAAACACTAAGTCGTGAGAATGAGATGCTAACTTGTAGGAACAAGATACCAAGCTGTGGGAATGAAACAGTAAGTGGTTACCACAAGACTGTGAATCCTTGTTGCTTATCCATTCCCAACCCTTACTAACTCGTTTGTCACTTAATAACTCGTTCCCACCACTTACTGAGCCATTCCCACCATCTAATAATTCATTCCCACCACATACTTACTCATTACCACCACTAACTCATTACCACCACTTACACACTCGATCCCACCACATACTAACTCATTACCACCACACACTAACTCATTACCACCACATACTAACTCATTACCAGCACTTGATAACACGTTGCGACTACTTGTTAAATCTTTTCCACCAGTTGAAATTACCACAATATACTATGTTGTTCCCTCAAGATATTATATTGTTACCACAACGTAATGAATTTGCGTTAACAGAAGTTATTTTATTGCCCGACCAAGGTGGTAAGTATATTTCAGGCTTCATACATCTTGTAGGAACGAGTTACTGTCTCATGGGGACTGTAAATTTGTGTGACTGAACTATCTTGTGGTAACGACCTACTAACTTGTGGAAACAACTTACCAAATATCAACTTAAATGATAACTACCTGTTTGAATTACAATAATTAAAAGGAAAATGTAATTAAGTAAGCAAGTTAATCTGATAAATTTGGTTAAACAAGCAACACATTATAGTCAAACCAATTAACATATAAGAGTCTTAAAGCAATAGATGAATCATAATTTAATCTAGTTACCTAATCACTCCCCGGAGGTGAAGGTCTAAACAGTGTTTGAATAAAATGAACACCTTGCCTTGCAACCCTATCATTGTCAACCTAATCAACTGTACTCTGGCCAGTCAGGTTTTAAATGGGCTTGTTTCAAAAACCAATTGAGGTTGTATAATGGCAAGATGATTTACTTAGCCATCTCAAAACGAGAAATGGCTACTCCATCTTAAGGTTGACCAGATCGTCTTAAGGTTGGAAGACAAACCTAGGATCCTAAGTTGGGCTAGCGCCTATCTGAAGATTGCTGAGATCTCAAGTTTGGCTTCAATAGCTGAAATATACGATACAAAGTCATAAGGCCAAAGTCGTGAAGCTAATTTTAAAATGAGTTGCTACGACTGCATGAAGTGTATATATATTTGCATATTTGTTGAATGCAATAAAATATATAATCCCATTTCTGGTTTTTGTAGGGGGTTGGAAATGTGTGTTTGCACATGTGGGTGTGCAAGCTCTCAGTCCTGTCACCCACTTTAAATTAGATTTACCTCAGATCTTTTAACTTTTTATAGGTGACATAATTTTTTACCTTTAATTTTATTGGTTGCAGGGTCCTCTCCTTCCCTCCAGTGAATCATCTCTGCCATTTTGTCATTGAACATGCAACAGAACAGGACCCCCCCCCCCCCCCCCCCCTGCATTATGGGTTCCCTCTGTTATCATTGTCATACTCATTCTTGGTATGTTTGGTTTCGGAGCTGCTTGATGGGTGGAGGGTTGGTGCTCCACGGACCTCCTGTTGTGGATGGATGTTCGACTGCTGTTGTGCCTTCCTCTATGATAAAGTATTTACCTGACCTCTGGGACTGTGTCTTCTGCAAGTACCTATTCCAGGATGTCATTTGCCCCGCTCTACTGGAGCTGATAGTTGGGGTTGGCCCACTATCAAACACTGAGGTTGCTGTGGCTATTAATTGTTATTGTAATCAATTGCCGACTACTGCTTCATCTCTCAAGCCAATGTTCTTCCACTGAACTTAAGAAGCTGTTGCATTATTTGTATTGTCATGCCAGATGTTATATGTGCCATGGTATGCAAGTATTTATATGAGAACTTCCTCTTCCATATCTGGGATTTGTCTACCTGGTTAGAACCTGCCTCTTGTACTGCCGAAGTCAGCTTTGTGGATGCCTTGCCTCGGCAGCATGACTACCACCTACGGCCTCTGCTTGTAATTCTTAGCTGGCGGGGAACACAATAGTTATGTGAAATTTTGTTAATAATCACAATCTGGACAACCCTGGTTTGGAATTGGTGGATGTTTATGCTCTCTGGATTCCTCTTTAACCTGCAGGAAGCAACTGTTAATGGAATCGTAACTGCATCTATGAGAAGTGAATGAGTTATCAGTAATGGGGTCATGATTGTTTGTGTAAATGTGACCTTGGCCTCACTCTTCTACATGTGTCTAAGATATCTCTTATCTATGTGTAGTGACTCAGGATCTGGATCTTTGTCATGAACTTGTAATTATTTCTTGGATGATGATGAATGATCAGGACTGTGCATTAAATGTCAAGTTAATTAATTGTTAATTAATCACTTTAACTTGTTATGGCTACATCTTTTTTTGAATTCACTGTTAATTCATTAAAGTTTTAGTATTTTGTCATGAATTGCTTTATCTAGTCATTATGCTAATCTAGCCACTCTTTCTTCTTACTCTTGACATAATATTGTCCCATCTAATTCTTGTAATGAGTTTAATTTGTAGTTTAATAGTACATTCTTTGGTCCTCTTAAACTACAGATGTCCAATTTCCCTTATCAATGTAATCGCTTTAATTCTTATGATAATTCCCTATACTTTGTGATGTAATTAATGGGGGGATTGGGGATTGTTTTCCTCCTGTTACCAGTATGTGCCATTATTTTGTCACATTTACATACCATTCTATAATATAGACTATGGTACGCTTCTTCTTATGTGGGGTTGGGCTCATATTGTAGATACATATTGATAGATATATTGCTATATTTCTGATTGCTTGCTAAACCATTTACTTCCAGTTACATTGGACACAGGTTTGCTTTGTGACTTGATCTGCTTGGTATCTTGGGACTCGGTGTTTTTATATGACCTTGGGCCGTAATATTTGACCTTTGACTTAAAACATTGTCTTGGTTCACTCGGATACAGCCTGGCTTGGCCTTAGGCCGTTATTGGGATATGCTTGTGATTTTGCTGGATCTGGTGAACCAAGATTGCTTTCAGGATTTATGATATGACCTTGGGAAGTTGTAATTATTTTTGTTATTATTGATGGTTACTTAAATGTTGTTCAATTTATTGTATATAAGAGTACATTATGATGTAGTCATGCAAATATTTCAGTAGTAACATATATTTGTTGAATATAATAAAATATATAATCCCATTGCAATTTTTTGTGGGGGGTTGGGAATGAGTTGCTACGACTGGATGAAGTGTATGAACAGACTATTACTAAATGAAAGACATTTGCGTTTGTTTCCAAAAACTTAATTAAGTACATTTGATAACAATTTAATAACTCTAGATAATTAATAACAAATTAAAACAACCATGAACTATCACTCGAAGATTTGATCACCAATAAACTTTATTATGTCCCTGTAATCTAAGAAAAATGCTTTATAAAATAAACATTTTGGGTGTTTTCTAGTTACTTCAGAAAATGTTTCATAAATAGATATGTTAACATCAGGGTTGTTAGAAAAAAATGCCTTTTCGTTAATTCATAACAAGCAGCAGAGAAAAATCAATAATTTCCAAAATAAAGTTCTAAATGTTATGGTCTTGCAGATTAAACAGAAATATGTAGTACTCAAGGCACTCATGTTCTGAAGAGCACACTATACAGGTTATGTTAATGTCAAACAGATCCAGGTCTGATCCACTTCCTCAAAGCTACTGTTCTGGAAGATAAGGAAGGGACATCCTGGCACCTGGTCTAGAATTGGAAGTCCCCAATGGTCAAAGTCCTGCAGGTATCGAGAAATTTCATCCCCACATTGGTACACCCAGTCAAAGTACATGTCATCTTGTAGACTGGCAATGAATGACGATCTTGTGTAACCCTGTAACACAAAAACAGAAAGAAATAGTGGTCCTGGTAATCCAGTCTTATCCATATCTGAGCTGGTGATAACAGAACGTATATTCCTCTCGGGTAAAGGATGTGAAGCTAAATGATCAAAATGGCCTAGTGAGTTAAATTAGTATGGTGGTCACTGGCACAAAGTACATATGTTGGTAGACTGGTGATAAATGGGGTTTTCGTTTGGTTGTTGTGAGACAAATAATAGTAAAGTCCATAACAGTCAAAATATATTGTGAGTTAAAATGGTAAAAATTGTCATCCAGTATATGTACATGTTTTCGCTTACTTCTCACTAGCCTACATTGTAAAAACTCTACTAGGATGACAATGATTGGATATATGTTTTGATACATGACAGTTAAATTAGTCATAGCATCTAGACCTGCAGGATAATGAAATTAGCATTGCTCTTGTGAGTTAGATGATGTCATATGTTCTAATTAATACAGAAGGGATGATCACTTCATGGGTGTAATTTAGGTGATTTTTTCACCTGGTATTAGATATATTTTTCATGTAAATTCATGTTAATAGCTCAATTATAAGGTGTGGTATCCCTTTACCAAGTGTAGAGTAGAAGCTCCAAAATTAGCTCCATCAACAGACCAACCTTTCCATATGGATTATAAAATTGTTATGTGTATTTTATAACACTTACCAATGGACATATGATTTAATGTTCTGGTCTAATTTTTTCTCATTTTCACAGACAAACATGGTGAGTGAAGTTAGTTGGTTCATCATTCATTTCCAGAACATTTCCTCGTAAACAGTCCATTATTATCCAATAGTGGACACTTACTTGGCCATTAACCTATATTTAGTAACTTTTGAAAGTATTCCCTTGTGGTCACATTTATGTTGGATCTACACCAACAAAGGACAATGCCGAGGGCCCGTCTTAAAATGAACAGGTAGTAAAACCCACTGACCCAACCCTGCTCAGAGATCACATGAACAGACAACTCTGGTACGAATTTATTGAACATTTCAAATTGTTCCATCTAACACACAAACTGATACACACACCTTGAATATCACATTCTGGACTTTTATAGCTCTTAATCTTTGTTCATAGGCAGAATTTAAGGAATAACACACAAAGACAAAGTAAAGGTCATTACTAGAGAGACTATTAGGTAGGAAGGCCTCAGCAAACAGATATAACTTCAGCTTCTGACAGAAGACAAAGAAAAGGTGGACAGAAAGACAGGTTGTCAGGTTGGTTTTGTATCACCAGTTCATTTGTAGTAGACCTAACTATAAGCAGTCTTACCAGATTATCAGTGCTGGACAATGAAGATGTTGCAGTAGAGAGTACCATGCCTGGGTAATCAGAACAAAGTTGGTTCCCAATCAGACCATTTACTTGAGTCACCATCTGCAGGGTTTCCTGTAAGAACTGGTTACTGTAGGCTGCTGTACATTGGGAATCCATGGGAATGTTATTGTAGGTCACAAAATCTCCTGCCAGGCTGATCTCATAGCCCAGGGTGTTGTCCGCTAGTGCGTAAGTCTGTTTTCCAATTTCTGCAATAAAGATCAGTTTGTATAAAAATATGGACTCTCAAGTAGTGGCGATTTTTGTCACTTTTATCCTTCACTTGAAAATATAGTTTGAGTGAAAATGGCAGGCAATTCAGGAATTGTTATAGAAGTTATAGAACATGACTCACCAGAAATACTAATTGTGTTGGCAGGAAATGGTCATGATTCCAATGTATTTTATGTCAAGTCAATATATAACAGATAACACATGCTTTTGTTTTATCTTAACATAACTATAAAATATCTATAGTTATTTAACATTGTTAACAACTATATACAAAATGGTTTTCGCAATCTATAAAATGATAAAGTTATTTAGACATGTGTTTGTTGTTTACCAGCTGTTACATTTATTTCTACTTGAAAGTACACATGTCATCTAATATATTTTCTATAATAAATGCCCCAGTGTGACGCATTTTGTCCAAAGGGGGTATTAATAACAAAAATGTTGCAATTTAGATCTTTTAAGTTCCAAAGTGGTGACACTTGTATGTGTTTTATTAAGAGTTTGATACATTTATAATACATAGAAACTATGAACTTACCGATCTCTAAGTGAGCTTTTCAAAATTGTAATATTCAAAGCATTGGGGGAATATTTAAAAAGGATTAATTACTGTGTGCATTTCTCTATTATGTACATTTTACCCATTATTTCATCATAAATTTAATTTAGTTTTTAAGAAACATTCATGGAGAAGTTCCAAATCAGCTGTACCTTGTTCGTTGCTGCCAAGACAAATCCAGTTGTTGCCCACATTGTCAAACTGGCTGTTGTAGAAGATAGGTGTTGGGCATCCAAGTGGCGGGGGTAGAATGGGCACTCCCCAGTTCAGTAGATCCTCCAAGAAACTACATATAGTCAACAGTTTTATTGTTGTTATTATTATTACTTCGTTATCACCTATTTGGATATATGGATAAGCAGTGGGTGTCTGTATGGATTAACTGAGAGGCAGAAAAGATCAAAATCCCCCCCCCCCCCAATATTTTAATAATTGTATTAGAAACTTAAGTTAAACAGTATATATGTTATGTACAAGTTGAGATTTTGTACAAGTTACAAATTGTACAAGCACTTTGTACAAGTTGCAACTTGTACAAGATTTGCTGTACAAGTTGTAACTTGTACAGAATTTCACCATCAAATGATCGCAACTTGTACAATTCTGTTGTACAAGTTGGATTTTAAAAGAACTTTGGTTAAATTAACAATTTTATTGAAATTATTTCTTATTTTAGGTGTATAAATATCCAAATTAATGTGAGAGTGTCATATATCATTTTTTCATAAAAATTAACCCTAATTTACAAAAAAACTTGATAAATTTGCCAGTAACACTTAAAATACAAAAATAGTTATTGATAAATGTATATTAATATATTACGCTGATACTTTAGTTGATCACTGAAGGATCAAGTTCTTTACATTGATTATCATGCAGACAAAAATAAGCTTTAATGTTGAATACTAAGTTCAGTCGTGTGAGCTGTTCCTTATTGATGCTTGTAAGACTCCATCTTTGTTCTCAATTGAGTTGTAGAACTGTGGACTGTTGTCTTTTTCCTTTTTTAAAATACTTAGGCAAACAATCAAACATCAAAGATCAAAGTTAAAAAAGTTATAAGAAATAGAAATCTTCTAAATGCAATCCTCTCTTGGTGTGGCTTCCTATATCATCAGGGCTGTTTTGTGATTTACCTCTAATAAACTAGGATCACAACTCTGTCAGGAAAGCATCAAAGGACAGATGATAGTATATGCATAATTGTAATTAAGACATGCTTTCCATTAATAAAATCCTTGTATAGTCTTAAAATTCAGATGTGGTTTTATCACCAGAAAACAATTAATTTTATTTATCCCTTTGTTTTGGAACAAATAAATTTAGGAGAATTGTTGACAGAAAACATTATTCTAAATAATAAGATTATCAACTCCAACCCAAAAGTCAGATGCAGGCTTCAGGTGGGCTGATGTGACTCAAAATTTTAAAATAAGATAAAGATATGCATTAAAAAGGTGTCATATTATCAACAAAATTGTGAAAATATACAGATCCACAGGATGCTTTCTCATTAAAAAAGTATAATTTACAGTGAATTTGTTATTCATGAAGATTGGATATGTTAGTTTTATGAATTTTAGAGTATAAATTCATAAAAATACATTTCTCAACTGATTAATATGGAGCTTGTACAAGTTGCAACTAGTACAGATTTCTTGTACAAGTTGCTACTTGTACAAAATCTCAACTTGTACATAACATATACATGTGTGTACTTTCATATAGGCTGTATGCAGCTATATAAAATATAGGTGAAGCTGTAACACACTTGCCTCTGACCTCTGAGGTTAGCTGTTCAAAGTCACAATCCTAAGTGGGAAAATGGTAGTTTCTTACTGATGGTCAACAGCTTACAGTACAGAACCTTGACCAACTGTATGTACTGGTTTCCTCTGCACATAAACTGCCCGTTGTGAAATGACCTATAAAGTGTTGAAAGTCTGACAACATGCCGTTTGCCCTGAGATCATGTAAGTCAATCATGGTTCTTTAAATCAGTAAGTTTATAGTTAATCAGGCCAAATTCATGCTGAAGAAAGCTGTTCAAGGTAATTATGTAATTAAATGTGGGTGGTTTTATATGTTAATTTAGTATATAAATTATGGCAAGTGTGTTAAATGTCACGTTGTTTAGTATATTTGTCAATTTAAGTTTATAGCTTAACGTTTAGCCTGTCTATGAAGTTAGTTTTATTTTTTTTGTTTGTATTGTATTCTATTGGTTCTGCTTAGTTTCACTAGTGGACCAATTAAGTGTTTGGTGGGAAATTTTCGGAACCCTTACCTGGAATATTTTGTAAATTCAGTGTAATGTAACTTGTCTATTTACAATATTTTATGATTTATTCTGTTCTATGTTCATCAACCGTAATGACTCTATTGTCCAAAAGGAGGTAATTTTGATGAATAAATGTAATTGTAGTTAAACTATGGTTTATCTGTTGATTGTTGCCTCCAATTACCTGACCTAATGAATATGAGGTACAGCCTCGCTATTAACTTAGGATGACCACTTGACCTGGGCATGTTGCAGAAATGATCTAACATGGGAAATTTTGTGTCAATTGCTGTTGACTGGGGGCTCGAGCCAGAGGGCCACTATGGGGTCAGTTTGACTCATTAGTTTTTTTTGTTGAACATTGTAATTAAACAACAACCAAGTGCCCCCCACCAAAATGGTATCAGTCAGACCAACACATCTGCCACAAAATAAATCAAACAATATGAATTATATTGAACAAAGTTATGTACAGGTTTAAGTAAATTGATTGACTTACTATACTCTATTGTATGTAATCGTCAAAGTTGGGATTTTAAGTCTCTCCATCTGGTTAGGTCACACCAGGACAATCAATTGGTAAATGTTATATGTTGCTTTGAGCTTAGTTGGAACCCACACACCACAGAGGTGAAAGTCAAGTGATGAAATGTTAAGTTGTTTACTAAAAGACATGCATTGGTTCAAATTACTAATAGAACTGATAATAATAGTAAATATTTGAATAGCATACCCTGATATCTCTGTAGCACACTTATTGACTTCGCCAATAGTCTGGTTTCCGCCAACTCTCATGATGAAAGAATTTGTCGCAACCCCCTGTGAATTAATATAGTTTTCAGTAGTATATGACAACTTCACGTTGATTATATGAGTTTTAAAAAGTTTCATTCGAGAACTTTGGATTTCACTGATAACCCTATGGATATATATCTATCCAACATAGTACTGTGCCTTTGATATGTATGTAAACAAAAGTGTTTGTTTCAAAAGTGCTTGAATATACAATATACCCAAATTGGTTATTTGTTTGGTGGACATATTTTGTATTTTTCACATAATATTGTGAGTGTAAATATGAATGTTTATGTGTGAATATTTTGTGCTTCCCACCATAATTTAGCACAGCTTGCATTCAAAGTCCTTATTTAATTTAAGTTGACTTGACAGAACAGAACAGTCTTGCTAGAATTGTTACCAATACTACCAAGTACACACCCATTACTTCTGTTGGAAAAGCTCTCCATTGGATGCCTATTGGACATTGCTTGGTATGTAGGAGCAATATCTTCCCCGCAAGTAGGAACTCAGTGCATTAAATGAACAAAAGAAGGGCAAAAGTCATATACACCATCACATATTCGTTGCTTGATATTCACTGGACTTGCACTTTAAAACATACACATTAAAATAAAAACAGAAGACAAATATTTTAGAAGCTCTTTTCTGATTTTTATTCATGACATTTCTTGTACAAACCTCAGTGCCACTTGTGGAGACTGAGGAGGCAGTAGACATGAGTAGAATATCTGCAGTGGTTTTATCCAGACAGAATTCCATTCCAATCCTGGAGTTGACTGGGCTGATCATACTCTGGGCTTTACTCTCCATCACAGACCCCAACTGCTCAGTACAGGAAGGGCTGAAATCATCCCTCTCATAGCTGTAAAATGTTCCACTCAAATCTATCTTAAAGTAGGGCGGATCCTCATCTGTAAATGGACAAGACAGAGCTTTAACAGCCTTATGTGTGCACTTTGCTGAATCTCTAGTATTTTCCTGTATGCTTTTAAATTGCTCCCCTTAAATTTATCTTTAAATAGGGTAGATCCTCATCTATAAATGGACATGGCAGAAAATTTAACATAGTCTTTGTCTGCATTTTGGAAAAGCTTTAGTATTATCTTTCATTGCTGGAAAATATTTCACTTAAATCTATTTTTAAAAAGAAAAAATTCTACTCTGTAAATGGACAGGACAGAATTTTAACACAGTCTCCATTTTTACAGGTATTGGTATTGTCTTACACAGCTGGAAAATGCTCCAGCTAAATATATCCCTGAACAGCAGTAAAATGTTTCACTCATATCTGTTTTAAAATAGAGAGGGCTTTAATCTGTGGACAGACATGACAGAACTTTAATATAGCAGAAAGTTTTAGTTTATTCTCTCATAGCTATAAAAAGCTCCTCTCAAATCTATCTTTTAAAAGCAAAGGTTCCACGTCTTTAAATAGATATAAAAGACTTTTATGCTAGCCCTACGGATGTAATATCTTCAATTCAAACTTATATTTGCATAGGAACGATTCTCATCTGTAAGTAGGTATGACATCTGTAAATAACTTAGCCCTGGCTCATGATGAATTTTGATAGACAGAGCTGAAAAAGTCTTAATGATGTTTCAATTTAAAAGTGTTTAAAGTTTTAAACACCTGTAAATGTTCTTTAATGGAACCAGACTAAAAATTGCAAAGGTCCAGACCTATAAATAAACATGTAGTTTTGACATGGTCAAAGCATGGTTCATGTTTGAGGAACTTAAAACAGTGTCTTTGATTAAAAGGATTCAGTTTTTGTAAAAAAATCCACACAAATTATTTTTAAAATATGATCTGCAAATAAAAATTACAGTAGGGTCATTGATGTATTTTGAATATGTTGAGTAATATATTTGTAAGATTAATATTGTTTCAAACTGATATATGGCTTGCTATCAGATAGGATGTTTCATGGCAAATTGAAACAAAACATTTTAAAGAATATTACAGAACACTGGAGTAACTTGGAATACTTAATCATTGCAAATAGAACCTAAAACGGCTTTGGCTACTCACTTCTTTGTTGTACTTCCAGATATTCTAAAAAAAGTCAGACATACAAGTTTAAATGAATAGAAAAAAGGTTCACACAAAGTTCAATGAAGCAACACTGTTTGCCAAGCAGATTATCATCATCGAAGAAAACCTGAACACCCTATTTTTCCTATCATCAATCTTTTAAATGCGGCCAGTCAGTTGCTGTACATGAGATAACCAAAACATGTTTTGTGAAAAAAATGTGGTTTACATTGATAGCTTTAAAATGGCCATTTTTTTTTCAAAACTCTCGCCAGAATATCCTTGTCCCAGTTCATTTGAACATAAAACTTGTTGTTTTAAGAAGGACCCAGTGACAGAGTGGTTAAAGGTCATGTGTATATCCACTGGACTCTTCTTCCTGTAGCCATGAGTGCAATCCCAGTGGATAACAATATGGAACAACACTGAGTGCATGTTCTGGTACGATCTTTGCTGTTGAAAGATGTAAAACCATAACTATGACCTACATCCACAGAACCATACAATAAAGCATATACTGAGACACTTTTTATTACACATTTCATTGATTTTCCTACAGTAGGTGCATGTGTTAAATTTAGTCATAACTGAATATGGCCACATGGATTAGATGCATTTCTGCATGTAAGAATACAGTCAACACAATTGAAAGATAATAAGATGTGATATGAATATGGGTAAATGGGTAAATATCATTCACACTACACACTGCAGGTACCTGCTTACCAAGATGCCATTGTGTACTTAAGTTTAGAAACATGATAACGGCAAACTACACATGGAATTTTAAAACACTTCTTTGTGGTAATTTTTTTACAAAATTCATTTATAAATACTTAACCGAAAAGAAACATAAGTTTTATAAAGAATAAATTTTGATATATCTTGAATTTCTTTTTTTGGCTAAGTATACATACAAAAATGGATACACAATAGGAGGGAGGGCTGAGATGGATATCTCGGTTGGCTTGTTCTTCATCGTGACACTTGGCCTATATGAGGTCTCTTTTTCAGAGTGACAGGGATGACGTCATGCAGCAGATATCAACCACATACAGAAATGTCCACCCATTAAAGGTGTGACCTAAGGCATAACGGTTTTAGTCTATGGTACTAAGTCATCACTTTAAAAGTGATGCTTAATTATGTAACAGCAGTGATATGGACTTATTGAATATGAACTTATGTGACAGGTGGTTGCCAGTTGTAGTTTTTTTATTAATAACACCAATATTTTTTTAAAAAAAAATAAAATTTGTTTACTTACCATTGTTAATTTTAAAACCAAAGTCATTGTCAGAGTCTAAAATAAAGTAAATAGTTTTTATGACATAATCATTTTTGAACATAAAATAGCTTTTGTTTTATAAGTCTTACATATGTAATTAGTACTCTGGGTCACAATTCACAAAGATTCTTTATACATTCTCAAGTTTAACTGTATAACCTCCAGTAGAAGGATGTGTTTTTTGCGTTCTGTCGTTTGTCTGTTTGTTTTTCTGTTAGATTAAATTTTGAGAAAGTTCCAGATGATGTGCTGGATACAAATTTTTTCGATGTATTTTCAATGAATTTGGCTTTCTGATTGACATTACTCAATACTTGGATCTTCATGTATACTTTTATGTGGTTAGGCCCTGGAGAAAGGAAGAAGTGCTTACATTTTGGAACGAACTGGATCATATTCTGAATCATGAAACAATACCTTGTGGTGGAGGTCTCTGGTCTATGGGTAGTTTATTCTATTTAAAATTTTCACTTCTCAGAATGTAAATTTTATTTCTAGTCCAGTAATGTGTAATTGGAAAGCTGGTAGTCGTTTGTTAACACCTGTTTATTTCAGTGTACACTTTTTTCTCACTTCTTGGCTCTCTCCCCTCAACTACCAGTCATGATATGAGTCATACAATGTGTTTAGCAACGTTTATCTTGTGAATAAAAGCATATATACAGTGAATAAAACAAATATTCTATAAATGAAAAAATATATATATGTAATTAGGAAAATTTTAACAGATTCACTTTAAGCCATTTTGCTGACATTCAAATGATAGACATCCATTCATACATTTTTTTTTTTGAAATCATAACGTGACAAAATGTAATTGTCAATGTGACACAATCTATTCTTACCCTGGGTGACAAAGCACTGCTGGTCCAGGCTGTCAGGTTGAGCAGACCAACAGCATCCCCTCTGATGACACTGAATCCTTGTCACATGCCTACCTGTACCAGGACACACTTCAACACCCGCCTCATGTGTGTCACATTCACTGGATGGCTGCAAATATGATTGATTGAAAATATGTAGAGTAGAACTACGATATATTCAAAGCAATAAATATATTCATCAATAAATATGTCACCCCACCCCAATCACTTGTCTATAATGAACGGATATCACATCTTTAAGAATATCATATAATTAATTATACTTAAGCAGCACTTAATCACTGTAGTAGCATGTTAGAATGTGCGTAGAATTATTGTTGCAAAATAACATAGCAACTGTAATACATAGCAACCAAGTAGAATAAGTTTATTTTGGTAACCATGTGATAACTTAAAACGTTAGAAATTTAATAATATGTGTACAACCATCAATTTGTAGACAAAACAACATGAAAGAAATTGAAATGTCAGCACCACAGATTACTTGACCAAACCTCTTAATTTGTACAAAATGACTTACCTTTATGTTTAGATCATGGCCAAAGCTCATACCATAGACAAAGAAAATGATCAAAACTTTCTTAACATCTATAACATGCATGTTATTGGTGTCTGAAAAATTAACACTATACAAGTCAGTTTCTAAAATTGACTGACTCTAGATTTATACTTTCAAATTATTTATACAATTTAGTTTTGTTTTGTTATTCTTACATTGCTAAGGAAATATTATCATCAACATTGAAAACACTAAGCTTATTGTCAGGTTATTGAATAATCTGTTAAATATTTGGTCTATGCTCTACTAAATCAACTTCCTTATCAGATTTTGAAGTAATTAATAATGTATGTAAATTTACCATGATCTAAAACAACCTTTTCACTTATAATTATTGCATTGTAATAAGTCAAGAAGTCATTGTAAATGTCTTCAATGGCTTTTAACAGAGTTAGACTTTTAGAATACTAATTACACATCAAAGACATTACTTTTTTATAAAGGAGATAATGCATTTACGTCTGCACTTTTTCTCACATTTTAAAAAATAAAACAGTAACTTGTTTTGTTAATGTGTGTGGATTTTTTGAAGATGCTGATAAACCAGGGATTCCTTAAATTACCATTAAGGATGAAAGAAATCAGTTCACAAGAATTTTCAAGTTATAATAGCAAGTTGGCTTGAACTTATTCATCTTGACTTGATTTTTCGACAATTTGGACATTTCAGGTTGTCCCGTAAACGTAAGTTTGTAAATATGTATTCAGCGTAGGGCATTTCTATTTATATGAGTTCTGAGCAGCTCTCGGAGATTTGTTTGTATATGGGTTTGGTTGTGGTTTTGTAGGGTAACGTATTTGGGTTCAGTCAATTTTTTTAATTTTTTTTTTTTGCAGACAAATATTTCTAATTGTTCGGCCGTCTTCTGGATTTCACTGCTTTGCAACCCAGAGGTGTTTCCTGAGGACATTATGCAGTAACACATATGTGAGGGCTATGTTGGCGCCCATCTCTGGACGCTTCTGTATCTGAATTGATTGTTTAAGACCATGAATGCATTTTCAACCATTCTTCTGCCCAGTGGCTCAGGTGTGGACAGCCATAGGGGTTCGTCTTCCAGCTTCTCCCTCAGAATAATTAAGAATACTGTTACAGAGCTGGGCTTGTATAGATAAAAAGCATATGTATTCAGTATAATGTTGTCATCTTAATGTGACCATATGTTCCAATTATGCATGACTTTATATTCAGTTATTATTAAAAAAAATATGCTGTGTCACAGCAGTGGTTCAGCTGTGCATAGAGGGAGAGAACAAGACTTGTGCAAGGTCCTTCCTTAGTACACTATGATTCTCTGAGAGCATTTCCCTCTAGAAATATCAGATCCTATCGAGTCAGTTTTGACACAGCTAACAACAAACTCACTACTGGACTTGGACCCAGCACTGTTTATGACAAGATAAAAACAGTATTGAAAAGACGCACGTTAATCCTGTTGGTAAATCTTGGCACCTGGCCAGCAAAGTTAGACGAGTCTCTGAACCCAGTCTTTACTTCCAGTAGAAGTGTAAAATCCATACTGTTATAAAATGCACTCATTCACAGTCTCAGAAAAAAACCTCAAAGTAATGACTTGTGAGCAAGTCTAAGAGAGAACTGAACGCAAAAAATGAACAAGTTATGCCAAAGGGGAATTTCTCTGGGGACGTAGTCACAAAATAGATCTGTAAAAGATTAGCGGAAAAAAATCAGCTTAAGTAATCTAAATATTGGATTAAGATTGTGATGGGTGTTCACAATCACTGTGATCCACCCATCAATATATATTAAATTTTTGGATCAGAAACGATTGAATCTTCTTCACTTCATCAAAAGAAAAAAAAATCTACTTAACTTTGTGAATACCGATTTAAACCATATAGATTAGATTAGCCATTTTCTGTAGACTTTAATCCCAGCTGAATAGGTTCCCATCTCATTAAACCTAAACTACATTGGCTGTTCAAAGATTGATTTTCAAGTTCTCTAGCTTTCATACCTTGATGAAACATTTTGTGTGAAGTGCTTAAGTTCACTTAAACTGGAGGACAGTTTCGCCTTGAAGAGATAGTTTATTACAAAAGTGAGACACATAGAGAAGATAACACTGAAGAAGTCTCTTCGATAAAGTGAAAAGGGATTTAATCTCCTGCCAATTTGTCTTTTATTGTACACACATTCCTCTCTATTAGTCAGTTTATAACAGTTCAACAAGTGTTTTACTGTAACAAAATCTCACTTTTGTTCCACTGGGGGAGACCAGCAACTGGACCACACCCCGCCAACCCCCCAATTTGTAGGCAGTCGCCGAGAATTTCATGTCTGCCACAACACATCGTAGAGGACTAGGGAGTTGTCTTTATGTGGTAGGCCTACATTCCCAATTCGGCATTTGATAACTCACAATGGTGACTGGCTGTAACCCAAGGTTGACTTGATTTGTTGGTAAAACAACCGGTGGTACAGCTTAAAAAAGTGTCCACACAAGGCCAACGACTGAACTTTTAGACCTTGCTGAGTCATTGGCAAGGTGTCCAATTGCAGAAATTGCAAACGTCCACCCTTTCCCATTCATTCTGGCCATTCTATTTGATAAGAGTAAAAGTATGAATATTTTTTTGATATAATCATTCTAACTTTGAAAACTGAAGCAGTAATATTCTTAGATCAATGTTCCATTATAAAGGACTAAATGGTAACAATTTACCAAAAGTACACTCAAAATCCTTCCAGATTGCTGGCGAACCACCTTGCAAATCAAAAGAATGCCTGCAAATGTGTATATACAACAGACCACATTGGGGGGATGACATGACTTTTCACCTTTACAACCAAATTTTTGCAGTGGCAGACGAATAACACAATCCAGTGGGTCACCAAGGAAGTCACTACAATATCAGACATACTAGTATTTCACATCTCTGGAATCCTGCGACCAAGGACAGCAACTATATCCATATAGCCCCCCCCCTACCCCCATCTCTTCCTCCTCCTCCTCCTCCTCCTCAAACTGGATAGTGACAGGCTGCAATAGTCGTGTGGCCACTTAATTCTATATGCACATGGTTCATTTTAAGGAACTCTATTTCACACAAGGCAGCCTTACAACCATATACTAATCAACGTACACTTCATGTTAGTCTAAAATTGCTGTCACTTTTTATTTCTAGTGTTCAGTTTACACATAAACACATAAATATGAAATACAAAGACGGGATATAGATAAGGTAATTGAATTTTACTGAAGCTTCAAGTAAAATTAGTACATGAAAAATGGACATTAAATGTTTTTAAAAACAACAAAATTTCAATGTTGTTTAATCTGTGCAGATTCTTCAGTTTTCATTGAAAATAACAATGTTCACCCGTCAGATAAGATCACATTCATTTCTAGAGGCTGTTGGTGGCAACCAACAGATAGGCATTTGGATGCACCATACTGATTTTACTATCACTGAAAAGATTATGCTCTTGGGTCGTATTCATTAAAGGTTTTAGGCTTAGGTTGGCTATGTTTGTGTACAAAAGTTAAACCTAAGGTTTGGCTACGACCTTTTGTGAATACAGCCCCTGGACCACCTAATCAAGGCTGTCAGGATACAAACTGAAAGAAAAGTACAGTGGGTTATTCCTTTAGCTTAAAATCCTGGTATTTAATATTTGCATTATGCAAGCGTTATTTTTGTTATCATCCCTCTCAAAGTATGTCATTGGATAAAACAGCTAGTTTAAGTGATAGCTTACTTCCTTATTGTGTTAATATTTTCTATTGTCGTATCTATCCAACATAGTTCCCATATCACCAGTTTGTCAGACACAAGCACCCTTTTGAGATAACTTTCATACATAATTTATTATGGTATCAAAACTAACTGTATCCATAGGTATTGTTTGTAATGCACTATATGTGGATATGAACAGAGGAAAAACACTGTGAAAAAAAAATTTAATAAAAAGTTTTTAGAATACATTAAATAAAAATGCCATCATATAGGTTATATCTTATTCATATTTATTTTTCATTGGCACTGATAAATGTTAGTTTAGCACAAGGTAAGTTTTTTTGTACAGAATTTAGTTGTTGTTTTATGGTATGCATTATTAAGGCTCTTCTAGATCACCCTTAAAATATTTAAAAAGTGAAAATAAAGCCTATTTATCTATGTCTATGCTATTGAATATTATGATAGTAATGTTAAAAATATAACACAGTTTGTCATTTAATTTATGGTAGCCATCTAGAGGCTAGATCAACGGATTCATAATCCGGATTCAGATTCAAGTCCCATCACAAGCAAATCTGTTGATCTGAAGAATCTAGATTTGACGGATTATGGTTGAGAAATACGCCTAGTGATTATGGGAAGACCAAACCATGTAGGAGTGTACCATTTGCCAGCCACAAACAAATCTCACAAAGAGGTGGTATTTGAAGCTATCCCTTTATGTCAGAGTTTTAAGCATTGAGTTGCATTATTATTGCTTCAGGAATACTTTGTAAATCTGTGGATCTATCATATGAAGGCTCCTTATGCAGAAGTAGATAAGACTCTCAACTTTTAAGATTCAGGCAGATCTGTAAGATTGGATATATTGAAATTTGATGTTTTGAACAAATATACTTAGGCAATAAATTCTAAAAAAAAATTGTAAGTTCAAAATATGAGTAAAATGATTAAAATTCGTAAAAAAAGTGAGTAAAGTCTGAACTTGTTTACTTATTACTTAATATACGCAGGCAAAAAAATACACTGAAGATAGTATCAATCAGGGTTGTGGAAAATATGGGGCTTCTCTAAATATGTGAATAAAAACTGTCTTTTTATATTTGTGTAAAAATTAAATAAAAGCCATCAAGTTTCAGTAAAACATAGAGATTATAAATGTCTATTGATTTTTCTCTACAGAAATTAAGAATTTTTTTTTTCACTGAAAAGCTTCAGGATAATATGCATAGTTTCACAACTGCAATAAATGGACATGTTCAAAATTAATTTGACAGAGGAACTACACCAGTCATTAGGTTTGCTTGAATATGAAAAGGATTTAAAGAGGATAATGTCCATCTTGTCCATAATGTCCATAATTACCTATCTTCATTATGGCTATATTGGTACCGAGTCACAAAATTAGCACTTGAAGGAAAAAGTGGACAACCACATGTGAAAAAATTCATTACTTCTCACTTGTATGCTGTCAAAATGGATCCGTTAGAGAATCCAATAACTGTACAAGATTAATCTATGCATAAAGATGTAATATATGAATATCACTTACTGTTGCATATAACCAGCTTGAGTAGATAAATGTGAGATTTATACACGTCCATAATGTACAAGCGTTTTTTATATTTAATGCTGCAAAAAAACTTGCTTTGGTGTAATTACTGGACACGTTAAAATGTTCATTCTCATTGGTTAATATGTGTAAACAATACAAATACACAAGTTGAGACAATAGATTTATTTCTATACATCTTGTTGCATGTAAAAAAACTCCAACCCTTTAAAAATGCCACTTGTCCACTTCTGCATTTTGACCCTTCATATGCTAGGATGGTACTGGTGTGGCATCATTTAATACAACTATGAATATTTTGGGAAAAACTATCACCACAAATCTTAAAATTATTGAAGTTTATTTTTTTTCTTCTAAATTCAGACTTATCAAAAAGACTTTGCTGTAAATACATTCTTATGCAACAACCTCTCCAGTTGGTTTTTACCCCACAGTCTTTAAGGCCTGTCGGGGTATTGTCTTCACCCATGGTGTCCAGATTGGTGAGTTGGTGTGTGGGTGTCGGGAAAAAGTTTGTCCAGGCTGTATCTCAGAAACCGTAAGGTGTAGAATTGATTCTTGGGAGGAACATTGGTTGAGGGGTGTGTGTGTGTGTGTGACAACGCCATGGTGTGATCTTCATTTGACCTTTGACCTTGTCGTATTGACCATGAGTTTTAAAATCTTGTCTAGGCTCTTGAATTCTGTAAGATGACGAAGGTTGATATTTGGTAGGGACGGACATTGGTTAGGGGTTTAGGTGTGGATCATTGTGTTACCTTTAATTTTGGCTCTGCCAAAGTGTGTTCACCTGCCATATTTGAGACATGTTTCTCTAATGACAATGATATATGGATTGCTGCAACTGACTATTGTATGTACTTTTACATAATTGTGCTAATTCCATTGACAGCTATTCTCCAGTTAATACATTTTTAGTTTTTTTATAATTTTTAGTTTACTGATTGATACTGTCATCTTGCTATTGAATTGTGTTGTTTTAATACTTATTTTCTTTACATACATTTTCTTTCTCTTAGACATTATTTTCTTTATTTAAACATTAGTTGGATCTTCATATAACTGACACTGCTCTGAAAGCATCCTGATCTTTGTACTTTTTTTACTACTTCTATATCTTATGGTGTTGTAAACTATTCCCCAGGCTGTGGGGTACGGGCATCTCTGATGCTATTTTTTCATGTGTATTTTAATATTTGTAGACTGTTCCGTTTTAAATGAAAACAGGAATGCTTGTGGACCAGATGAGTCCACATGTAATTCCAGAGATTGTTGCTGGAGAGAACCGGATCTATTACTGGATGTACCATGGTGTTTTTTCCCCGCCAGTAAGTTCTGAAATAAGACAGTAAATATTTAATTTGGGCAGATTAAAATGTGAGACCATTCACTGAAACAACATTAAAAATTTATTTGATTTAGTTATGTGGGTTTAACATTGCTTTCCACATTTTGTTTAGGTTACATCACATGGGTAGTTTTAAGGACAGAGGAAACCAGTACATAGTAGGTGATCAATATGTTCCACATTGTAAATTGCTAGGCACTGGTAAGCAGCTATCAATTTTCCCGCATAATATGAGGTCTAGGGCTTGAGCCACCAATTTCAGAGGTGGGAGGCAGTATGTCCCCCCCTTAAAATTTAAACTTAAGATAAAAAAATATTAACTGTACATGAATAAATGACTTGAAGTAAACTTGTATCAAATGTTTGACATTAATTCAATTACAAAACATTCACTGACATGGCTCAGGCTTCTGAGGTTTTGCAGTGACCTATCTTCTAATGGTTTGATTTATCATTAATAAAAACAGTACTATGTTTTGGGGATATTTTCATTCTGATATTTACCCAAAAATACTTTGTCTTGAAGCTCAACAAATAAAAATCCCTATCAAATCACCATTCCATTTATGTCCAGATAAACACGTGTTTTGCATTGTACGACTAATACAACAAATCCATCCCTGAATGTGGCACATACTCTACAAATGTGGTACCTTCTGATTCTTTGTGGAGACTCCTCTTGTTTTGATATCTGGAAAACCAACATGGTTTAAAAACATGAGACTGGGTGCTTTTTTGATTCAGCAAATGTGATGTTGCATCACTTGCTGGGACATAGAGCCAAATGACTATTTTTATTCTTGATTTTAACTAAGCAGCGATACCTTCTATTACATTATAACCACATATATCTTTTTCTAGTGTAGTGGATCCTTTTCAAGTACAGCCTCAGTATTTAAGGCCCAAAATTTTGGCCAATTCCTGATTTTTCTGCAATGTAATATCTTAGCAAACTCAGTTGTACAAGAAATTCAGTTTCGAGTGTCAATACTCCTAAAAAAGGTGGTATGCACAGTTTTGCTGTTCAGTTCAGCAACACGCTCCAGAAGGAATGTATTACTACTTTCAGTCAAGATATACCTCACAACCACCCGTGGCTTCTTTTAGAAACAAACAAAAGGCTCAGTTGTAGCCCACATCCTTTAAAGACTATGCAGATATTGTTTTCACTCATGGCATCTGACTTGACAATAAGAAACCATTAGGTACAGGAGTTTTAATCTTTGTGGTGTCATTAGTTGAGGGGTGTAAGTGTGCAATGGTGTGACTTTCAATAGACCTTCGACCTTGCCGAAGTGCCTTTCACCTTTAAAATCTTGTCCAAGCTGTTTCTTTGAAACCGTAGGGTGTGAGATGTTGACATTTGGTAGGGACATAGATTGGATGGTGTGGCACATGGTATTAATTTGGTGTGACTTTTGACCTTAGCTCTGCAAGAATGTTTTTCACAAGCACATTTAATACATACGTCGACAGTTTTCTCATGTTATAAAGTAATTGTGGATTGCTGCAATTTATTTTTACATATACTTTTACTTACTTATACTATCTCCATTGACAGCTGTACTTCAGTTAATAAACAGATTAATTAAAAATTTTATAGCTTCATAAATTTTAGTTTACAAATTAATGTTGTCATCTTACTATTATTTTTTGTTTTGATATTTTCTCTTTATTCTGTAAAGATTCCCTACATAACTTACATGGTCTGGTCTCAAATACTTCAGTTGCAATTGTTTCACCTCCTCTATATCTCAATGTGTCTAACACTATTTCACCAGGCTGTGGGGTATGTGAATCTTTGATGCTATTTTTCAGTGTTTACTTTTGGCTGTGTATTGGATTATGATTTAGAGGATGTTGACATCAATTAGAGGATGTTTATATCAATTTATATGAATTATTCAAATCGAATCACATGGGGCTATTTTGAGCTCCACCTTCATTGTGACATCCCTTCCCTGTCTTGTTTTGTGTGCATTTTTTCAGTTGCAGTCAATCTAAAAAACAAATCTGTTCATCTTGAGATGTGTGAACACCCCACTTATAAAGTTGGTAACTCTATTTAGTATATTGTGCACCCAGTTTTGTTAATGTCTGGGCCATAGCTCTTATTCTGATTCTTAAGTTAAATGTCCACATTGCAGCTGCCAATAGTACATTAATTAATTAATTAATGTGTTTCTACAAATATAATTAACTGTTTCACTAAATTATACTATATAACAAATAATCCCTCTCAATCAAAATTAACAGGCCAACACTCATTGAAACAGAAATTATACCGTTTTAGTGTACATATAAAGCATTGTTAATGTGCTAGTACTGCACGCCAAGCTAATAATAATTATGCTTACCATTATGAAGGATAGTTCAGTGTAGCAATTTATATTTTCAACACAGATTCTCAGTGTAATGTCCCCGGAGCTGACAAGAATGATTGTGGATGGACTGACATCACAGAACAAGAGTGTTACACCCAGAGTTGCTGCTGGGCAGAGGATCCAGGATATCCTTATTGCTTTAGTCCAAGTTCATGTATGCGTTTTTATTAATTTTGGTTTAAAGTTTCAGAAAATTGGGTGGGCCATATCACTAGGTCTTTTAGATGTAAGCAACATGTAAGCACATCCTGCATAAGTACCTGAAACAAGCTTAATGCAACACACACATGCATTGTGCATCTGCATTGTGGATGCACATCATGCAGAAGCACCTGTAAAAATTTACACTAAGAGATCTATTGCTAGGACATTTTGGATTGATCTGGTAAAAAAGCGACTGAAAAGTGGTAAACATGTATATACTTCTGTTGTAATTATGAGATAAAATCATTTGAATAAACTTATTTTTAACTTTATTTAAGCAATCCCTTCTGACTGCGATGTTCCAAGGGATCAGAAGATTGACTGTGGAGGTATAGCAATACAAGAGCAAGAGTGTCTGGACATGGGCTGTTGCTGGGCTCCAATTGAGGGTGACCCTTGGTGTTTCCGTAAAGGAAGTGGGTAACTTCTACTTCGTTAACTGTTATCCCTTTATTTCAAACACTGGAAATAAAATACATGATGTTGTTTTACATGTTTGACATTTGTAATGTCCAAATATTAAACTTTGGCGGTAACAAAGAAAACAGATGTCAAAATAGGCAATTCAATGATATGTCAATTTGAAGCCACATTTAAAAATTTCAAACTCTTTCCACATGATCATACATGCCAATTTTCAGAAACAGGGAAAACATAACACAGAATTAGTAATCTAAGACTCGTAAATCTTTCTAATTTCTCATTATAAATTTGTATGTTGTTTCATACCTGTTACTTGTCTTTGTATAATGGCCCAATAGGTTACAATTAACAGAAGACGGGATAGCTTGTGACTGTGGATCTATATAGATCTGCACAGCTCTATGCAGTTCTCACACAGTTTACAGTTGGATTATGTTGTAGTTATATAGCTCTATCTTCCAGAAAAAAAGTGGAAAGAGTGAAAACCTTCCAAAATATGTCCCAATCGAGAAGGTTGATTCACCACTATAGTAATAAGTTAACACTTATTTTAAAAATGGCCTTCCAAAAACAGGATTATATCATCAGTCTTGAATGGACAGGTGAGACCTGAGGGCCCAGTTTCACAAAGCCTGGGGTGGCTACACAAAGGGACGTAGCCCAGACTTAGTCTTAAAGTTAAGACTTTTGTCTTAAACTTAGCTAAGTCTGCGGTCTTAGAGGGTTTCACAAAGCTTTTCAGTCGAAGTCTATCTGAGAATGTACTTAACTTTTGTAAAGAAAGACTTAAATGTGGCCGCCGAAAAGTTTGCTTTTCTCACTTTCAAATTTGAAATGCCTAAAAAGAAAAAATATATATATGGGACATCTCCCTAAATTAGTCTTTGATATTTTTTAGTTACAAGGTCCACTTAAAATGGAATTTTACCAAAGATAAAATGAGTTAAAGGATATGTCACCAGTAAAATACTTTTTTTAGAAATAAAGAGTCACTTGACATAGAAAATCATTGTTGCTATTTGATTTGCTTGGTTTTAGCTAAGTCACCCTTTGTGAAATCCATTTTAGTCCACAGACTTAGCTATGACAAAATGCTGAGATTTAGGTCAACCTAAGTCCAGGCTTAGCTTAAGACCCTTTGTGAAGAGGACCTCCTTAATTAAACGAAGGTTATCTTCCTTTGGGAAGGCCATCTTAAGTTTAACCAAAGGCCTTCCCTAAAATTTGAGGGAGCAAGACTTATAAAACATTGCTTGGAGGATATATTCTTAAATTTTAGGTAGGTTCTTTGCTTCCATGAAATTTAAGGGAGTTCCCCTGAATTTCAAGGTCTCCAATGAAGGCTATGTGAAAGGAGTAGGAAATTTAAGGAAAATCTTTAATTTATCTTAAGGAGGTTTCTTGAAACTGGGCCTAGGGCTTAACCACTACACTACTGGATGATGTCAGTGTTAATTATTTGATCCTTTGATTACATTTCAGCCTCTTGTGACACAGATCCCTGTGTAAATGGACAGTGCTGGCCTTATTATGATGACTACTACTGCGAATGTTACTACGGATATGAAGGAAAAAACTGTGACATACGTAAGTATTTTCGTAAGATCAAATCACGGGGGTTGTTTTACACAGTTATGGGATAACTTAAACTGTCGGTAAAATACACTGAAAAATCACTCTAACAGTTTAGCTGACCTACAAATTGCAAAAATAAAAGTATACTTTAGTAATATTGCAGTTGTTCAGTGATTTTTAAATTGTTTATTTGTTTCAGTGTAGTATTACTTGCCACAGTCTCAGAGTTGACCTTCTGAAAGGTTAAGTTGAAACAAATTGATCATATCTGGTATGATTTAAAAACCATTAAGAGATTTTGTGTGTACTCAAGTAAAATTATATGTAAGATGTTTACAGTCAATATATGAATAATGTATACGTCTTTGTCAATGCTAACCTACAAAACACATACATTTGAATAAACTGCATACCAATAAATCAATTCAGTTACAATCCTGAAATTTAAACCACACTTTTGGTAACAGACAATAGAAAAAGTGTGAATTCTTTTTCACGAATCCACACTTTTTCGCTTCAGAATCCACACTTTTAAGGTTGATAATTCACACTTTTTAGTTTAAGAATCAACACATTTTTAGAAAAAAATTCACACTTTTTAAATTGTTTAATTAAATGGCCCTGATTGTAATGTAATCAGGTGAACATAGTCTGACAATTATAATGTTGAATTTTTTAAGAAGTGTGTTTTACAAGACATCAAGGATTTAACACATTTAAACCACAGTTGTACAAAATATATGAAAATTATATTCATGTTACAAAAAAAGTTTGAAACTTGACACTGACTTTAAATAATCTTAATATTCAGAACAAAAATTGCTTTTAACATTATGAGTAATTTTACAATCTCTGAGTGTATTTGTACTGCAAGTGATTAAGTTGTACAACTATCCTGTGAGAACAACATCCAAATGTAAGATGGAGCATCATAAAGCTTCATTGCTGAACAAGCTTCTTGCGGTATCCTGTATGACTGAAGCACAATTTTTCTTTATCCAACAATCCAAAACATTTTGTGAATAAACAGCATGTGACGCACATTCATTTACACACATTTAAATCATTTCACATTTCTGTATCTGAATTGAGATATGCTGCAAATCCTCAGCGAGAAAATCCTCCTTCCAAAGTGAAGCAGTGAATGGAATCCATTTTCTTTAAACCAATAACCGCAGACTCGGTACATAGATTTAAATTAAGATCCTGACCTTTCATTACTCTCTGGTTTGTTGTACCCCCGAGTTCTCAGATAGCTTTGCTATCCAGTTCAGCAAAACTGAAAACAATTTTACACAATACAATAAACATTATGTGATGCTAAATCAATTTTGGGGAAAATATTTAATGATGGTGTATTTTCTGAGAAATTAGTACAGAATTATGTTTTGTCATTTGATAGTGCAGTCAATAATTTGTATGTTAACATTTATATTAACATTTTGACATATAATTTAAAATTTAATAAAATGTACAAAAAACACGGTAAAATGCAATGAAAAATAGCAAAAAGTGAAATACCTTACCTTTTCACATCACTGTGCACAGTCCATTTCTGTTATGTATGTTTTTCAAAATCCTTTCAACCTATAATCACTGATATTTTTATTTTATTTTGAATAATAAACAGGAACAGGCTTTTTCATATATTCTCACTGAACATGGTTGCAAAGCTGCAAGTTTGACACCATAAATGCTAAGGACAAATGCACCAGCAGAATACAAAAGATTCAATTAAATAAATTGAACATTTTCAGAATCAACACTTTTTTTCAATGTTCAGATCACCACATTCAATATAATTAGAGATTTAGGCCACGTATATGTAACATTGGTTTTCACATGGCCTTTTTTGTGGTTTAAGCCAGAGAAACCACTCGAAAGTGTGAATTCGTGAATCAGAAAATTACTCGGCCTTCGGCCTCGTATTTTTTGATTCACGAATCCACACTTTCTCGTGATTTCTCCTACACAGAAACACCAGTAGGAGTATTCACAAACAAGAAATTTATTTTTTTATATAAGCACCTGGTAAAACCCTTTCAGGGGCGATACTGTACGTGATGAAGCATAAAACCGCAAGCTGTAATTATATAAAAGATATATATTCTTAAAATGATGATAGCTGTAATTATATAACAAATATATTCTGAAAATGATGATAGTCAGATTCACGGTAATGGCAACAGTTTTTGATAAATTTGAGGAGTATATAGTAACAATTGCAAATGATAAATTTTGACATAGCTGTCTACAGACCCAACTGGCTCTTGTGTGACTGTGAGACTGCAATGCATGGCACATAACTAGAAATACTCATACTGAGATATTTATTTTAAACTGATTTTAGCCTATTTTCAACATAAGCTTACTCAAAAAATGCATAATATAACTTACAATACTGAGTAAATAACAGTATTAACCAGTTCAGGCTGCTGATAAGAGTAAAATTATCCAAATGTACAAACACAATAAATGAGGTGATAAATTAAGCAAATAGGTGTTTTGACACGTTTTAGACACATTTAATACTACTAAAAAGGCTGTTCCACTATGCCAATCATGTTATAACCAATGTCACAATAAAAAGATATGAACTAGGTGTGTAGCTCCTGATCCAAAGGGAGACTTTATGGCCAATAAAAGAATGCAATTGTTATCCAGTTTACAACCAATAAGATTATTTTCCAGTTGGATTTGTGATTGGATGCAGATTTGTATGATTGAGGATAAGATCTGTGTACAATCAAAGTGATTGCTGTATGAACATTATGACTGCCCATACAAGCACATGTAAATACAACCAAAGAAATGGGGTTCCCAGTAAAACAAACTTGAAAAGTCTTTCAGTCTACATGCGCGAGCTGCACAGCCACCAGGGACATGAGTAGTGCACTAGAGTTTATGAAAGTCTGGCGACACAAAGAAATTTCAACACAGACACATCCCATAGCTGGCCTAGAACTCAGACGGTCACCCATCCAAGGACTAACGTAGTCCATTGCCGCTAAACTTCAGTGAAGAGACAGATACTCATCACACTACCCCACAATTCATGAAAGTCCAGAGACAAACAAAAAAAAAAGAAAGAAAAAGAAAAAAAGTGATTCCTAGAAGCGTGAGTCTCGCTATAGCTCGCACTTAAAAACGTAAAAAATAGGTTTAAGATAAGTTAGTGATCCCTCCAGCTGTTTGGCCCAATCTTTTTATTATTCTTACTGGATTGTATGTAAATGGTCAGTCTGACGGTTGAATTCATTACCAGTCAGGACAGCAATGCCATCATCATATGCCACATAAATATAGAATACTTCTGTAACTCTATCGACACAAAATATGACTTAGATGCTAGTTAGCTCTAAGACAAAGAAAAGAGGCTCAACAGTATTGGGTCAGGCAGTGGCTCAGAAGAATGGGACATTACCATACCTTTATGGCCTAGACCAGACCTTCTTTTTTGACTTTGTTTTGGGGTATTTTTGAAATGTTAAGGACTAGTGGTCATTTGTATTAATTGGTGGGGGATCTACTGAAAGGGTGACGGGGCTTGATGATTGTTAAAGTTTGATATTTTCTGAAGTCATCATTTTTGGACGATTGGGTGGCTCTTAAAAGGGGCTCAGCATTTCTCAGCATAAGCTGAGTGGGTGGGCGTCGATGATGGAGTCTCAGGTACCAGTCTGTTGTAATGGGTGTGTAGGGGATTGTGTAGTGTGGAGAAGCTCAAATCTTATGATGTGTTGGGCAGTACTCTCATAAAATAGAACCAGCGATCTTCAGAGGCTACTAGGGTGGGTGGACAGTTGTTGGAGGCATGAAGGGACCTGTGGATAGCTGAAAGCCCTGCTGGAAGATATGGGTGCTGGGATTGTCTCCTCTTTCAACGTCTCTGTCATTGGTCACTGCTGTGAAGATTGAGATGGCCTGGTATCTCACGTTTTGGCCCTGCAGGAATCCAAAGTTATCACTAGCCACCATCTGGTACCCACATCCCGTGACTTGTAAAATGTTTCCCCATGGATTGTGTTGGCTACCTCACCTCCCCAGGCTTTCTGTACAAAAGGGGTAAATATTTAAATGGTTCTCAAATGCCTCTCCCTCCTCTGCCTCTGTATTCTCTGCTTCAGTAGTACCCTGCCTTTCAGACAAATTTGTGTCAATTTCTGGGCTCTCAGCCCTTGCCTTTAATTCCTCCGAAGTAGTAGTTGTAGGCTCTCTGTCTTTGGGGGCATACTTTGCAACTTCTTTTACAACAATTAAGGCAACTAAAAGCCTCAGATTAGGTCACACATCGATTTAGCCTTCTAAATCTAACAGTAAAATAGTAGCGAGTCCATGATCCAGGGCGTTTATATAGACAATCAGGCTTCTTTGATGTATTCTAATTACTCACCAACATATCAGAAAACTATTGGGAGGCATGTTTTCCCGAATCTGTTTATCATTTACACCAATTTTATCCTTTGGAATGGCTCTTTTACAACCGTAGACAGTTGCCTGTATTGTCTGATGTTAGTTATAACCAAATCCAAATTTTATTGGTTTCACTTGGATCATTAGGGTATACAACTAGGAAATGCTTATGGTTTGTTTATGAACATTAACATAGGTTTAGCACCAAGTCACCATAAAAAAATGGCTTTACAAACATTATAATAGGTTTAAGACAGTTATAGGATTGGGTTCCCTAACACAAGAACTAATAAGGATTGCATGAAGTTGTTGAACATTACTGAATGTCCCAAACTTAGACTGGTGTTTACAAACACCCCAAACAAAAAGATTGACTTTTGGAATGGCTAATTTTCAGGATTGAAAACCTTTCAGAAATATGTGGATCACCATAGTGGAACAGCCATCTCAGTCTATTTTTCTAGCATAAGCTATCTGTAAGGAGATATTGATGCCAAATACAGCCAATTCTTTAATAATATCTAAAGTATTAATGGAACAAAATATTTTATTTCCCTAGTACAGGAGATCTGTGAGGTGGCCTCTAAGCAGCCATGTAACATTGAGGATTACTTCCAGTGTCTTCGCTATGGCTGCTGTTATGATGAATCATCAGAGCCAAAGTGCTACAAGTCAAATGGTAGGTGATTTTAATTAATGGACTTCATTTCAGTATGGTATATTATCTGTAAAAATGCATACAAATAAATAAGAAATAAACAAAAAATGTTTAAAAGATTTCAAATGTAAAAAATATGAGAAATATAAATCGTCCAATGGTGAAATGTTACTTCTAATAATATTTTTATAGCACTTAATCTACATCTATTGACAGACTCTAAATTACACAATACCAGAAATCAGAGATCAGTAATCATTAAACCCAAAACATCGCAGGGGTGAGGACTTGCTTCTGTATTGGTGCCACTGAGTTTTGAGACTTTCCTGTGTGTTCCTGTGTAGTGTCTGTGTAATACATTAGTCTTCATTTTCAATAGTTCCTGCTTATAATACATACACACTTACGGTGGCCATATTTAACTTTTTGTTTACAAGTGTTAAGCACAACCCCAGGTAGTCTCCTGTATTTGTATAGTGTGTGATTATATGTAAATGTATCTCCTGTGTTTAACGTGTATTTACAACACGTGTAAGTGCATGTTATTGTATAATTACAGCCCTACCCGAGGGTCCCACTGACTCCTGTGATCTGCCTTCAGTCAGTAGTTGTGGTATTGATGACCGTAGAGACTGTCTGTTCAGTGGTTGCTGCTGGAGTACAGAAGCCAGTGACAATCAGCATTGTTATGAACCAACTACAGGTATACCACTATACTGACTTGTCAACCTTTAAACTGAGTACCTTGATAATTTGTTCATATTTATGTGCACTCTCTATTAGTTGATTGCATTTGTCTATTAACTACAAAGATATTTCAATTATATGCCATTGTATCCAACTTTATATAGAATATTTGTGCAGTTCATTCATGCTTTCGCATATGACAAACCAGTTTATTAACTTTTAAATTAACTCCTTAGACATATCAATCACAACAAATTAAAGAGAGTACTCAGTGAGTGCCTATCTCCGCCAAGGCCAAACCCTTCAACTTTTGCCTATGAGTGCAATGATGAAAAATCTTTCAAATATTCCTGGATCCAGAGGTGATCTGAATCACCACCTAAATCTAATTTGCTGTTCCTTATGCCATTGTCAAGATTACCTGAAAGTTTTTTTCAAAATCCGCCCATACCTTTTTGAGCTATTTTGCACAGAAACAGACAAAAGACAAACAAATGCCTGCCACTAATTACAAGGAAATAAGCAAATTGCTATGGCTTCTGGTCATGTGACCATTTCGATATTTCTTTGAGAATCTTACTACTTCAGTAGAGTTCCGTAAAGAAAGCTAACCAAACTGACAACCGAGATAGCAATTCTATTTTCCACAAATTATTTAGAGTGTCCCATACTTATGTTGTTAATATCATATATAGGAAACTGTGTGAACCATGACTGTACAGCAGGACATGGAGTGTGTGTCCCCACAGAAACAGGCTACACATGTGACTGTCACTATGGATACACTGGACCCACTTGTGACTCCTGTGAGTAGAAGCATTAAAGCTGGGTCATCTAATACCTTGTATATCTGATCAATAGTAACAGTTGGACTTCTGGGAGTTTTTATTTAAACCATTAAACTTTTCCAGTAAGGCATTCTCTACATTAGGAAAATGTCTTTACAGTCTGTTCTTGTGCTCTTTATCCAATATTGTATGTCACTAGGTTGTTTCTAGGGCTGTTAAATAAGGCGTCCTCAGATATTTCAAAAGGTTGGAAACTATTGCATCACAAATGCAAGGCAATTGCTTTTTACAGTCATACTTCCAGAAAACGTCAGGGTACATATTCTCACATCTTAAACCAATGATAAGTTTTGGCAAATTTTGGAACTGTGCCTAAAACTTAGAATCTAAATTGTAAAGTTAGTCATAACAGTGAAGTCTTATGCTTCTTCAGATCTAGATGTGTGCACAGACTTGGGATCTAACACTAAAGTGAGGTGTAACAGTGGTGGTGAGACAGACATAGAGTACATCTGTGACAGGATTGGCTGTTGTTTTGATAACTCTGAGAGTCCCTACTGTTACCATTCTATTGGTAAGTATTGTACCTCAGTGCGATATCTGTGGATATTGATTGGCATAAATCCAATCACATGACCCTCGATAAATAGTAGTATTGACATGATTGCAGGCAATAGCAGATCGCAGGGTGATGTGACTTTAAATGGCCCGCCTCCCTGCCTTAACAGTCCCTATTGAAAACAAAAAAAAATCTGTAGATGTTGAAAAACTGCTTAACTTTTTATTGCAGATATGTCAATAGGCATATATACCTTTGTCCCACGGTAGTAAATCTAAAAACACCCAAAAACTATATATTAGACCTGGGCCATATTTTCATACAAGGCGGGGTCTACCTGTGACTCAGTTCGCAAAAACTTGACCCAGATCTTGGTCAGAATCGAGTCTCCATTTTTAATGCTTTTTCCCAACAATATCTGGAGGTGATTGTTTGTGCATGCACAAGCACTGTTTGTTGACATTCTGACAGGTATTTTGAAAAATTCATCTGCTTTACATGTGTAACATGTTACCAATATGCCACTCTTAAAGACAACTATGGTTCTATTGAAAGGAACAATATATTGCTCAACATCTTTGTAAAATTTCTCTATGGATGATAAATGAGAAAAAGCTACTGTTTATATTCCAAACTGAAAAACACTGTTTAACCAGACACTAAAAATGTGTAAATATCGATTTATTTTTAATGATTGTGAGTTTACATTAGGAGAAAATACTGTTTATTGACACAATTATGTTAGTGATGAACCTTTTAAATTTTGGTATGCCATGGCCTAATTACAGCAAAATTCAATCTGACAGATCCATTCTTTGACAGTCTCCAGTTGAATTAAATACTCTAAGAGTGTTTGTAAAAACGAGTGAACATATCCACATTGATCTTTTTGCAGTTTAAACTATGGCATGACTTTCTTACAGCTAATTAAATTCAGTCTCACTGATCCATCTTTGAAGGGTATCCAGTTAAACAGAGTACACAAAAATATGTCTGACAGTGGAAGAACATTTTCATATTTTTGTAGTTTTAAGTTGTAATATTTTATTTGGATGTGTAGATAAGCGAGGTTATAAATAGTCCAAATGTTATAAAGAATATCACTTACATAGACAAACTGTCACGGCTCTGGAAACAGATCTAAAAGAAGAATGTTTGCACTCTTTTGTACATTTAGGGACATGTTCGTGTGTCTATGCTATGTTTCCAAACACAAGCCAACAGGGGGAAACCAGAACAGAACAGTGAGGTGGGTTTTTTCACAAAGAAGGGTAATACCTGTATTTTACAGGTGATCCTATTGGTCCACCTGGTATTGGGAATGACCTGTGTCTCCTTGTTGACAATAACAAGAAGATTGACTGTGGCTTTGCAGGAATTTCAATGGATGAATGTTTACAACGTCCAGGCTGTTGCTGGGACACATTTAATGAAGACACTAATCAACCGAGTGACGTGTGGTGTTTTAGAGCAGATTGTAATTATATATTATCCTTGGTGTTTAATGCTCAAGTCCTACATGAAATGACTCTCACAATGTATAATACATTTGCCTTTGATGAAAGTATGACTTTTGATTACTTTCCTCATATTTTTCAGGAATGGCCCAGCCCTATTTGCCATGTTGTATTTCAAATATTTTACCACCATTATATATTTGCTATTGAGTATTACAATGGTGGTGTGTTTGAATCTAGTATAAAGTCCTCGGGTCATTTGGTGTTGAAATAGGCAACTAAAATAACTCAAATAAGTAAGATTGTACTTACAATTGATTTATTCTTTGGTTGATTCCAGTTTAATGACAGTTTGACCACATTATGTAGATCACTCAGGGAAAATGGAAATGGCGAAAAGCAGAACAAAATCTCTAAGTTAGCAGTGATTTCAATCTACTTACGTACTTAAGAAAAGAACAGAAGCATTCATAAAGTGCTAAATTGATGAAAACATCCTTTCAGTGCTCTATAGGATGTTTTCATCAACTTGGAGATTTATAAATTCTTCACACTACTACTTAAGGTCAGGGCCAGATTCCAACACATGAACAACTACACCAACATGAACCTAGATTGACAGTGCATAGTGCAGGAAAATCTTAAGTTTCTTGTGGACCAAATTAATGCTTCGTGATTTTGCAGTTCATCTGGTTTTCCATAGCTTTACAATGGATTTTGGATAGACGCTTGCCAAAAATACAATATGGCTCCAGAGGTTGTTTCTAGTTTAATTTCTATTATAACATTCCAAATTAAAGTTCAACATGTGTTTTGCCTTCTTTACAAGGTAGTTTTATGTCACCCTTACCCCACAGCATGTAAAGGCTGAACAGATATTGTTTTCACCCATGGCATGCAGCTGGGCGAGTGGGAGGATGGGTGGTCAACGTCATGGTATGACCTTGATTTCACCTTTGATCTTAAAGTGACATTGACCTTTAAAATCTTGTCTTTAAATTTTACAGCTTCATAACATTGTGTTGTTTTGATACTTTGTCTTTCCATACATTTCTCCTTCTTAAGTGTTATTTCTCCTGCACCTTCTGAAAGATTCCCTATCTTTAAGTTTGTACTTTTTTATCTGTTCTGGAAATATTTCCATGATGTCCAACTCTATTTTCCCGAGGATGTAAGAGATGAACATCTCTGATGCTATTTTTTTACTTTGTAAGGAGTCTTTTACATCAGTCATAATGAATGGATAGTCATAACAAACATCTCTGTTTGTACAGTGTATCCTAATATGTGGCAGATATTTCATAAAATGGAATTCAATATTAAAGTGTCATTTGATAAAATCTTGATAACCTAGCATTACAAATGTCCTATAGTAAGAAACTGAAACTAATGGATCTAACTGGGCCAAAACTGTCCTGTTTTTTTGTGTGTTTGTGCCCATTGCATTCACTTCCACATGATTCTAGATAAACTGATCTAGATCGAAATTTACACACTTCTGACTGTAAATATTTGCACACTGTGGGACGTGAGAGTTGCACACTAAATCTCATGATGCTCTTTAATATTGTTGTATTCTTGTACATTTGTAGACTGCTCCTTGTCTCCATGCAAAAATAATGGAACATGTCTGAATCACGAAGGAGGTTATGTGTGTGTTTGTACTGAGGAATGGCAGGGTCAAAACTGTTCCATTGGTAAGCCACATACATTCAGAAACAGGTGAAGTGAAATCAACACAAAACCTTTGAGCTGATTTTAGTGACTTTTTTTAGTGATTTTACCTGATTAAGTACTTCTGTGACTTTTACTTCATTTTGCCTTTGTTTTAGGGACATGTAAAATTGCCTTTGTTTTAGGGACATCTAAAGTTTTACATTTTGTTTCAATTTTTTTTTGTATCTGTAACTTTTTGTCTTGCCTATTTGTGTAATAGTCACTATATTTCTGTCAAAAACTTCAGCTGTAGCACCCACTGTGATTTATTCAACAAGACAAGCATCAATTCCGGATTGGTTAACAGAAGAAATTACAATGAATGTCCCTTTATCAATGGACTACCCTTCAACAACCAGATCTGAAACAACTTCCAGGATTCCACAAACTACAACTGTTTTAACAGGTTAATAACATTATCATTAACATGTGACTTACATTACATTAAAAACCTTTGCTTTGTTAAATTAACTAGTAGAGGGAAGGTGTGTTGTAAAGTGCATACCATGAATCCGTGAAATGGTTTGATTTTGACAAAGTGACTCAGGTTTTATTATCTTTATCTATTCAGTCTGATTATTAACAACATTAGAGAGAAACTTTAAAACAAAACAATAACAAATAAACGTATTATTCAATCATTTATGAAAAGAATATTTAAAATATGAAAAGCTTTCATCACTATGATCCTGTTACTATAACCAGTTTATATAAATGGTTTGTATGTGCATATTATAACTTCAGCTTACACTTTTAATCTATTTCAGTATAATCAGAATAAAACTTTCTAAAATATACCTTTATGACCAGGATCTGAGCAAGTTTGAAGACTCATGTTCATGGTGCCTTACTGGTGTACAAGTTTCTACAAAGTAGTTATCCTAAGTATTTTGAGACTTTTCATAAACCAAGACACAGTATATACGATATTTGTAGAAATCAAGCCGATGGTGTGTTTGCTCAAGGTTCCATACTTTGCCTCATCAGTACATAAGTCTACTAAGCATTTCGGCCTCAGTTTTGCATATGATGCTCCGAAGATTTGGAATGATTTGCCTGATGATCTACATTCAACTACTTCTCTCCACTCATTCAGAAAGAAGTTGAAAACCATCTCTTTGCAAAAGCATACACACCCTAGTTTCTGGCTTTTTTTCCTAGTCTTTCTCCATGGGGCTGAACCATGCTATGTCTCTGGTGATATGATTAATGATTTCTACTTTTCTGTATTATGTGCCCAGAGTCTGCCTTTAGATGAAGATTAACCACTATAAAAGTACTAGTAGAATTAGAATTCTAACCACAAGGCCCAACTCTATCTACTTACAGATCAAAATCCTCTTTTGATTAATTGAGTGGAGCATTGAAACAGAAAATAAAATTTTACCAAAGCAGAGTTTCCTCATTTAGGCTTACTTTAATAAGAGTTTTATTTAATGTACCGATGAGAATCTATCAATTTTAAGATAGATATCAGCAGAATATTTTATAGTTGTCATAAAACTCTGTTATTTCCATTAACAAATGGGGATCTTCCCTATTTTAAGACAGATACCAAAATTAACAAACAATACATACATAAGACTGGTAAAAATACTAAGGCCTTACCAAAATTGCAGACAAAGGACTGTTAAAATTCTGTCCAATCCATTAACAGATGACAGAGGAACCTCCCTATTTTAAGATAGATTTTGAGAGAAATGTTTTCCATCTGTGTAAGATAATACTAAAGCTTTTCCAAAATGTAGACAAAGATTGTGTTAATGCTCTGTCCTGTCAATTTGCAGGTGAGGAACTGCCTTATTTTAAGACACATTTGAGCAGGGCATTTTACAGCTATGCGGGAAAATACTAAAGCTTTACCAAAATGCAAACAAAACACTGCTAAAACTCTGTCTTGTCCATTTACAGATAAGGATCCACCATATTTTAAGATAGATTTGAGTGGAGCATTTTACAGCTATGAGAGGGAAGATTTCAGCCCTTATTGTACTGAGGAGTTGGGGTCTGTGATGGAGAGTAAAGCCCAGAGTATGATCAGCCCAGTCAACTCCAGGATTGGAGTGGAATTCTGTCTGGATAAAACCACTGCAGACATCCTAGTCATATCTACAGCCTCCACCATCTCGACAAGTGGCATGGAGGTGAACAGTTTTACTTATACAATTGTTGCTGTTCATAGTAATAGTGGTGGTTTTTTATTAGTGTTACACTTGGGCCTTACAACCCGACCATCATATGTTCGTATATTTGCAGTTTTCAATTTGTGTGCACTATTTGTACTGCCTGGTTTTGACGAAAAGGATGGATCCCCATATTGTTTTTTATGAAACAATTAACTTAACTAAGAGTGAGACTGCTACTGTTTGGCAATGGTGGATCAATGTGGGCAACTATTGTAATAAATTTCACAAACATTGTTACTTTTCCTTTACAAGTAAAAGTAACTAAAGAAAACTGACAATACCTGTACAAGAGTGATCAGTCATAAGGCCTATCATTTCAGTCGAATCACCAATCTATTTACAAGGAAAATATTCACATGATTCATCAGCTTTCACACCCATTTTTGGCAACACCCTGAGTTTAAAATCTGCTTGGTTTATAATGTTACAATGGTGGAAGAGCAGTATAACCATTTGCTTCTTTCTTTTAAAAAACAGTGACAGGGGCCACGGTGGCAGAGTGATAACACTCTCACCTCCCACCTCTGAGGCCGGGGTTCAGTTCCCAGTGGGAAAGCTGGTAGTTGCTTGCCGTTGGTCGGCAGTTTACAGTACAGAACCCTGACGAACTGTATGTACTGGTTTCCTCTGCCCTTCCAACTACACGTCGTGATATGACCTGTACAGTGTTGAAAGTGACGTAAAACCCCAAATAAATAAATAAATAAAATTAAATTAAAAACAGTGCCTACCACTAATACTAATGTTTGGTTTTAAATTCTCACTGTGTAACGAACATTTACAAAATTCATGAGGTAAATAGCAAGGGTTGACAAATCTTTTGCTGCTTATCTGAAGATATTATCATATCACATGTATATGAAGTTAAAAGTTACAAAATAAAGGTAAACAAAGATATTGTTATGTAATGTGTCATATAATAATTTTATTTTTTCTTCTTATGTTACTGCTACTATAATCATTACTTAATCATGCTAAGTGTGTACTTTCAACACTCAAATTCACACTGTATATGAAAGCCCTCCTATTACAATCTGATAGTGGATTTGCCAGATAGTATCTTACAAGACACTGTCTTCAGCCAACTGTTTATCAAGTCAAAATATTTCAGTTTGCAAAAACCCTATACACTTTTGTGATGACTAGATACATGTCAATACCTTTATAGTAATTCCTGGCTTCTGAACATAACAGTACATTGTAATGTTGGCAATAAATAGCAAATTTTTACTAACTTTTTGTTCTTTTTTTTTGAATAATTTATTTTGAATGACAGGGTTTGGCAGCAAATTCTTTTGTCATGAGGATTGGATTGGACCAAAGAATAGAAGATGTGTACGGATGTGTGGTCTCTGTGTCTGGGTGTGTGAGCCACATAACATTTGTATATACATTGTGGAGCAGTTATGTATTTAAAACCCATCTAGTTACCATCAGTGTGAATTAAAAGCTTTTGAAAACTAGGGCTGAGTATTTTGTAAAATCAGGGATTTAACAATTCAATAATTGGTAGGCTTCCTGTGATCAGGTTCCTAGTTCTGTTGACATAGTTTACACATCAGTGTCTTAGTCCATCAATTAGATAACTCTGTGTAACTTGCCACGCAATTTAATGTAATCTAATCAGAACTTTTATAGCCCTTAATCTTCCCTCATCAGTCTACAGACTCTAAAGCCCAAATTTGCATTGACATATTTAGAATAATCGTAGATCCACTAACATAGCCAGGTCATACCAGAGAAATGACACGGAAGGCAGACTAGCTAAGGACAACAAATAAGGTTTGGGTTTTTCCTAAAACAGTTTTAAAATGGTATTTAAGACAATTTCTGGACACAACGTTAAAACTCAATAGAGTTGGATCTTCTGGAGATTTGGAGATATTTGACAGATCATAAATTTAGTAACATATATCATACTAAACATTTTTTCATAATAAGGTTTTATATATGTGTTTTAAATATCTGATGGTTCATATGTTTAGTAACATTTATAATAAAGTTTTTTATCTATGTTTCAAAAGTAACTGAACATGGCTTAAATTTGTATATGTTACGCTCAATCCATGAAATTGCCCATTTCATAAAATAGGCAATTTATCCAGTATTCTCCTGCCAATTTCTTGAAATAGCCAAGCACTGAGTTGCTCATTTCATGAATTGGGCAATACCATGTATAAAAAAAATGTTTCACACAGAAAAATATTGTTTTGCTTAATTGGGCTTTTTTATTTCATATATTTTATTACATAAATATTTTTAAGTTGTAGCCTGTAAACAGTTTAATGTTAAAAAGTAGATATTTTAATAATTCTACCATTAATTGTCTAATGTTTAATTGCATTCATATAGCTGTCAACAAACAGGTAACATATTTCAAACAATTAAGACGAAAAAAACAACATTTCTTTAGCTTTCTTTTCACCTTTATATTTTAAAATAAACAGTTTTAATATTTTTCAAATTTTGTAAAACCTCTGCAACATAAAACCCACAAAAGCAATTTTAAAGGTGTTTGTAAGGTTTTCTTTCATCCATGCATAAAAATATTATTTTCATGATATACATGACTGCCTATTCATGAAATGGGTAAGCTTCAGTTGAATCAATTGCCCATTTCACGAAATGGGCAGGACAGCTGCCTATTTCACGAAATGGGCAATTTCATGGATTGGGCGTAACATATATATATCCATGTTGAGGTTTACTTGACTATTATTTATTCCAAATTAGTGATGGTTTATCTGGACATAAACATAGCTGTGGAAAGAGACATAAAGCCCACCTTTGACATTTGATTTAATAACTTAAGTCTACCTGTTGTATTGATACATTCTTGAAGGTTCGTGGAAAATCATCTAAACTGGGGAGTACCCATCCTTCCACCACCAGATGATTGTCCACTTCCTGTGTTCTATAGCAACCACTTTGATAACGTAGGAAACTACTGGATTTGTCCAGAAAACAACATAAGAGGTATATAAAACACAGACTTTTATAACAAGTATGTTTATAGCTTATAATTCCATTATAGTCATGTATTTAGTAAGTTTTAACATTTATTCATTTTGCTGTAACCTCTGTTACCATGGCTTGAAATAAAAACAAGATTTGATGAAAATATACCATCACAGTTTTTCCTGTTATATTTGTATTGCACTTATCATAGAAGACTTCCCAAAAGCATATTACAAATGTAGACAACAATAGCATATGTGGTATGAGTATTTTATTGTTCATGTTCAAGAGTGATATACTAGTATTCTTCTATATGTTTAAAAAGGGATGTTCTACTTTTATTTTCCACCAATTTTTTATGAATAATAAGTAAAATAAGCCCATATTTACAAAAAAAAACAATGCAAATAAATAGCTGTGACGTCAGTAGTACCTGTGAATATAAAAATTTTAAGTTTTCATTTGACGTTTCTTCACCTTTTTTGCATGGATATTAATGCTACAAGGAGAGCAGAAGCACTGTAAAATTTGAAAAATTCATTAAAGCAAAAACAGGTCACAAGTCAGTAACTTCTGTATTGAAGCTATATCATGTAAACAATTGTAAGGCATGGTTGAATAGATTGACTCCAGTGTGTCTTTCTTGTAGTGAAAATATGTGTGTTTTTCTGTTAACGCATTGTATAGATCACATGATAGCAGGTAGTTATAAGGCAGGGGGAAACCTGTCCATAATACTTGCCTTTCTTTAACATCTATTGAGTTTTTATACCCTCTCATCGTTTGAATTGATATAACTGCTTAAAAGTTGTTAAATACCATGTGGACATATAAAAATAAGTAAATTAAAATATAGTGTGTTTTTTTTTCAATTCCACTTTATCAACACAAGATAATTATCAAGATGTAAATCCGTAAATAAGGGTATGTCCGTAAATGAGGGTATTTTATTTAGGTTTATGCAGATAATAAATGGATTATTTGAGATAAAATCTCTGCTTGTTCAATACTTTATATTAATGAAGCAGACATTATTTCAAAGGTTACAACAATCTTATCAAATTCTGTAAGCCATATATTGACATGTCCCTTTTTCAGCCAAAGTAAATCAACGAAACAATAATGAAGAACAATTAAAAATAGCAAACAACACCCTGGGCTATGAGATCAGCCTGGCAGGAGAGTTTGTGACCTACAATGGCATTCCCATGGATTCCCAATGTACAGCAGCCTACAGTAACCAGTTCTTACAGGAAACCCTGCAGATGGTGACTCAAGTAAATAGTTTGATTGGGAACCAGCTTTGTTCTAACTACCCAGGCATGGTACTCTCTACTGCAACATCTTCATTGGCAAGTGATGGCATTCAGGTCAGTGCTGTCAATATCCTAATTGTAAATAAACTGTGTTAGCTACGTTGACTATACCAAAGTTCAGTTAGAGTAGCTTCCAATTGCAATACGTACAAGAAGTAATTGCAAGTTGGGGTTTTTAACATGTTGAACCAAAGGAGAATTCCCAGAAGCCCAAATACTAAAAAAGCTGATATTCGTGAGGAATTATAACACAATACAAGCCCGCAGAGTTGCAATAGAAATTCACAAGCTTTTAAATGGACATATAGATCTATCTCATAGCTCTATCTCTATTACTGGCTAATCCCTTCATTTCTGTATTTCCATATCTTTGTATTGGTTCCAAAATACAACAACATAGTTATGGTGAATTTTTTACTTTCAACCTTAATAACAAACAGTATTTTGTTTATTTTAATGTTAATAGCTCAAATAATAGGTATATTATCACTTTATCACTGTACTAACTATTATTCATCTAGTGTTTATGCAAATATTAAAAAGATTACTTTATCTGTCTGTAATTGATGCCTGGCACAGTGATAAAGGGTGCAAGCCCATCCGAGCTATCAACATTAAAATAAATTAAATTCTGGATGTGTTATTAAGGTTGAAAATTAAAAAGTCGCCAATATTAAACTCATCAACCGATCATTACTTCCACCAAACAACACTTCATTTCTAGAACTACAAACATGCAGACACACTACTAATTCACACTTAAAATTGGTAAAATAGGATCATTATTTGATTACTGACCAATGATATTAATACCTTATGTGGTAAACTTCAAACACTCTCGCCTTCCACCTCCGAGATCGGAGTTCGGTTTCCAGCCCGACCTCAAATGGGAAAGCTGGTAGTTGCTTGCCGTTGGTCGGCAGTTTACAGTACAAATTCTTGGCCAACTGTATGTACTAGTTTCCTCTGTCCTTCCAGCTACCCGTCGTGATACGACCTGTACAGTGTTGAAAGCGACGTAAAACCCCAAATAAATAAATAAATCAAACAGTTGAAGGATTCAATCAGTGTTTACCTTTTCTCAAAATAGACCCATAAACTGATTCAAGGTTTTTCACCAATTTGAGACAGAAAAAGTAACATTTTAAACATTTGCATAAATATAAGGGGATTAATATTTAGCATAGTAATAAAGGGATAATACACCTATAATTTGAGTCATTAACGTTAAAAAATACACAAAATACTTTTTGTGTTATTGAGGTTCAAAGTTTTAGACCCATAAACTGATTAAAGCTTCACTTGATGAATAAAGATGACAAAATCCCATATAAAATGTAGACTTTATCAACTGTCAACTAATTACTGAGCTGATCATTCAGTAGTTGAAACATGGTTCCAGACCTGTTACCAGATAAGGCTACTTCAGGGTGACTTATGTGAGAAGTGTAAATGCTGTCTTACATTTTTGCACGAAATGGTTACCACAGCCTGTAGCATGTTTAAATACATATTAATCATATTGTTAATATAATACTGATACAAGGGCTGTATTCACAACAGGTCTTAGCCAAATCTCAGGCTTAAGTTGGCTGTAGTTTTGTACAAAACTTAAGCCTAAGACTTGGCTAAGACCTTTCGTGAATACGGCCCCTGATGTGTATTGATTTTTCCAGGGTTCCACAACATCCTCTTTTCTAGCCAGTCTTGATGACAGTATGTACTTCGACTGGGTTTCTAAATGTGGCCAGGAATTGTCTATATACATGCAGGACTTTGATAAATGGGGCACACCAATACTGGAGCAGGTGCCTGGGTGCCCTTTGGTTATTTTTCAAGGCAATGGCTTTGAAGAGAATGGACAAAAATGGATTTGTGTATGAGTACTAACTGCAAGGCTGTGTCAATGTATGTCAGAGTGTGCCAAATAGACTAATGATCATTCAAGTAGTATATTGTAAGTTCAAGCTATGAGGAAAATTATATGTAACATGTTGATAAAAGATTTTCTGTTTACTGTTAAAATTGTATGAGTATTAGCCTCATATTACCGTTGTTTTGCTTCATATAATTGACTCATGTAAACAATATTCAACATTCTGATAGTGTATTGTGAGATTTTAATTATATAAAATGTAGGCTAATCAACATTGAACAATAAACTTAATTTTTCTTCTTTGTGTTTTACCTTGACAGAGGATATAACATTATTCCACTTTCTTTCTTAATACCTGTCAATTACAAGTGATAAATAAGGGATCATAATAATTTTGCAAATTTAATAAGTAAATTAAATTTTTATAAGTTAATACCCTATCCAATGGACAATTGCTTTACCGGTCGGCGCGACCGGTCCCGCCAAACGCCAGAAAAAGACGGCCTGTATATAATACCGGCAGGACCGGTCAGGAGAGTGCATTCGCCAGGTGGCGCATCGTACTTCCTCTTCCTGTCTAGACAATGTGACATCATAGCATCTTTTTCGTGTCTAATCCTAGTAAGACCCCTAGTAAGCTGATAGCGGGGCCGGTTGGGTGGGCCTTGCCTGTCCATTGGATAGGGTATTAACTTATAAAAATTTAATTTACTTATTAAATTTGCAATTTTATTGCGTTAATACATCCTATCCAATGGACAATTGCTGAATAACTACCGCTTGGTAGGCGGGTAAGCAGACTAGGGACTTCTGTGAACTCATAACAAAACAAAACAGTACAGGCCCATTTGACCTAAGGTCAGAGAACCCTGACAGGTCAAGGTCGGCCACCAACTCACCGGTTAACCGGGAGTCTACCGACGTTGCCCCCCCTTTTTCTTTCCTTCCAGAGTTGGTTTGAGAAGGGAAAGATAGAGAGAGAGGGGCTGAGTTCAGCCCCAGAAGAAATAAACTTCTCAAGGGAAGCAAGTCACAGTTTTTTTTTTGTTTTTTTTTTGAAAATATATGTACATTCAACATATTTACATTATGTACATATCTAACATATTTACTATATGTACATATTTACATATATACAACATCCCCTCACTTCTGGGCCTGGTGGTGCACCTGCTGGGCAGCCACTACAGGTCCCAGGTGGAAAAGCTCTGAGTCAGCCCAGGCAACATCCTTCAAATAGAATTGGGTGAAGGTGTTGTGAGATTTCCAGTGGCAGGCTGACAAGATCTGATCTAAGGAAATCCCTGATTGGAAAGCCTTAGAGGCAGCAAAGGCCCTAACATCATGGGCTTTAACCTGATGTAAGGTGAGGGCCTCCTGGTCAGAGAGCTCATAGCACAGGACCACAGTCTGTTTGATCCATGAGGAGATGGTGGCAGGTGAGATGTCTTTATCAAACCCCTTCTTGAAGGAGACAAAGACTAACTCCTTATTCTGCCTGAGGTCTGAAGTCCTGTCCAAGTAGTAGCGCAGGGCTCTAACTGGACATAGGGACCTGTCACCCTTGAGTGACCTATCCAGGGATGGTGCCAGGGCTGGGATGACCACTGGTGCCACACTATCTGGACCTTCCTTAGCCAGCTGGTTCTTGGATAGGAAGCTGGGTGAGGGGTACAAAGACACCTTAGACCAGTCTGACTGGTGTCTGATGTTCTTATGTAACCAAGCATGGATCTCACTCCTGCGTTTACCTGAACCCAAAGCCAGCAAGAAAACAGTCTTGAAAGTCAGATGTTTCAAGGAGGCCTCTTTCAGGGGTTCAAAGGGAGCCTTTGTGAGCTGATGTAAAACCAGTGAAAGGTTCCAGGAGGGGATGCCCCTCCTGCCCTTAGGTCTGTCTCTATGGAAACTATCCAGGAGACGAGTGAGATTCTCATCTTTGCTGACATTAATGGTGGAATTGCCCAGTTTGTCAGCAATGGCGGATCTGTAGCCATCAATAGTGCCTGGTTGTAACTTCTCCTGAAACAAGTGCAGGAGGAAGTCAGCAATGGCTTTCAGAGGTGGTGCCCTGAAGTCCACCTGATTACTGAGGCACCACTTTGTAAAAATGGTCCACTTTGCCTCATAGACAGATCTGGTTGATCTTCTTTGAGGAGCCTCAATTCGTGCTGCCACTGCCTCAGAGAAGCCTTGCTCCTTGATTGCTGAGGCTCTAGGAGCCAGGCATGTAGGTTCAGATTCGACAGGTTCCTGTGAAGGACCTGGTTGAATGGCTGAGACACTAGGTTGGGTATGATGGGCAGACACAGTGGGATCTGGCTGGACATTGCTACCAGGTCCCAAAACCAGGGCATGTTGGGCCACCCTGGAGCAATCAGAATTATTCTGTTGCAGGGGTAGTCCTGGAGCTTCTCCACCACTTTGCCCAAGATGGCTGCCGGTGGGAAGGCGTATGGGTCCAGGTCCTCCCAGGAGAGGCTGAGTGCATCCACTGCCCAAGCCTGGGGGTCTGGAACCGGTGACACAAACTGTGGCAGTTTGTTGTTGAACCTGGTGGCAAACAGGTCCACCTGTGGCTGGTGCCACCTTGAGCATACAGCTTGGAACACTGCTGGATGAAGTGACCACTCTGTTTGAATGGTCTGGCCAAGTCTGGATAGCTTGTCTGCTATCACGTTCAGCCGGCCGGGGATGTGACGTGCCCTGAGGGTTACCTGCTGTCTGGTGCACCAGGACAGGATTCTCCACAGTAGGGCACACAGTGACCCCGACTTCATCCCCCCCCCTCTTTGTTGATATAGGCAACCACTGTTGTGTTGTCTGTAGCTATCAACACTGTCTTGTTGCAGACCAGGGTTCGAAACTCTTTTAGAGCTAGAAATACTGCTTTTAGCTCTAAGTGGTTTATGTGTAACTTGCTCTCTGGAAGGGACCAAGTTCCTCTTGCAGTGTGGTCGTCCAAGTGAGCGCCCCACCCTTCGTTTGATGCGTCTGTAAAGATCTGCAGAGCATGTTTTAGAGGGTGTAATGGTTGACCTAGTAGCACATTGCCTTCCTCCAGCCACCACACTAGATGGGGGTGGAGGGACTTGGGAACCGGTATCACCTTTTCCAGTGATTCTGGGACCCTCCAGTTGTTTTTGAAGTGCCACTGTATGGGTCTCATGTGCAGTCGCCCTAAGTGGACTTGTTTTTCTGTTGCTGTGAGTAGCCCTATGAGGGACATAAATTTCCGGACCGGGCATACCGGATCCAACAGTATTGATCTGATCTTGTCTGTCAAGGTCTGCCAACATTCCTCTGTTGGTCTGACCCTGCCCTCCTTCAGGTCGAACTGGTAACCTACGAAGTTGAAGACCTGCTGTGGGACCAGTTCTGATTTTTCCCTGTTCACCAGCCACCCTAGCTCCTGGCACAGTGTGACCAGGGTTTGAGTATGCTGGAGACAAGTGTCGTGGGTAGAGGCTCTCACCAGCCAGTCGTCTAGGTACTGGTGGGTCCTTATACCCTTTTGAAGTGCCATGAGTTTGACCTCTTTGGTCAGCACTGTGAACTCCATGGGGGCTGTGGACAGGCCAAAGGGAAGGGCTTTGAACTGGTAGGACCGACCCTGGAGATGAAAACGCATGTACTTCCTGGACTGACTGTGAATTGGTATGTGGAAGTATGCGTCTTTGAAATCTATGGATGTGACCCACTCCCCTGTCTGTAGGGAGGTTCTTATTGTCTCTGGGATCTCCATCTTGAACGACTCTGTGTTCAAAAAGGTGTTCAAGGTGCTCAGGTCTAGAATCAGTCTCCACCGGTTGTTGGGTTTGGGTACCAAAAATAGCCGGTTGTAAAACCCCAGTGAGTTTGGATTTTCCACCAGTTCGACTGCATTTTTGTTTATCAGCTGATACAGTGCCTCCAAAAGGAAGGACTGTTTGGTTGGATTCTGGTAGTTGCTTATTACAGTCGGTGACCTTGTCACGTGGGGTCTGAACCGGAAGGGGAGTGTGTAACCCTCCCTCAGAATGTTTACCACTTTTGGACTTGAACCCAGGGTTTCCCATTTCTCCCAACACTGTTGCAACCTGGCCCCTACAGGAGGATCTAAAACAGCATGTTGGGCATTGGTGACAAGATTTACAGAAGGCAAGTGACCTACACAAAAAGCATCTTTCACATATTTTATTTCTGTGTACAATTGACATGCATTGGGTTTTACGCCTTTCCTTTGCGGCAACCCGGTGACAATATGAGCATTTGCAACATGAGAGTCTACATTGAAATTTAAAGTCACTTTGCTGTTCTTTGACACCACTGGTGCTGGGTTCAAGTCTCCCTGACCGGTAATAAGTACAGAGTTCTTCTGACCGGTCACAGGAATTATACAGTGATTGTCATTTATGAGACTTGAAACCCTTGGGAGGTTTCTGTGTAAATGTTGAGGCCTTGCCACGACCTTTACTAGCCTGCTGCTTGTCTTTGATCTGTTTCCAAGCAGGGACGTTATTCTTGCCGGTGTGATGGCTAGTAACCTTGTCACTTGCAGCATATGGGTGGAAGCGACCTTGCTGTCGGTGTGAAGTACCGGAAGAACGCCTCTCTTCGCTTTTACAGATTTCCTCTTCAGCTTTTGATATAAGCTGGTCCGGGAATAAAGCATTCAAATGAACTGGCGACGTTCTCAAGGCGTGCAACGTATCTTGCTTCACCCCAGCATGTAGATAGTCCAGGTAACTATCCCTGCGAGCAAGGGTGAAGTTGGCCATGTTGATGAATACTGCTTCTGAAAGGTCTTGCATAGTCCTGGCCATTGCTTGAGATACTGACCGGTTGAAAGTGGTCAAATACTCCAGTTCACTGACAGCCTGATTCATCTTTTCAGATGACTTGCCTTTACTATCCAGACGCAGGGTTTTTAACTGAATGTTCATTGAGTCCTGAACCCTGGTCAGACACCTTGACAAACCAGCAGCCTGGATACACATTATTGTCTGCTCACGAGCTGCCCTCTCCCAGCGTCTGAGGAGATCCTGACTGAAGGCTCGAGAGGGTGGAGCAGATGGCAAATTTCTTCTGGCAACCCTGCTGAAAGAGTGGTTGAGTTTGGCCGGATCCGGTGACCAGCTACGAACTGTAGAACTCTCACTGTCTTTTTCAGCATGCATCCCGTACCATTTAGAAGGTCTAGGGGTTTTGATGAATTGATCCCTGAGGAGGCCAGTGTTGTCAGAATTCCTAGTAGGGTAGCCCTCTTTGATTGTGAGGTTAAGGCTGGACATCTTCCTGCACAACCAGTCGTCCACCGGAAGTTTCACACTGACTTTACCGGTTGGCTGGACACGAGTACCGGCAAAGGGGTTGTCATCTGCAGTAGAGGACACAGTTTTGAACTCAGGAACCCTGTGCCAGTTTATGAAACTCCTCACACCCCTCATGGTTTCCCTGTAGTTAGCCTCCTCAGTGGGCTCAGTCTCAGGGTCATCTCTAGAAGATTCTTTGTCTGCTGACCGGTCCCGGTGGATGTCACCATCCAGGGAACCGGTTTCGCTGAACTGCTCAGCTTCACTGTCAGAAGCTGCACTCAGATCTACATCACCGGTGGGCTGAACCTCTTGGAATGAACCGGGGGCCTGAACAGGCTGGGTTGCTATCCCTGCACCGGGAACCCCAAGGGGTTGGGTGGCAGTCTGCATCTCCTCTACAGCAATACCGGTAGCCTGGTCAAGGCAGGGACCGGATTTCTCAACTGGCAGACTCTTCTCCACAGGTAGACTGCTGGTGCTGGCACCAAGGTAAAAAAAATGGCTTCTGAGAGGGAGTCACATCTGAAGCTGGCTTCACAACCGGTTCAACCGGCACTGTGAAAGCCTTGGCTAGCAACATCGCCTCAAGTCTGGAAAACCTCTCTCCCCACTTGTCATCCAGTTGCTTGAGATCTTCAGTTGTAGGTCTACTTCTGGAAGATCTTTTCTTGCTGGCAGACGGCTTGGGAGACTCACTACGTTTCGTCTTCTTGGTAGGGGTCGACTGCACAGCCTTGACCTTTTCCACTTTACCCAGTATGCTAACGTGTGCTGGGTCCACGAGAGTGGGGGTGGATGAGGTCGTAGAATTGGAGGTAGTCTTCTTGTCTTTTCTGTCCCTATAGGTAGGCGTAGCCAGTTGAACGGACTGCTCAGGGGTAAACCCTTTACAAATCACGCATTCCTTCTTCAGGACGCAGGGGTCGTCGCCTAGCCCTTTGTCCCTACACCGTGCACACTTGGAGTGGGTGTCGAACCCAGCCATAGCGTGTCCGCATGAACCTCTTCTTTGTCCTGGTGATGACATAGTTGTAGATAAAACTTCTGAATTACTTCAAATATGAAATAAAACGGATGAGTTTGGTATAAAACCAAAATTTCCTTGTCGTTGAAAACACGTCTTCACTCTCCATGCGCCAAACGAAAAAGATGCTATGATGTCACGTTGTCTAGACAGGAAGAGGAAGTACGATGCGCCACCTGGCGAATGCACTCTCCTGACCGGTCCTGCCGGTATTATATACAGGACATCTTTTTCTGGCGTTTGGCGGGACCGGTCGCACCGACCGGTAAAGCAATTGTCCATTGGATAGGATGTATTAACGCAATAAAATTGTAATTTCACCTGTCCTTTTGTTCTTCTTCTACATCTGAATACTCCTTAATCCAAGCTTTCTGACCTTTCTTAACCAGACAACATGGACATGGATCCTCCAATTACACCATAAATAACCTGATCCCTGAAGCATTTCCAGCTTCCAATAAACATGTCTCTGTTGGTCCAGTTCCGGCACATATACTATTGCAAGGGAATCCAAATTGCAAATGGCATCTGGCACTAAAACACAAGTTAATTTACACTTGATCTTTCCTAACACCTGGGTTACCAATTGCACTTGATAGAAAGGACACCAAGCCACACTATGCTCATACTGAGGCAGGTCATCAGTATTCACCACTTGTTGTCATGAGCTAAATTCCAGACTAAAACCACAGAAGTGAGAATCAAGAAATTTTTTTTTTTAATTCAAACTTTATAACCAAAATTAGCCTCATAAATTAATATTGATATTTTATTTTTTTTATTTACATTGGTTCAACATGGCTTTGAACACATTGTATAGGTTATATCAACGCATAGTTTTTAGGGTAGAGGAATCTAGTACACGTACTAGTTGGTCAAGATTCTGCACTGAAAACTGCAGGGCATCGGTAAGCAAATACCAACATTCCCACATAGGGTCCGGGGTTTGGACCACAGACCTCAGAGGTGGGAGGTGAGTTTGATACCCACAACACCATTAATAACTTATTTAACACATTGTTTTTAATGCATATAAAGTCCTATCTTGTTAGAAACTGAGGAGATAAACAAGATATTTAAGGATTATAAGAAAATGGTCCACAGTTTGCATGTGTGTACATCTATACAAGTATATTAACTGTATGACTGACACTTTTTAATAACAGTGAAGTGTTGTGTGTTTGACTTAGATTGTGAGGAAAGATGTATCAATAAACAAGACATCTTATCAGGCAAATTACACTGTTACAAGATCATTACTTAAAGGAATTACACTTAATCATCATGAAAAGAGTAATAACAGGCAGTATGTAGAGAAGCACATTCTCTTTTCAAAATAGACATGCTGGTTAATTTGTCAGTTTCAAATAGTAACAAGAAGTTATGAAAATGGAACTTTATAATTTTCTGCTGAATGGTGGCATTATTTTACTAATGTGTAGCATCTGTGGTAAGTCAGATTGTCTTCCTGTTTTTGTGCATTCAAAGGGATTAGTATGAAAAAAGAAATGCCTATTTTTTTGCTGATTGTATTATATGCTGTGCAGTCTTTAAAACTAATTAATTCATAACTTCTTTGGCATCAGTCTGAGACCAGTGAACTTGGAACTTTGTATTGATCACACATTGGTCTAAATCAGCTAAAAGTACTTTTTTGTAGAATATGTAATTATATGTTTTCAAGGGAAATGTATTTATAGGTTGGTTCAACCAGTATAAGTAAATACAACTCACACCTTTCAGTAACCTAGTTACCGAGAAATCAATGCTTTAACATTGACATTATTAAATATTTGGATGCTGCGAGGATTCATGACGAAACAAGAAAGGGTTTGATCAGCTGATTCTCGGAGTGTGAGATGTAAAACAAGTATTTACCATCAGGATATGATCATGTGATCTTTTAATTACCAAAGCTAACTCTGTAGAACTATTAAACTCCATTATCTACAGGCGCTGATTCTGGTTATGGCTATCTTTCGCTGGTACTTACAAAAGTATTGTATTGTGTGATATTCAGACCTTAAAATGATTTCCACTTAAACATAATGTGAACAAATATTGGTTATACCTATATGCAGTCTTTTCATTTAGTAGGTGAACCTTAACAGGAGTCAGACATTTCTCTCACAACTTCTACTTTAATTTTTTTTTGTATAATGTTAGCCGAAAGAAAACTCCTTTGTTTATTACCTTTTCGAAGAAAGTTACATTTTGATGTGTAAAAATGGCAGTGCTCTGTCCAATTCACAGCTAAAGAACCTTAGGGGAGTTGTTATTTTTGGTTACCCTTCTTTTAGGGGAATGCTAGTCAGTAGTGAGCTTGAGCTGTACTTGTGATGTCGGGGTGGGTTCGATAGCATGCTGAGTCCTGTACTACAAGGAGATATTGAGCCATACAAAACAGAAAATGATAGCGATAGCCTTAATTTATTGATGACTGTGTACACTTCACAAACCCTCTGAAATCTTATTACTAATCCATCTTTAGCTTCATTTGTTAAAGATCATTAAACAATACATTAGTGTTCCGTTTAAGCTTTTGACAGGATATGATGAGATGAGACGGGATGATGATTTTGATGGGATGTTTCAATAATGTCAGTTTTTACTTCTCTCAAAGCTGATCGATTATCCAAAATAATATAGGCCAAACAGTGTATGAAATGTGCCATTGCATTCATCAAAATTAAATTTTATCATTTACTAGAACAGGCCAGAGCTTTAGAGGTAGTTCAGCCACCCAATGACACATTGACTTCACCAGGAAGTGATGTCATACTGACGTGTACTGTTGAGGAAACCGGTGAGCCAAATCTGGGAAATAAATAATACAAATTATGCGTAAATATGACACAACAGTAACATTAATGACTGAAAATATTTGAGCAGCACCTGAACCAAGGGACCAGCTTTTCTAAAGACAAACTACTGAGTATTGGTTGTGTAGTTATGATATTCTTGCCTTTGTTGAGTTGTGATCAATTGCAGTAACTTGCTAGATCAATGGTTTCCAGTAAAACAAATATATGCTGTGTCTGGTTTCCCACATTCATGAAACTGAATTATATAATCATACATAAGCTATTATCTGAACCATATCATAAATATGTCCAAAGATATATTATGAATCAGTTAAGTATGTAAATATCCTACATACATCATATATAAACACATTCTTCAGGTGTAGTGGCCTATATGGCTGGTGCATATTTCCAGGTTCTGCAGCATGAATCAACTCAGGGTATTCCTACTCCCATGAAAAAGTTGCCAGCCTGTAGCAAGTATACTTCCCATGAATTTGCCAAGGATCGAACCTCAGACCTCCTCTGATATCCAACCAATTAATCACGAGGCCAAATAGACTATTTACAATACACTTAATAATAAATAAAGCTTTGCATGACTGAGTGACTGACTGGTTGATTCATTGATTGATTGGTTGAGTTTCCTTACTTCTGCAGGTGATCCAGACTTGCTGGAATGGAATGAGTACATCTCTGACAGTGCAGGTACAAGGATCTGGTGGAGCTTTGATCCAGATTCTATAGTAGATCCAAACAAGTTTGAAATCATTGGGACATATGATCTGGTAATCAAGCAGATCCACATCACAGACGGAGGAAGATATGGGTGTAAACTGCTGGAAAAGAATGAACTATACACTGCTGATGTGTCTGTATTTGGTTAGGTTATTTCTGAAGTTATTTTGTAACACTTTTTCTTTTACATTGTAAAGACTTAAGTATTTGTAGAGAACTATATAGTACTCAGTCTGAACTTACTTCTTCAGTTGTTTTGTAATGACACTTGTCTGCAACATTATAAAGTATTTCAGGAGATTTGTAGGATTCAATGTTAACTTACTTCTGAAATTGAGGCCACAGTGGTAACACACCACCTACATGTTCCAATTTTCAATAAAACACCAGTGACTTATTTTTATATTGCAGAAGAACTGATTTGTAACACTAGCAGTGAGACTCTGTATGAAGGAGATGTTGCCTGGATAATGTGTTATATAGCCTTTGGATCCCATGCTGCTCCAATGGTCAGGTTATATGACAATAGCACTGGGGAGCTGGTTGGAACCGGTGATGTAGAGGGCTCCCATGTTGTGCTGATTTCCATGAATATTAGTGTGACTTATGAGGATGACAAGAGAACCTACTACTGTGTTGTCAGTCAGAATACTCCACAGTATGAAGACACATGCTGGTTCTCTTTACATGTGATGTGTAAGTGAAGATTTTTTTCCTACATCATCACTTAATTATCATTACTAATTATCAAATAAAATCTAAGACATGATTTCAACATGCATGGAAACAAATGACAATTTAGTTTCTGACTGAGTGATTGGTTGGTTGTTTGGTTGGTTGGCTGATTGGTTGGTTCTGACTTTTAAATAAGTCAGTCACAGAGAGGGTGAATAAGTCCAGAAGTCAATCAGTGTAAAAGTCAGTCAATTAAAACAATGGATGAATCCATTATAAAACAGTTAATCAAAGGCAACATGAAACACTTTCCTCAGTAAATACTACAGTAAGGAATATGAACTTCTCCACAGTAAGTGACATTCACCAGTGAGGAAACCTCATTCTATTTCCTTGACTTGAGGAATACTTTTTAACATTTGTGATTCTTACATATAGATTAGGCCTCTGATTTCCCATGATGCACTATTTGCTCACATTGTTATTTTTTGTTTTACTTTTAAAGGGGGCAAACTTTTTTACAAATTTTACCAACTGTAGTCGAGAGTACAATTTTATTCTATTTAAGGTTTGAGGGGCAGGTGCTGTGTGAAATTGAAAATTTTAGTTACTTAAATGTAGCTTTTATAAGCTACAAGCTTACCATGTGGAACTGAATGCTATCTCGGGAGGCCAACATCCAAGAAAAATAGACGTTTAGTGTTGACTGAATCCCTCTGTCCTCAGAGTGTACCATAGCAGTGTAATCCCGCACATCGTCCTTCTTTTTCTCGTTGTAAATTTAGACCATACCCCCTCAGCTGTAATACAGCAGGGAGGCAGGGTGGGACTCTTCAGTTCCACTTGGTAAGGTTGTAGCTTATAAAAGATACATTTAAGTAATTAAAATCATCAATTTTATTGCACTATAATAGCTTATATAGAGAGATAATAATAGAGAGGGATTACAGCTGAGACTAGAAGAATAGTCAATTTTTCTTGGATCTGAATTAATTAAATAAATTAGAATGAATATGAAAAACCAGTCTAAGTCCCGCTTACAGAGAGCCCCAATTCAGAAAATCAGACCTGTAAGAAGCCAAAAACCAAAAGATTAATGAATGACCGTACCAATACTGTCTGGATGTTTTGATAGAAAGAGTAAGTGCAGCCATGCTCACTTATGCGGGTATAGCCCCAAGGGCTTCACTGTGAAGAATACAGGCCCTGGGCTTGAAATCTCATTAACTTGTCACCCTAAATATGAGATTATGGCATACTGAATAAAACTTAATACATTATACAGTTAAATACAGTAATGATAGATAAAAGACCTTACCATAACATCCTCAGGAGGTAACCAAATACCTAGATCCTGGGATTAGACTCCTGAAGACTTGGTTGCAGCAGATGTGCCCCCCCCCCCTCTTCAGTAAAAGCAGAGCAGATATTGCTGTAAGATGGACAGTAGTTATGTGTATCAAAAGCAAAGCAAAAATGTCTGCATTTAGATGATCTGGGCTTGTTAGAACTAGTTTGGTGGGAGGACATTTTTAAGCAATAAATCCTAGCAGTATGCACCGGAACTCTCACAACAATGAAAAAATTAAAGAAATACTTATCCTGCAGAATTCAAAGTTTTACAGAATAAGCTATGATATATAATAAAGTAAATGGCCGAATAGAACATCCAACAATACGTATATCCTGAGAAAACAGTGAAATAAAATAAGCTTATTTAAACGCTTGCTAGTCATGTGGCCAATGAGACAAAGAAGGATAATGCGTGGGATTACACTGCTATGGTACACTCTCAGGACAGAGGGATTTGGTCAACACTAAACGTCTATTTTTCTTGGACCTTGGCCGGATGCCTGCGGCCTCCCGAGTAAGCATTCAGTTCCACATGGTAAGCTATTGTAGTGCAATAAAATGTGACCTTCAGAAGTGCCAGGAATAGGTTATTGTTATCAAACTTTCATTCCACTGTATTTTAATCATTAAACACAGGAAATTAATAGTTTTTTCCCCTTTAAATTACTTACTAAGAAACAGGTCCCAGTACCTTTTATTTTAATTATATTTTTTGTGAAATTACTAAATCACAGTAGCAATTTTAATTTTGGGGTGAATTAATAAACATACTAACATATCTTGTGGCCATTTACAATAGTATCTCAATATGTTTCCAGATGGACCTAGGAACACGAGTATTCACCCAGTGAGTGACATTTACCATGTTGGAGAGGAGATTGTATGCAGCAGTCTGGGAAATCCTTATCCTGCATTTGCCTGGACATTAGTGAACAGTTCTACTGAAATTGCGGGGAACATCCTTCACATTACCACCGAGATGATTGGTGAAAACATCTGGTACTGCACAGCAACAAATACTGTGGATGGAATGAACATGTCTGATAACATTGAAGTGAGATTCAATGTCGGTCAGTTATGAGTATTACACTATATTTGCCACAATGAATTTATGTGATCTGGAAATTTGTGAAATCCAAACCCAAAAAATTTCATAGATATTGTAAAAACCCTAAAGAGACCACAGAATTTCCTGGAAGTTTGAGAAATGCCAAAATGGATTTACTAATTGATAAGATGGATTTAAAACAACCTGCATCTTTTAATTAAAGATATTGAAATCCTTTGACACGATTAGCATCTATAACAGAATTGGTTGTCAGTTTTCCCTTGTTTTTTACCCAGAATGTTTTCATCTGTTTTCCGAGGGTTAGTAAACTGAACATATGGTAATTAAATATATGAAAATAGTATAGGAAAGAATCTAATTTTTCAATTAGCTTGCTTTTCATAGGAAATTGCAGTAATTTATTATTGCATTTAATCCTATTATTTTTTTATAAAATAATATTAATTAATGTTAACTGAAAAAATGTTTATTTAGAAGATTTTGATCATATTAACATAAATATAATTAATAATAATAATAATTGATTAATGATCATTGACAAACTCGTGCAATTATTGAAAATTATTTTAATGTAAACTCAGTATCTGATTCCGAATGTTTAAAAAAAACAGTTTTTTTAGTTGCATTATTTAAGTGTCATATTTTGAATTTTTTTGTAGCTGAATTAACCAGTGAGGCACCAGTACCTCAAGACACATCAGATGTAACGGCTGCTGATGACATCACTGGCGGTACAAACACGTACTTTGTTATGAAACAGATACACATATCACTGATCAATGTGTGCATTTTAGTTCAAAATAGATAATTCAGCTGAGCTTTATGCTACTGTAAAAAATAAAGGGATAGGTTTTGTAGATATTTATTAAAGAAATTAAGTCAAATTTTCTGCAAAATTCTTACACAACTAACACCACTAGACCAATACACACAAAAATGTTACATCTGCAACTTCTTACATGATCTAGCAATAGTAAAATCAGAGCTTCTTCTGCTTATTCACTTACATATGCTTATTTACATTATATCTAAGTTAGATCACTCAGTTTACCTGATGAGTGTTGAAATAATTGTTTAAATATGTTTTTAATATGACACAGAGAGGGATTTATTTTACTCATAGTACCACCAGAAGTAACAACACAATCAGTGTCATGTGACCACATAGCAGAAAACAACAGAGAGTCATGTGATGAGGTGACAGAGACAGCTTGTCTGCAGCAAGGCTGCTGCTGGTTAAATTACACTAACGGACTCACTTGTTACAGGGAACAAGGTATATGTTTGTAATATCCATTGTTAAGAAACCTAGTGAGTGTCCATCTGCCCCTTTACATAATCCAGAATGGGCTGACAATGTCCATTGTATTCTACATAGAGGATAATCATGGTAAATTTAATTTCAATGTAAGCAACAGGGCAGAAGTCAGAATGAGACAGATTTTGGAATAGCTGAAATTATCAATTTTTCTGATGTCACTGCTACATGTGCTCTGTATGCTACTTTTGTGGCACTTCAAACTACTGGAACTATGTTGAGTTGTGACTTAACAACAAGAAATTTAAAAGATTTAAGATCTACAGCTTCTACCCTAGGTTTAGTGTAATCCATTCAACCACAAATGTCTCAAAAACAAATACAATGGATCTGTTAGTGCAGAGATGTCTAAAATTACCATTCCACACACAAGTGGTTGCTGTGCTATATTTTTAGTTCTATACCTCAAAGAGTTTTCTGAGACATGCTTCCCTGAACATTTACCCAAAATAGACCTATAGATATGATATGACAGATGTGAGCTCTTGTTGTCAACAGCTTTTGACAAGAATACAATTTCAAGATCAGTGAAGTAGATCTCTCTTGTCATACATTTTGGTCCATGTAGTGTGAGCTAATGCCTTTGTCACAATGCCTTTGTCAAATGATCAGGATATATACTTAGTACTCAAAAAGGAAAAATAGCATCAGAGATGCCCGTACCCCACAGCCTGGGGAAATAGTTTTCAACACCATGAGATATAGAAATAGTGAAATAGTACAAAGATAGGGATACTTTGAGAGCAGTGTCAGTTTTATAAAGGTCCAAATAATGTTTAAATAGAGAAAATAACATCTAAGAGAAAGAAAATGAATGTAAAGATGAAGTATTAAAACAAAACAATTCAATAGCAAAATGACAGCATTAATCAGTATATAGTAATAGCTGTCAATGGAAATAGCACAATTATGTAAAAGTGTATGTAATAATCAGTTGTAGCAATCCATATATCTTTGTCATGAGAGAAAGATGTCTTAAATATAACAGGTGAACACACTTTAGCAGAGCCAAAGTTAAAGATCACACCATGATGCACACCTACAAGCCCTAACCAATGTCCCTACCAAGTGTCAACCCTCTACACCTTATGAAATCCAAGAAATAGTCCAGACAAGATTTTAAAACTCATGGTCACTATGACAAGGTCAAAGGCTAGATCAAGGTCACACCATGACATTACACACCTACAACCCCTAACCAATGTCTCTACCAAGTATCAACTTTCTACACCTTTCTGAGATATAGCCCAGACAAGATTTATAGGCCAAGGTCACTATGGCAAGGAAAAAGGTCAACTCAAGCTCACACCATAACACTGCACACCTATAACCTCCAATCAATGTCCCTACCATGTATCACCTTCCTACACCTTACCGTTTCGGAGATATAGTCCGGACAAGATTTTATAGGTGTAGGTCACTTTGGCAAGGTCAAATCAAGGTCACACCATGGTGTTCCACACCTACACCTCCTAATCGATGTCCCTACCAGATATCAACTTCCTAGACCTTAGGGTTTCAGAGATATAGCCTGGACAAACTTTTTCCTGCCGCCCACCTGCTTATCCGGACACCTGGGGTGAAAACAATACTCTGACAGCCCTTAAGGGCTGTGGGGTAAAAACAAGTTTTATCAAGAAGAAATTACAATAGATCTTGCGTTTACTTTTTTGGCCAAGCATATATATAGTGCTTGTCCTTTAGACTGTAAAACCAATTTTAATAGGGGTTATGTAGATGTTTAACATCATCCAAATAGGTGAAATAAATTTTAAATTGTTTGACATTTCAGGACACCACACATCAGCAAAAATATTCGTGTTTGGCTGTCTTGGTCATTTAATATGTAAAATATCTCTATTTCTTAACAGTACAGATCCAGCCTCAGTTTGGGGTTGGACTGGAAGGTGGTTTCTATGGAGACGGAGGACTTGAGTTCACATTGAGCTGTACAAGTGAGCTGGGAGTAGAGATGCAAAAAAAGACAAGTTCAATGGTAGAGAATATTAACTCACGCGTAGGCAGTGAAATCTGTAGTGGACGAGACTTGAGTCATGTGCGAGTAGTCACGGCTACATCATCAGTGACAACTGCACAAGATCAGGCAAGTCATTACAACTTAAAAACAGGAAACGAGAATTATGTCAATATACAGGTTTAAATAGAGTTCAACCCTGGTAAAGGCCCCCCCAAGCAATGGTAAAGGTCCTCCAAGTACTGGTAGATGTCCTCCAAGGACTGGTAAAGGTCCTCCAAGCAATGGTAAAGGTCCTCCAAGGACCTAGTTTATATTTCTCTTTAAAAAAAGGGATTTCCTCCCCTGTGAAACATGTACGACCGTTAGACATGAACACAATGTGTTAAAAACTACAGTTAAACATTAAAAACATTGAATTTTGCAGGGTATTGCTACAAGTAACTTTGTCCTGAGGATTGGCAGCGATCAGAGAATTGGGGAGGCCAAGACATGTGCTGGTGCTATAACACAGTAAGATATATCTGAACCAGTAATAACTCTAAGTGGTTTAGTTTTGACTTTGGGGGGCAACCATACTGCAATAAACCTTCAAAAGTAGCATCAGAGATCCCTGTATCCCACAGCCCCAAGAAATAGTTTTCAACACATTGAGATATATAGAAGTAGTGAAACAGTACAAAGATCGGGATACTTTCAGAGCAGTGTGAGCAAGGTCCAAATAATGTTTAAGTAGAGAAAATAACATCTAAGTGAAAGAAAATGTATATAAAGTATTAAAACAAGATAATTCAATAGCGAGATGACAACATTAATCAGAAAACTAAAAATTGCGAAGCTGTAAAATTTATTAATTGGAGATATTATGAGTTAAGGTCACTACAGCAAGATCAAAGATAAAAATCAAGGTCACCCATAACGTGCACACCTACAACCCCCAACGAATGTCCGTAACAACTTTCTACACCTTACAGTTTCTGAGATATAGCCCGGACAAGATTTTAAAGGTCAAGGTCACTATGGCAAGGTTAAAGGTCAAATCAAGATCACACCATGACATTGCACACCTACAACTCCCAACCAATGACCCTACCAAATATCAACTTCTTACACCTTACAGGTTTTAAGATAAACCCCAAACAACTTTTTATAGGTCATGGTCCACGGCCCATCTGGACACCATGGGTGAAAACATTACCTTGACAGCCCTTAAGGGCTGTGCGGTAAAAACCAGATATATAAAAATGATAATATGCCAAAAAATAATTTTCCAGTTCGAAAATGACAAGAAAAGAACCCAGATCAGGAATAAAAATAAATTATAACAAACTTTCATCTAGTACTTTGAAAATATCAGAAAACAAAATATTAGTGACTGCTGATTTAATTACAGCTTCAGAGAAAATTAAAACTTGGTAAATTGATGAATCAATAATTTTACAGGTCACATCACAGCAAGTAATTTAGGGGGTGGAGGAAAGTAGTGCATACTAGTTGGTCAAGATTCTGCACTTAAAACCATAAGATCAAATGGAGGAAAATGATTAAATATACATATAATAGACAAAAAGGGGATGAATGAAGGCATCGATGTAATATGTGATCTACTGTTAATAATCAGTAGGACTGATACAAAACATCTACCAAACATGTGAATTCCACAAAATAAATACTGAATAAACTTTTAAAAAATCAGAGCTGATGCAAAACCAAACACATGAAATGGCTGTTCATAGAAAGGAGACCTAGCTATAGTAGCTGAGTAGCCTATATTGATGTATTACATGAATGTATATATCTGTCAAAATGAATCAGTTCAGATGATAAGATTAGATGTCCATTGTCTCACCTCTGTCTGGTTAGATACCTAGAGAGTCACAGTAACTGGGGTGTACCAATTCTTCCTGACCTACCAGACTGTCCTTCACCTGAGTTCTGCACACCAGCTTTCAATGTCACAGCCAATAACTGGATCTGTCTGGACAGATTTACGTCTTCAGGTAGACGCTCATTTTTACTTGCTAAACCAATTGAATTTTGAAAAGAATTATTCAATTGGACAACTAGAAAATACATTTTTAGAAATAATGGCCTTCTACCACTCTGGCCAACTGAGCAACACATGAACCTATGACATTACAGCAATTAATATTAGACTTGAGCAGTAAATAAACTTTACATTTGACAGGTTTTGTTACGGGTTTGCCATAGATCACCAGATATTATAAACATTCAATTTTGGGTCATTATGTGGATTAAAGCCCAACAAGATTTCACAAACTGTGAAAAAAATATTTAACTTGAATTTGTCATAAATAATATGACAATTTTCTCCAAACCTCTTCACTTATACAAAAGAATGAAAAATTTTGTTCTATAGTGTCAACTGATATTCAGTAGCTGTATTTCGGACTCTATTTTTTCTATTTATAAAGGTTATCATTATAATTAATGATACCATTGTATTGCTTTTCTATTATTCTATTGTATTACTTCAAACTGACACCTATGTCAGTAGGGTTCACGATTTATTTAAAATGGTAATGTAAAATTTGTATGCCATGAATGCATGTCTAAGACAAGTGATTTTGAGTCCTGTATTTGCTTTAAAATTAATTGCATACTTGGAAAATCAAAGACTACCAGACCACCCGCACACTGCACTTTTTCATGAATGAATAAAAGTTTACCAGAGGTGCACATAATATTTGTGCTGAAAAGGGAATATTCTGATTTACTTCATTTTGCTTCAAGTGGTTTGACGTTTCGCGTAAATGACTTCTCCTGCAAAACTACAAGGCCCAGAGACATGCTGTTTTTTTGAAAGATAGCTTATCTACCGAGGATGAAAAATTGTTCAAGGCATGCAAATCTGTCTGTTCGTCTGTTTGCTAGAGACATTACAAGGGGGGTACCCCCACCAAAAGTGTGAAAATTTCAACACTTTATCACAATTTTCTCAGTGACTATTGCAGGGATTTCTCTCATATCTTGCACATATGTACTAGGCCACATGTAGATTCCCTTGTGTGAGTATAAGATCTGGATCTTTCTAATTTATTTTTTTTTATGAATTTTTAAAATAATTTTTAATCCATTAAAATTCATAAAATCACGCACTAAATCACTTATAACTTGAAAAGTATTGCATTTAGAGCATTTTGTTAAAATATGTTATTCGGCTACTTTTTCCATAGCTATAACATGGTGAGTAACTTGGGTGTCTATCTCAATAGCTAAGCGAGAAATAGTTACTTTTTGACTTTTCAGTAACTTCCATCATGAGTAAACTCACTTGTAACTTGAAAACTATTGCATTTAGAGAATTTTGTATAAATATGTTATTCACCTACTTTTGGGTCAGCTATAACATAGTAAAATTTCAGACCTGTAGCTCATTGCATAGCTGAGTAATAGCTACTTTGATGTTATCAGTGTTGAGTAAATCAGTTAGAACATGAAAATTATTACATTTACAGAAATTTGTGTAAATATGTTATTCAGCTACTTTTGAGTCAGCTATAGCATAGTAAAATCGTAGACCTGTAGCTCATTGCATAGCTGAGTAATAGCTACTTTAATGTTATCCCTGTTGAGTAAATCAGTTATAACTTGAAAACTATTGCATTTAGAATATTTTCTTTAAATATGCTATTCACCTACTTTTGGGTCTGCTACAACATAGAAAAACTAGACCTAGCGCATCGGAAAACCGATGCAAATTGTATCCACCGTAAAGACAATGCACCAAAACCTCTAGGACCAATAATAAGCAAGTTATAAGCACTTTTAAGTTTGGCTGTCCTCATTTGACCTTCAAGGAGGGGCCCAAGGTCAAATCCAACCACGCCAGAAGATTCCCAGCCCATGATTTCCCATATGTTGGTTTACTATCCCAAACCTCTAAGTCCAATAATAAGCAAGTTATAAGCACTTTTAAGTTTGGCTGTCCTCACTTGACCTTAAAGGAGGGGCCCAAGGTCAAATCCGACCATGCCAGAAGATTCCCCGCCCATGATTTCCTGTATGTTGATTTACCATCCCAAACCACTGGGATCAATAATAAGCGAGCTATAAGCAGTTTTAAGTTTGGCTATCCTCGTTTGACCTTGAAGGAGGGGCCCAAGGTCAAATCCGACCACGCCAGAAGATTCCCAGCCCATGATTTCCTATAGGTTGGTTTACCATCCCAAACCTCTAGAACCAATAATAAGCGAGTTATAAGCACTTTTAAGTTTGGCTGTCCTCATTTGACCTTGAAGGAGGGGCCCAAGGTCAAATCTGACCACACCAGAAGATTCCCAGCGCATGATTTCCTATATGTTGGTTTACCATCCCAAACCTCTAGGACCAATAATAAGTGAGTTATAAGCACTTTTAAGTTTGGCTGTCCTCATTTGACCTTGAACGAGGGGCCCAAGGTCAAATCCAACCACACCAGAAGATTCCCAGCCCATGATTTCCTATAGGTTGGTTTACCATCCCAAACCTCTAGGACCAATAATAAGCGAGTTATAAGCACTTTTACCTTTGGCTATCCTCATTTGACCTTCAAGGAGGGGCCCAAGGTCAAATCCGACCACACCAGAAGATTCCCAGCCCATGATTTTCTATATGCTGGTTTACCATCCCAAACATCTAGGACCAATAATAAGCAAGTTATAAGCACTTTTAAGTTTGGCTGTCCTCATTTGACCTTCAAGGAGGGGCCCAAGGTCAAATCCAACCACGCCAGAAGATTCCCAGCCCATGATTTCCTATATGTTGGTTTGCCATCCCAAACATCTAGGACCAATAATAAGCGAGTTATAAGCACTTTTAAGTTTGGCTGTCCTCATTTGACCTTCAAGGAGGGGCCCAAGGTCAAATCCAACCACACCAGAAGATTCCCAGCCCATGATTTTCTATATGTTGGTTTACCATCCCAAACCTCTAGGACCAATAATAAGCGAGTTATAAGCACTTTTAAGTTTGGCTGTCCTCATTTGACCTTGAAGGAGGGGCCCAAGGTCAAATCCGACTACGCCAGAAGATTCCCAGCCCATGATTTTCTATATGTTGGTTTACCATCCCAAACCTCTAGAACCAATAATAAGCGAGTTATAAGCACATTTAAGTTTGGCTGTCCTCACTTGACCTTGAAGGAGGGGCCCAAGGTCAAATCCGACCATGCCAGAAGATTCCCCGCCCATGATTTTCTATATGTTGGTTTACCATCCCAAACCACTGGGATCAATAATAAGCGAGCTATAAGCACTTTTAAGTTTGGCTATCCTCGTTTGACCTCAAAGGAGGGGCCCAAGGTCAAATCCGACCACGCCAGAAGATTCCCAGCCCATGATTTCCTATAGGTTGGTTTACCATCCCAAACCTCTAGAACCAATAATAAGCGAGTTATAAGCACTTTTAAGTTTGGCTGTCCTCATTTGACCTTCAAGGAGGGGCCCAAGGTCAAATCCGACCACACCAGAAGATTCCCAGCGCATGATTTCCTATATGTTGGTTTACCATCCCAAACATCTAGGACCAATAATAAGCGAGTTATAAGCACTTTTAAGTTTGGCTGTCCTCGTTTGACCTTGAATGAGCGGCCCAAGGTCAAATCCGACCACACCAGAAGATTCCCAGCCCATGATTTTCTATATGTTGGTTTACCATCCCAAACCTCTAGGACCAATAATAAGTGAGTTATAGGCACTTTTACCTTTGGCTATCTTCGTTTGACCTTGAAGGAGGGGCCCAAGGTCAAATCCGACCACACCAAAAGATTCCCAGCCCATGATTTCCTATATGCTGGTTTACCATCCCAAACCTCTAGGACCAATAATAAGCGAGTTATAAGCACTTTTAAGTTTGGCTGTCCTCGTTTGACCTTGAAGGAGGGGCCCAAGGTCAAATCCGACCACGCCAGAAGATTCCGAGCCCATGATTTCCTATATGATGGTTTACCATCCCAAACCTCTAGGACCAATAATAAGCAAGTTATAAGCACTTTTAAGTTTGGCTGTCCTCATTTGACCTTGAAGGAGGGGCCCAAGGTCAAATCTGACCACACTAGAAGATTCCCAGCCCATGATTTCCTATATGTTGGTTTACCATCCCAAACCTCTAGGACCAATAATAAGCGAGTTATAAGCACTTTTAAGTTTGGCTACCCTCGTTTGACCTTGAAGGAGGGGTCCAAGGTCAAATCTGACCACATCAGAAGATTCGCAGCACATGATTTCATATATGTTGGTTTACCATCCCAAACCTCTAGGACCAATAATAAGGGAGATATAGGCACTTTTAAAGTCCTCTATGTGGGTTACTTTGGCACTCCGTGGATGACCTTGAGTTAGGAGCTTCAAGGTCAAATGTGTGCAAGGTTGTAGAGGACATGTATATGTGTCATACATATCACCTATGAAGAGATTCAACCTTCTACCTATGAGCAACAGCCAGTAGAAAAATGTAGATTATTTTCAAAGAAATGCCCGTGGCGGCCATCTTGTTTTTCAGAATGAGGCTATTTTCCTTCCCAGAGAAGCTTACCCCCCAATGAAGATATCCTGCAAATTTGGTGAACCTAGCTGCTGTTGTTTTCCTCTTACAGCGTTAACACCGAAAATCTCTCTACGTGCGGTGGCGGCGGCGGCGGTGGCGGCGGCGTAGCGAACACTAAACCAAAGTATCCACCGGATGCTTCCGGTGGATACAATTACAGACCTGTAGCTTATTTCATAGCCGAGCAATAGCTATTTGAGGTTCTTACTGTTGAGTAAATCAGTTATAACTTGAAAACTATTGTATTTAGAATGTTTTCTTTAAATAAGTTATTCACCTACTTTTGGGTCAGCTATAGTATAATAAAATTGCAGACCTGTAGCTCATTGCATAGCTGAGTAATAGCTACTTTCAGGTTTTTGCTGTTGAGTAAATCACTTATAACTTGAAAAGTATTGCATTTAGAGCATTTTGTTAAAATGTTATTCGGCTACTTTTTCCATAGCTATAACATGGTGAGTAACTTGGGTGTCTATCTCAATAGCTAAGCGAGAAATAGTTACTTTTTGACTTTTCAGTAACTTCCATCATGAGTAAACTCACTTGTAACTTGAAAACTATTGCATTTAGAGAATTTTGTATAAATATGTTATTCACCTACTTTTGGGTCAGCTATAACATAGTAAAATTTCAGACCTGTAGCTCATTGCATAGCTGAGTAATAGCTACTTTGATGTTATCAGTGTTGAGTAAATCAGAACTTGAAAATTATTACATTTACAGAAATTTGTGTAAATATGTTATTCAGCTACTTTTGAGTCAGCTATAGCATAGTAAAATCGTAGACCTGTAGCTCATTGCATAGCTGAGTAATAGCTTTTGAACCAGCTATAACATAGTAAAATTTCAGACCTGTAGCTCATGGCATAGCTGAGCAATAGCTACTTTCAGGTTCTCACAGTTGAGTAAATCAGCTGTAGTTTAAAAACTATTGCATTTACAGTATTTTTTGTAAATAGGTTATTCACCTACTTTTCTGTCAGCTATAACATAGTGAAATCGCAGACCTGTAGTGCATTGCATAGCTTAGCTATAGCTACTAGCAAGTAAGTTAAGTAAATCAGTTATAACTCGAAAACTATTGCATTTAGAATATTTCATTTAAATATGTTATTCACATACTTTTTGGTCAGCTGTAACATAGTAAAATTGCACATGGTCAATAGCTACTTTGAGGTTTCCACTGTTGAGTAAATTAGTTGTATCTTGATAACTATTGCATTTGGAGAAGTTTGTTTAAATCTGTTTTTCATCTACTTTTGAATCGACTATAACATAGTAAAATTGCAGATGTGTAGCTCGTGGCATAGCTGAATAGCTATTTCAGATTGTCACTGTTAAATAAATCAGTTGTAACCTGAATAGTATTGCATTTACAGTATTTTGTTTAAATATGTTTTCCACCTACATTTTACTCAAACATGGTACTTTACTTTGGAGTGCTATTTGCAGGGTACAGTTTTTGTGTCCTTTCTTCCATCACTTCTACTCTAAAACTCAAGACACACAGTCAGCCGACACAGAGCCCGTTCACAGGCACGGATTGCTTAACAAACACCAATAATAACCTGGTCTATCCCATCAGACACGAGGTTGGTGTATGACAGTCACTGTGAAAATCTTAAATTCTGAATGTATATTCATAAACGTTATTTTGCATAGCTGTATACTTGTGTATTACAGCTTGGACTGTAGGGAATTTCCTTTATCTCAACCTGGTATACATATTAGTATTTCTTTATGTTTCTTGGAAATTTGCTACATTTGTAAAATATACATGATCCAGATCGAGAACCTATAAAACTCACTCGAATACTTTTTGCTTTTTTATCCGACTCTTTGTCATTAAAAATTATTTATAAAGTGTCAGTGGGCCAAAATTAGAGAAGAGACCTATGGTATAAAAATTATGGTTTCTGTCATATCTGGGTCAAGACATTGTAGTGTATTTACAATACATATGTATATACTAGCATATATAGTAACAATACTGGTTTATATTTTAGGTCCCTTACAAATAAGCACAAACAACCTGGGCTATGCCATCAGACTAGAGGGTAATTTTGTGACAGTATCTGGGGAGGACCTAAGTCCTGACTGTAGTAACAGATACAGTGCAGCCATGCTGGAGAGGAGCTTACAGGTGATGGTACTGGTGAATGGTAGGATTGGAACCCAGGTCTGCAGGTCTATCATCACAGGAGGCATGAAGCTGGAGACTGCTACTGCGTCCATAGCAGTCACAGGAGACAGGGTAAGTCCATATTATATCACTGTACACCATCAAACATCAGCAAAAGTCATGAGTTAAGAGTTTTACATTCCATTCAACAGCCAAGTTTATAATGGGACAGACCCTAAACATTATCACTGGTGGGAGTTGAACCAACACATCCTGTGATTGGATGCTTAACTTGCTGATCACTAGGTTACTGACGATCTGTATGGACATCAGCACACAACCACTTATTTGTAAATTAATTTACATGTCTATGAAAATGCATCAAATCAACTCTGTAACTTACACTTATAACTTGGCTTTTCCCAGTTTATTTCTATTCCTTGTCTTTCTAACACATAGTGCAGATGTTATTTCCAAAAATCAGCAGAACAGTTGTTACACTGAACCAGACGTCAAGTTGAAAAGCATAAAAAATGTGTCAAACCTTGTAATGAAGTATATATTGTTGTAGTTTATCAGTTCTCTGTATTTTAATTATCAATTGTCAAAAATCTATCCTGGGATATTTTATGAAGTTGTTTTTACTACCAGCCAGTTTGTAGTAACTTTGTGATCAATGTGTTTTTATCTAAATATCATTATTATAACATTATCATTTTGATCCCTTCTCTAGTCTCAATATCACTATGACTGTTAAAACAAACTTTGTTTATAATTTCCCAGTTCTTCCACTCCAAAATGTATGAATTTTATGTACTTGTAAATATGCTTTTTGTAAGGTATTTCTACTGTTTCTATGACCCATTTCAGGGCACCTCCAGCGCCTCATTTATCTCCCTGCCAGAGGACATCCTGTACTTTGACGCTGTGTACAGTTGTGGTGGGGAGTTGTCTGTCCTTCTCATAGACTACAACACCTGGGGAGATCCCATACTTGAACAGATACCTGGATGTCCAGCACTGCTGTTTCAGGGGGAGGCTTTCAGCCTAGCTGAAGAGGACTGGGTTTGCATATAACACTGGATAACTGGAAAAGACGAGGATTGACTCTCTCAATACTGTTTTATCTAGAACTTTAGTCAATATTTGTGTTATAACAGTATAGTTAGTAGTATTTGGTCACCTTCAGCTCTGCTGCATGAAGTATCCCTCTCAAAGTAGTTAAAATAAAATTTACCAGTGGGTGTATTATGGTTGATCAGACACCACTGAAACGTTATGTCTGCGGAACCACCTTAGAAAATTCTTTCAATTTAGCTCATTTCCATTAAGTTAAAGAGTATTGTGCTAAAATAAAGGCCTCACCAGGACTTCCAAAACAATGTTTTACACAATGCACTGCTGTGGTTAGTATTTGGTGAGATGGGAAACATTCAAAGACAACCAAAATAGGATCCAGTTACTGGGTGATGTGCATCTGGAGTTTATTTTATATATAGACTTCAAACCATTTCTTTGAAGAATGTAAATTCATTGAAACTTGGGTCATCACAACCACAACTATTTCACAGTGGGTACTGGGTAATGTTTAGTGAATCTTAGTGAAAGTTTGTGTATTTAGACTTGTGGACATTTTATTGCCATTTGGTTTCTAGGATTACTTCTTTGCCTTCACTTCACAGTGGAGTGGGACTTGTTACCCTGTTATTTCTGTAAAATAAGGAAAAACAAGAGAGTTCACAGCAGAATTCATAGCTGCTGTTCAAAGTAACCTACCCTTGATATTAATTTCTTTTTCTAGAAATATGCTTGTTGGTATCAGTGCAGTTCAGTGCAATACATGCAGGACATCCAATGCACACATCTTTTATGTTCTATCTTACTGGCAGATTGTCATTTCAGATGGTAGTATGGTGACACACAGAGCAGCTCCAGGAAGTTATTAAATACACATTTTACAACAAGTTTCATTGTTTATTTATCGTTCTTAAATACATGATATGGCCACAGAATATCGAGCCAATTTTTATACATTGATTTTCTGGAAGAAGAAACATGTGACTTCTTGCCTGGAGTATGTCTCTCACTGGCTGACTTCATGACAGCACTTTCACAAGGCAGTAAATATAACAACATATGATTTATCTGGAAACAAAAATAAAATGAAAGTGACAATAGCACTTCAAGTCCCAGTCATATAACCACCATATATCAGTCACATGACTATTACATATTGGTCACATGATCATCATACATCGACCACATGACCATCATGTCTCACATGACCACCTGAACACTAAAGCTTAAACAATAAATTCTTTGACTGTATAACTAAAGTTGCAGTGTTGTTACTGCGTGATGGAACAATGTACACACCAACTTAAATACCTGAACTGCTTTTAACATTTCATATATCGAACATATTTTACTCATAAATAACAAGATACAGAAGTGGTTTTTCAAATTTGAAAGAGACAAGATTATGTTGGATGAATTTCATTGCAAAACAAGGCCACTGCCGCAGCATTTATCTCCCGCCTGGAATCAGTAATAATGGAGAACTAAATGAGATAAGGGCTTTATAGTAAGATAACCCCACTTGACATTGAAGAATGGGTCAAAGGTAAAAGTCAGCAGTCTCAGGCCTTTACTTCCTTTAAGTTGTTTTCACATTTGGAACCCCTATTAGCAATGATAAGGGAGATATAAGGCCTTTTTAATAGGATAATCCCATTTAACATGTGATAAGACAGCCATTTTGGCTTCGAAACTAGGTCAAATTACTATCAGCTTAACTTTCCTGGCCATATATATTTTGCGCATATTTGATGAACCTAGCTGCAATATTTCACGTTTTAGAGCATCTTAATGAATTTTAAATAATTGGATATGGTGGCCATTTTGTTTTTCAAAATAAGGCCAAAATTTTTCTCAGACAAAACATTTGAAGGCCAAGAGTTTTAATGGTCTGAACCTGTAAGAGCAATATTAGGGGAGATAGAAGGCCTCTTAAAATGTAAATTTGATGAAGCTAGCTGGAATTTTCGACATTTAGAACAACTGTATGATTTTTAAACAATTGGCTATGGCAGCCATTTTGTTTTCGAAAATGAGGCCAAAATTTAGCATAAACATTCCTTGCAAATTTGATGAAGATGTCTTTATAAATGAATAAGATATTAAGGTTTATGCTGAAACCTGACAAACGGATGCACGGACGGATGCACAAACAGATGCACACACGCATGGAAGCTGTTTATAATTTTAGACCACAGCCTTTGCTTTTCATGGTCTGTCTTTACAATCTGAAGCCACAGCACCAATAATATGGGAGAAATAAGGACGTTTTAGTGTGACGACCTTGAAGCAGGGGTCAAAGGTCAAATTCAACACATGGAAAAGATTACCAGGCCATGACTTCGTACAAGTTGTTTTCACATTCCGAACCTCTAGGAGCAATATTTGGGGAGATATAAGGCCTTTTTAATAGGATAATCCCGTTTGACATTAAACATGCGATATGGCGGCCATTTTGTTTTTTGAACTAGGTCAAATTTATTATCAGGCTAGCTTTTCTAGCCATATAGCTTTTGTGCAAATTTTATGAAGCTAGCTGGAATATTTCAAGATTTAGAGCACCTTTACGATTTTCAAACAATGAGCTATGGCGGCCATTTTGTTTTTCAAAATGAGGCTAAAATTTTTCAGAGACAGGTTTTCATAGCCATAAACATTCCCTGCAAATTTGGTGAAGATATGCAATATTTGGGGAGATATAAAGCCTTTTTAATAGAATAACCCTGTTTGCCATTAAACATGCGATATGGCGGCCATTTTGTTTTTTGAACTAGGTCAAATTTATTATCAGGCTAGCTTTTCTAGCCATATAGCTTTTGTGCGAATTTGATGAAGCTAGGTGGAATATTTCAAGATTTAGAGCAGCTTTAAGATTTTCAAACAATTAGCTATGGCGGCCATTTTGTTTTTCAAAGCGAGGCTAAAATTTTTCAGAGACAGGTTTTTATAGCCATAAACATTCCCTGCAAATTTGGTGAAGATATGCAATATTTGGGGAGATATAAAGCCTTTTTAATAGAATAACCCTGTTTGCCATTAAACATGCGATATGGCGGCCATTTTGTTTTTTGAACTAGGTCAAATTTATTATCAGGCTAGCTTTTCTAGCCATATAGCTTTTGTGCGAATTTGATGAAGCTAGGTGGAATATTTCAAGATTTAGAGCAGCTTTAAGATTTTCAAACAATTAGCTATGGCGGCCATTTTGTTTTTCAAAGCGAGGCTAAAATTTTTCAGAGACAGGTTTTTATAGCCATAAACATTCCCTGCAAATTTGGTGAAGATATGTTCATAAATGAATGAGATATTAAGGTTTATGCAAAAACGTGACGAACGAACGGACGGACGTACGGAATGCGTTTTATAATCTCCCGACCACGGCCTTCGGCCGGCGGGAGATAATTAGCCAGTCCTATACACACCACTCGTAATCTGTACAATATAATCAAATGTGAAATAACTGGTAATTTTGTCAACAGTAACTTGGTGTAATTGCTGAAACATACAACTCATTCACCACTTGAAATGAACCAATTTACCACCATATTCCAAACGCAATATAAATCTCACAGTAAATGGCTTAACATTAAGCTCTACTGAATTTCTATCATACCCCAAAAATGCATAAAACATGCTTGTAAATTTCAGAAATCTTATCTTGGCCCAAATTAATGGCCATTCATATAAACGTCCCATACAGAATAACCCGACTGCAAATTTTGGCCTTAACTTTACATTTAAAAGAAGATTATCCTGTTTTAAGAATACTTGCAACTTTTTCATAGGGTTTGTTACTTTCCAAGGTAACATGCTCGAGGGAATTTATCTTTGGGCTGTATTTCTAAAAATATGGTTAACTTCAATTCATTGTGGTCCATGGAAAGTCACCTTGAGTTTACAGTCTCAAGCTCTAGTCATTGTGTAAATACAATGTATAGACATGAAGTATGGTCGCCGATCCTGTTTTCATGCTAGCACTGGTTTTCGTGTGTTTACAACATATTTAACAATATCTCGGGCAATATCAAAACGAAATTTCTTGAAATGAAAACTGCCAAAATCTACTAGTATTTTTCTTTAACATGATACATATTGTTATTTCTCTAGTTCAATCAGGTACCTGGATATCACTCATCAATCTCCTCTAGTCTTTATTTTGGGTTCAAACAATATTTTGCTTCCCAATAAATTTTTATCCATGCAATGTGAAATTTTGTTAATCATTTATTGCTTGTAGATCTTTCAACACATAACCATTTGTTATAATTAAAACACCATTGGAAAGGTTATTACGAACTGAGTTTAACAATTATGTCTTTTTTGTATTTTATTGTGCGAAAATTATTTCAATTTGATGTTTCTTAAATAGCCAACAGATAGCATGAAAACTAAGTCAGTATCTGTGACATATAACCTTTGACATGCAAAGTTAAATAAATGAATCAAATATTTTTCAGCATTTTGGTAGATAGTTTCTTCATAATTCCGCATAAATAATGCCTGAAATATTTTATAGTTGTGGAGGACATAATGAACATTTGTTTTTTCATTTACTTTATTGATATTTTTGATTAAGTTGCATCATTACTAGTGCAGCCGACATAAATAGCCACCATCATTACTGCTAAAGTGAACTGCAACATGTCAGAAAAACAAAATGGGAACATTTTGAGACATTTGAAGCAAGCGTAGTATTTAGCATCACCTCAGTAAAGTTGTGTATTACGAAATCGTTTCTGGCGGCCATATTTTTTATTCAATTTTGTCCCAAATCAATAGGCTTCCTTCCGTGAGTAATATCAATGACTGTACAAAGTTTGAAGCTAATCAGTCAAACTAACGTGGACTTACAGTACAAGCAAGCTTTAAAAATGGATGGCGGCCATCTTGGAAACAAGATGGCAGATGTAAAAAAAAATTTTTTTTTCTACTAAAATTGTCTTCCTTGACCCTGAAATGAACAAAGAAAACATGAAGAGGATATTTTGAACTGTTTTGCTGTAATGAGCAAAAGTAAAAAGTGAAGGAAAAAGAAAAAAAAAAGAAATTCTGACGAAACCTGAAGGACATCAGATTTTCATCAATGACCTAATAAGAGATCTTGATCCAAATGCATTAGAGGTATTCCAAAACTTTGTCGTTTTCATTTCACCACTATAGTTCAGTGTTGATTCTAGAAATTTTGAAATGTGGGGGCAATTCTCCCCCATGTCCGAAAAATGTGGGGGCTCAGTCAGTAAAAATGGGAATTTGTACCTCTGCCAAAGAGGGATTAATTTCAGAAGCATTTGTCTGTCCGTATGTTTGTTAGCAGGATTACACAAATGCTACTGTATGGATCTTCGTGAAAAAAATAGAAGATGAATCTCAATCCAACTTAGATCCCATTTAATTTTGTTACTTATCTGGATCACTGCTTGGATAAAAAAAATATCAAAGACCTGGGGCCGTATTCTAGAACAATAATTTTCTATGAGAAGATATGAGGTCACGGATTTCCCTTAACGTTTCTAGTAATATTTTATAAAATGGAGGCCTCAACAAAGATCTAACACTTTATACTTAGAACTCACGGCCGTAGCACCCAACTCATTAATATTCATGGGAAGATATGAGGTAACAGACATATGCTGTGTGAACTGGTTCAACAGTATTGATGTTAAATCTGGCATTTCCTCATCTATTTTCAAACTGTAGTATCCGTTTTGTTTTCATAAAGGATTTTCGCGAAACGATCGGTCCCCATCCATGTTGTAAACATGCAGGATCGCATCTTCTACCGAACGCACCGAATATACCGAATTGCGGGTTAGTACTAAAACTCGCGAGATATCGCGTATCCCGCGCTCTAGAAGCATCACTGTAGTTACTTTTGATCATGTAAGAATTTTGGAAGTTTCATGGACAAAACAGTTTAAGGTGTACACGATTTGTGTGTGGATCATATGTAACACATCCACCAATTTACCCGCTTGTTTCCTCGCTCTTTTTGAGTGTAAAAAATGTAACATGTTGAGTAATTAATAATACTGAGACTAACCATACCAGTATAAACATGTTGATGTAGCATTTTGTGAACATACATTCCCCAGTCCTTGTGACGGCACAAATTAAAATACTCGTTAGTTTACATTGAACCACCCCTCAGGTAGCTGGTGATATTACAGCAGCGTGAGCGGACTACTACTACGAGTCATTTCCTACTATGTGGCATTCATCACTCAGAAGGCTGGTGTATTCTGGTCATCCATGTTAAAGCACCACTTGATAATACATTCTACTGGCTTATTTTCAATTCGTTCATTGTTCTGACTTAAACAGTACATTTGTTTTTACTTAGATAGCTAGTGTATCTTGTGGTCTCTTTTGCAGCAGCAGTAGCTACAAATACATCCCAACTGTGTAACTTGAGTCAATATTAATAAGTTGCATAAATCTAATACAGCCAATATATTATGGTGATCTCCAATGCCACAGCACTAGACAGGAATAAATCCAATCTTATATTTGCAAGTTATTTATAATGGAGATATTTATTAATCAGTCAATTTGTACAAAGATAGCAGGTGTATTCTAGCTAGTGTATCCTAGTTAATCAATGTTGATCTCATGTGAGACACCAGTACAGAATATACCAGAGCTGTTGATTACGGAGCAGTTTATTTCCAGGATGTCAGTACATTCTGAGTATATTGAAGCTGGTGTATTCTAGTGTATTCTGGTGTATCCAGCTAGTGTATTCTGGTGATTTCCTCCACTATTTTGATCAAATCATCCACTGCTGCCTCTCTCTTCATGCCACTGCCGTCATCAATCTAAAAAACATGAAAATAAATTAAAATCACTTTCGGAAACTTGCATGGAATACTGGTATTAATAAATTATCTTTTGTCAATACAGTTTTTGAGAAATTGAATATTTTGGAAAGGTGTTATGTTCACTGTTATTCTATCCAAACCATTGCTACTCCTCTATTAACTATTTTTCACCTGTATTTACCTACTCACAATTGTAATACCTGTTTTTCACCTGTATTTACTTAGTCAAACTTGTATTACATATTTTCTCAAGTGTATATCCATTCTCACCTATATTACCAACTATAACATGTATTAACTTACTCACACCTGTATTACTCTGCATCTCTTACCTGAAGACCTTGCACCACCTCTTGCATCTTGTCGCGTGACAAATCAAGGAAGCTCTCTATCAGATCACCATCAATGAACCCAATACATGGCTCCGTTTTCTTCTCAGTGTTGAAGGATCGCCAGAAGCCATGCTCGATCTTACCCACGCTCTTAATAGTCTTGGCCAGTTTGTTCTGAACTTCTTGTAGAAAGTTGAAGAATTCCTGGGGTAGCTGAGTCACCAAGCCTGCAGGGTAATCAGAGGAGTGATTGACATAAGGGTGAAAAAGGTCATAACTCTCAATGTACTGTCACAAAAAAATACAAATTTTACTGTAATCCATGAAAAGATGCATGTAAAGTTTTTTGGGATGTGTCAGCAGTTTCAGAATCTTCCATAAAGTCTGGTTTTGATAGAGGTCATATTAGGACAAGTCATGAGTATTTCTCACATGGTGGACAGGAATGCCAAATGATCACTTGCAAAAACCTGATAATCCCAGTCTCAAGACTATTCTGAAAAACATCAGGTTATGAGTGAAAACGAGCATAAAATGTTGTAAAACTTATAAGTATTTTACACAGAAATTCAAGATGACCATTAAAAATGGTGGCAGAACAATTTACTACAAAAACAGGCAGATGCCTTTGCATATACCTCTTGAGCCAAACATTTGGCCTAAATCGCTTTATCTTGATCATTTCTGAGATACATGTGTCTTTGCATTTTTTACACAGAAATTCAAGATGGCCACCAAAATGGCAGACAACAATTTTTTGGGAAAAAAATGGCAGATGCTTTTACAGATACCAAACCAGTAAGTCGGCTGAAACTGCTCTATTTTGCGGCAAATCCAAGATAAATGTGTTGTCACTCGCACCGTTAACTAGGTATCCAGGATTTTTCATTTTCATTGTTAAGAAAAATTGTCATGTTCATTTAATTGTTTTAAGTCAACCATTTTGTATCAGATCACTTCCCAAGGGTAATAACTTCCAAGACAGACATATAACAAACCTACTTCCCAAATTCCATGCAAATAAGTTAAGCATTTTACAAGTTATCATTCAAACAAGCACACAACTTAAAAACATAATTTTGGTCATGTGACTTCTCCAATTGGTAAAAATAACATGACACCGTGTCCAGAAACTTTTCCAGGACTACTGTATAGAAATGCCACATTTGCAGAGAATCCTCCCCAGGGGACGCTTAAATATCTGAAATGGAGAGCATTATGGAAGAACTGATAACAGTGATTTCCTTTTGTAAAGGTTCTAATACATTTCACTCAGTGGTAACAGGTCCATTTTATTTTCTTGGTTTAACTCCACACAATGCTGACCACCTCACCTATTGAGCCGTTGACTGTTCCGTACAGTATGGAACCCTGTGCAGGTGTAGCTGATTCCCCAGGATGCTGCATCACAAGTGAACCTAAAAGTACACAAGCTTTAGTGTAATATATATGTGCAGTGTTTTCTACTCGTACTTTGAGAATGCTTAATATAGGGATATAGCAGGAGAAAGTGTATATGAATACAGACTTTTAGATGGATTAAGGGACCGGAAGCAAATAGCGAAAAATAATTCATTTAGTATATGATGGAACAGTATGCAGTGTGTGTAGAAGGAGAGATGATTTCTTAATCAATGAGTATAGCAGACACCATCGTGTTGTAGTGAGAAGGGAGAAATTATTGATTGGTTCTGCTGTGTCTCGAACTCACAGGCTTCTGATTATACACAGATATAAACACAAGTCTAGCTCTTTAACCAGCTGAGCTAAAGGGGAATCCCCAGAAGCCCAGGTATTAATAGAACTGATATACGTGAGGATATTACAGTGTGATATCAGAATCTATGTACAAGCACACTCTAAGGTGTATGAAACAGATGACTTTTTCAGATCATGCAGCCACAAGACAAGCACTGTATCCCTGTGTGTATAGATGCTACCAACAACTCAAACATCTGGGGTCGTATTCAAAAACATAATATGGGAATTTTCCCTTATGAGGGCCAACGGTCAAAACTCCTCAAAGGTTATTTTTGTGTTAATCAAATTTTCATTTTGAAACTCAGATATACCATCTAATTTTACAATAGTAAGACATAAGAACTGATTTCTGGACATTTGGCTAACTTAGATAATGATGTCACACTGTATCCAATTCACAATCTCAGAAAAAATGTTAGACCAAAGAAAGCACAAAGGTACACATATCATAGAATTCACAGAATTAAACACAAGGATCTGCTTTTCATTCAGCTATTCAATAAATGTAAAAAAAAAATTCACAAATAACTGTTACAGGTTAATCTTACCTTTATGGGATTAACATTGAGTCTGTAACTCTCCACACATTTCACAGGTCATCTCACAGTAGGCAATTGTGTGGGTGAATATGAACAGTGCAAACTATTGTATCAAGGGTCTGTACTAGAGGCTACTGGATCTCAGCAAACATCAGCTCGCTAAACCTACAACTTTTAAACTAATCACTGGGGGTTAAGATTCAAACCCCGAACTACAGATAATGCGCAGACCAAGTTTTAAAATACTATGATAATTCAAGCTTGCAAAAAGAGCCACTGATGATACTTAACAACTGACCGTGTCTGAAGACATTCACAAACTCGCCCAGGTGGTAGAGACCCACTTCCTGTAAGTGTTGTCGCTCTTCATCAGTGGTCGCAGCACTACACAGTATTCAACAGAATAGAATACTTTAGGAATACAATTCATTAGTAAAATTCATTTGTCAGTTATACATACTCAAAATTTACAATAATTATGATTGTTGTACCTATTTCGAGTCCATTACAAAAATTGTACAGTATTGTTTAGCTGTGAGCTGTCACATTTGAAACATTTTCGAGCACTCTGGAGATTCTTTGGTAACAAACTCCTGGTTTTTGCTCTTACTATATATCTATACATAACAAGTCATCCTCACCTGTCTTTCTGGCATTTAAACAGATTAAATGAATTCTCTGCCCCCAAAAATGTGTCATCATCCACAATCTCCACAGCCGTCATCCAATTAGGATTGAAATCTCGTGCAATCTGCAAAAAAAATAAATAAAAATTCTGGATTTAGGATTGAAATTTGGTGTAATCTGTAAAACAAACCTAAAACTAGCCCCAGATTTTCTATAGGTTGGTGTCACATTGCAAACCTCTAGGACCATTAATAAGCAAGTTATAAGCTTTGGCTATCCTCATTTGACCTTGAAGGAGGGGCCCAAGGTCAAATCTGACAACATCAGAAGATTCCCAGCCTATGATTTCCTATTGGTTGGCTTCACATGCTAAACCTCTAAGACCAATAATAAGCGAGATATAAGCACTTTTCATGACTGAAAAGAAATGCCTGTAGCGGCCATCTTGTTTTTCAAAATGAGGCCAAAAATATTTCCAGTCAAAATTTTATGCAAATTTGAGAAGTCTACTTTTAATCCCCTGGCCTCTAGAGGGGTAACGAGAAAATCTCTACACACCGCGGTGGCATACTCATGCATGATTCATAGTATCCACTGAATATTCCAATTAGTGCGCAATAGACAATAAGCCTATCTGACCCAATAAAAATACATCATCGGACATTAGACCACTTCAGCACATCAAACGCACCAAAAAAGTAGATAAAATACTTGTCTCTACTGGAGGTTCCATACCAGGTTCTCTTGACTTGTATGCACTAAACAAACACAAGTCCACCACCTTCAGGGCTGGACGGTCTTATAGACAGGACAGTCATAAAGGACAAACAGGAATTTCATTACGTTGTGTATGACTGTCCAGTCCTTAAGCTGTTCATCTAGGACGTTACAAAGTTCAATCCTCTTTGTGACAATTACTAGCATTATAGTTCTAAGAACCAATGGTTTTTTTCCTCATGATATACAATAAGTGGTACAGTTTTTCAATAGTAAATAAATAGCAAAAGTCATAATTCATTAAGTGGCCACCAGGAAGGGTGACGTGGTGGGAATGCTACTTTAAACAGGCAAGTCTTTAGTTGGCTTGTAAAGCTCAAAATGGTCTGTTGGAATCTGACATTAAGCGGGGGGGGGGGGCCTGTTCCATTCCAATAGTGTAGCCTAGGCAAAACCACAACTAGCTTTGGCTTTCTGGGATGGACTGAGGAAACTTATAGTCTATTTCCACAAGTCAGAGTACTAGAATTGATCAAAGATGATAAATAAGCAAGTTTGCAAACAAAAGTCAGAGGTGGTCCAAGTACAGGTACTTTTCACCAAACGCGGGTCACCAGATACCACCTGTAGTGAGAAAGAGGTATTAGGTTTTACTGTCCATCTTAGTTTCTGCTCTTCAAAATGTAGTGCGGTATAACCTCTATTATCTGACCCAGCTGCAGGCGGAACAGTTGGTTCCGATAATAGAAGGGCTAAAATAACAGGTTTAAATGGAGGTAGGAGAGTGGGTTTGAAGTCGGATAATTGAAAATTCGGATAATAGAAGGTCGGATAATAGAGGTTCTACTGTATGTCCCGACGGCTTTCCATGCTACAATGTCTCTATATTTGACATTTGATAAACTGACCAGTGGTCATTCCTACCTCCTCAAATTGTCCCTCCATGGGTTTGTAGGCCAGAAGCGTGATGGATCTCATGAGGTCTCCCACCAGGATGAAGTCTCCCTTGGTTTTGAGGTAGAGTGCAATGATGCTGTTGAAGTAGCTACACTCTACACGGAGTTCCTTCTCCGCAGTCCACTCGAACAGACGCACCTACAGAGGCAAGACTCGGGTTCATTTCACTGACACTTTTTACCCAACTGTTATAGATTAAAGTCACTTAGTTACGAAGAAGATAATTTAGAATAAAGTTAAAGTTGGGGTTTTACATCCCGTTCAACAGCCAGGGTCATATTGGGACAGCTCCTCAGCATTGTCACTTGTGGGAGTAGAACCACACAGAGGTGACAGCCTGTGATTAGATGTCAAACTTACTAACCAATAGGCCACAGAGTACCTGATAATTCAGAGAAGGAAAATTTTCAAAAATTATCAGTGAGTGCAATTTATCACTCAGTAATGAGATGTACCATATATCGACCAGACTATGATGAAGTACAAGATGAGTGCCAAAAACTAAGAAAAAATAATGTACGAGCCAGAGAATGGATTGAAGGATCAATGGTTCAATCCTGGTCAAAGTAGCTTTTAGATAGCGTAGAAAAGCAAGCCAGATGTTTGTTAAATTTGCAAACACCTATACTTACCTGTGGCTTATAAGTTTCACTATTAAGACAGGTATTGAAACAAGTAATTTTTCTACTTTGAGAACTATTAAACAAGTACAAAAACACAAGAATAGCAACAATTTCCTTCATTTAAAGAAAAGTGAAAGCACCGTATTTTTTTTTAAAAATTGGCCTTGGCATTATTCTCAAATCTAGACCAGATATTAATTTAAACCTGGTATGGAGTTGGAATAAATAAAAAAGTAATAAAATTATACATAGATTTGCACCAGACACTAATTTAAACCAATTGTTAATTTAAACTCATCCAATTCAAGTAATTCAGGTCATTTTATGAAAGAATCATGCAGTAATGGATTTGTGGACAAGCTTTGAGAACTATCCATGTTAAACAAGGAAAGAGTTTGCCTTTCTAAATTTGGTACCAGTGCACTATTATTTTGCAATGGTTCAGTATTCTGTAATATAGGAATAAATGACATATCTGAGTGCTTTATGGTAGGTTTAAACTTTTGACTGAATGAATATTAAAGCCACGAAGCAAATTAACATATTGTCATGAAATCCCCACGAAATTCATGAATATTAATGAGCAGTCCATGAATTATGATCCTCAAATAAAATATTAATAAGAAACCCCATAGAATTAATTAATCTAATATTTGCTGCATGTTATTTGCGTTTTATTTTACCACGACTTGTTTACATTTGTACGCCAAGGGACAATGTACATAGAATTCAAGTGTCACTTTATTTATTAGTGGTCGGACCAGTTCTTAAAATAAAAATCTGTTTTCAGGGCTTTGAAACCGAACGAAATCCGGGATATCAAAAGTTTACAGATATATGATAAAAAGTTTTACGCGAGCGTACATGAGCTATATTGTAAATAGGAAATATGGATTCACGAGATATTTTGAAGTTTGTAAACTTCATTTACCATGAATATAAAGCGAAAATGTAAGTTATTTCCTCAAATTTATATGGTTTTTATTGTTTTGACGAAATATTAACCAGTAGAAAGCCTAATATAATGACGTTTTCAATAACCGGTACTTAAATATTCTTTGCGGATTTTGTCATTTCTACCTAAACAAAACGAAATGCGGGTTACCGGTTTACCGTTCACACCACTATTATTTATCTAATCTAATCTAATTACATAAAAGACATGACCATGGTCCCTGTGAGGTGTACCATTTTAGAATGAGAATTCTTAATATACTTCACACACAAAGACATTGTTGAAATACACTTAGTTTGAACATTGGATCTGTAAAACCTACAGAAAATAATCACTAAATGGGACTTATTTTTCAGTAATTTCTGGACTAATGAAAGAGGCGTGGAGGTATTTGCAGTGTTGCTTACAGTGCTGTTGATACTGGCGAGAAGTTTTCCATTGAATTCCACAAGAGTGTACGCAGCACCTTTAATCTCCTTCTCCGCCACTTGAGTGAACTTTCCTGTGAAAACAGGGAAATAACGGTTAAAATATTTCTCTACAGAAAAAAAATCTTCTTAAAAAAATTACACTTATTGTTCTTTCAAGGCTTTATCTACAAAGATGTCACAAATCCATGTTAACTAGAAGTTGTTTTCTGGGATCTTGACACTCACTTAAAAATATTGGGTTTTAAAATTTTACAATTAATGGAGCGTGAAATAGTGTGTCAATATCAAGATTGAACTCTAACTTTAATTTGTATATCTCAATAAATCTTGAAATACCATTTTCAACAAAATGCATCGTTTAAACAAGAAGCAATATCACAGTTTCTAAGAAAAACATATGCCACTATATAAATGACATTTATATTTAAGATAAGATTGTTATTAAAGTTAATGAGTTTTATAAAGTATTGGAAAATACTTCTTTCAATGAAAAGATACTTTTGATTAAAATAAGAGATAGTTATAAAACACCAGAACATACATGTACTAAAAACACTTGGGAACTGTATCAATTGATACTGACATATCAAGATACAATCCAGTCCACTACAAGAAATCAGTTATTCTTGGGTTAAAAATAAATAACTAGTGGCATCAGAAAAAGGACACATGTACTGTGGTCTGGGGTTAAAATGAGCAGTTTATGAGTACTGTATACATTATAGTGGGATGAAGAAAAAGACTGAAATGTGTTTGCATCTATCCTGAAAGTGGTACTCACCATCTGCCCAGGAGAACAGGAGGATCCTCCCTTGTTTTGGCTCTGCCTCCTCAGGGAACACCATGGCTGTGCCAACAATATAGTAAGTGTTGGGATCATCACCAAGTTTAGCAGAGATCAGACTGGTGGCAAACTCATTGGCCATCAGCTGGTAGCTGTGTAATACTACAAGCAGAGGAAGAAGGGGTTATATACTGCATTAATATATACTGCACTCGTAAAAACAAGCAATCATGTGACCAATCTGCTACCATACAAGAAAGGGTTGCTTACGGGTGTATGCAGAAACAAGTGATCATGTGACCAATATGTAACAAAGGAAGACTGGTACAGATATGACTTGTAAGGTGAGATTATCTGGCTAAGTTGGGAGAGCAAGCTTTTGGTTGGACAATAGAAGAACCAGATAATAGAAAAGGTAGTATATTGTGAAACAATAACGAAATACAAATTTGGGACAGAGAAAACTTTATCATTTACTGTGTGACACAAACAGCAACATAACTTGGGGTTTACATCCTGTTCAATAGCCATGGTCATATTGGGACAGACCCTCAGCATTTGCCACATTTGGGAGACCATCTTGTACAACAGTGACAGCCTGTGATTAGATGTCAAACTTCCTTACCACTAGTCCACTGAGGATCTCACACAAACTCTGAATATGCCTTTTACCTGTTGCATGTTCCAGAATCATTATGACTGCTCCTGTCAGACATCTTTCTTTTGATAAATAAATTGTTTCATAAACACCAGTATTTAATTCTTATGATAAGGTAAGTCTATACCTTCTATCTGGGGAAGATACTGTGGCTGCAAAGATTAGATATACAATGAAAAATTGATCTTAAAAAGTATGCTGGTGTAACAAGTGCACTTCCAATTTCATCCCTGTAAATATTTTCAGTAACCGTACTTACTGGACCTGCAGGCTCTTTGGCACATTCTTAGTATTGAACTGCATATAAAATCATTATATCATACCTTCGAACGTATGCTGGTCTAACACCAGTAGGGAGTGGACTTCTATCTCGTCCCCATAGGCGTGTTCTGTGAGCATGCTGCCTGGACCCGTGAGTACCTTGGTGCTGCTGCTGATACTCTGACACAGTGTGGAGGCACTGGGGCGTGAAGGGGTCGTACCATTCTGCTCCTGTATATCCATACGCATACAGATCACCCCAAATGTCTGAGAACTCTCCTGGTAAGCAATACGTCTGCAAGAAATATGGACAAAAAGTGAGTATTGGAACTCCTCTGTTAAGTAGAAATCCCTTTTAAGTAGACCAAGTAGTGCTTCAGGGACACAAAACCTTGCCCGGGAATCCAAAACCAGATACTGACAAAGTGTCCTTCTGGATTCATCAAAATTAATTTGACAAGGACAGAGCCACAGGTAGATACTACCCTGTGTAAAAATATGGCCTCTATCCGATGTCTAGTTTTCACATTATGTGAGCAGATAAAGCAAACAGCCAAACATAATTACAGTAATTCTCTCTCCCAATGCCACCCGCGAAATTTCTTAGGGGTCCCTTTCCATTGAAATCTACCCGGATGTCTAGAATTTTGGGGTTGCAGTTTTGGATGAGGTAGAAGCATTTTTCCAGTCCACTGGTTCATCTGTACCACACCATTCTGGGACAGAGACCAACAGGGAATGATGGACTGATGGTGTAGTATTTAAAATAGGTAACAAATTCATAGTACTATCACAAAGAACTCAAATTATACAAAGACTGAATGAAACACCAGCACATTTCTTTTTATTTAGAGATTATTTGAGAAATTCAACACATAAATTAACAACCAAGAACTACAAAGAATTAAACTTGTTCATCACCAACGGAGAAATAATCAATTGTAGTTGACTCAATTTGAGAGTTAATGAGTTTACAGATATTGATTTAAGTGACTAAAACTCACACTACCAGTGTTTTCATTACAACAGAAAAAGCATGTTTACAGAGATGACACTGTTGAAGAAACTTGGCAGTCGACTGCCAAAATATCCTTTCTACTCACCTGGGTGTTTCCCCGAGTGGCACTGTTCTGATGTGGAGTTTCTGGATTTCATCTATTGTTCCAATAGTTAATTTCCCATCACTCGTCAATGCAAGGCTATAGGTACAACACAAATATAACTGAAAAATGCTATGTTTAAAACATTAAACAGGCAGAATAAGTCATTGTGGCCAACCTCTACAACTAAGCAATAACAAAAAATAGCATCAGAGAAGCCTGTACCCCACAGCCTAGGGAAATATTTTTAACACCATGAGATATAGAAGTACTGTATCAGTACAAAGTTCAGGATACTTTCAGAGCACTGTCAGTTATATAAAGGTCCAAACAATGTTTAGATAGAGAAAATAATGTCTAAGAGAAAGATAATACATGTACTCTCTATCTACATCTGGCATGGCCGAATTATGGTTTAGATGTTTTGAATATTACCATGCATACAGAAGTGGTAATACATTCAATGAATGCTTATATGTGGTGTTGGAGCATAATCTGTGGCCCACTTGATGAAATTCCATCTGTTACAATTGGAAGTTGTAAAAGTAAAATTCTTAATGAATTCTTATATGAGTTTAACAGTGCTTAATCTGCATCAAAAGGCAGACCCAAAGGTGCAACAAGATTTCAAAGGCCAAGGTCACTACAACAAGGTCAAAGGTCAAATCAAGGTCAGACCATGACACTGCACACCTACAACCCCTAACCAATGTCCCTACTAAGCATCAACTTCCTACACCTTACGGTTTCCGAGATATAGCCCGGACAAGATTTTATAGGTCAAGGTCACTACAGCAAGGTCAAAGGTCAAATCAAGGTCAGGCCATGACGTTGCACACCTACACCCCCTAACCAATGTCCGTACCAAGTACGACATTCCTACACCTTACGGTTTCCGAGATATATCCCAGACAATATTTTATAGGTCAAGGTCACTACGGCAAGGTCAAAGGTCAAATCAAGGTCAGACCATGACGTTGCACACCTACAACCCCTAACCAATATCCCTACCAAGTATCAACTTCCTACACCTTACGGTTTCCGAGATATAGCCCGGACAAGATTTTATAGGTCAAGGTCACTACAGCAAGGTCAAATCAAGGTCAGACCATGACATTACACACCTATACATCCTAACCAATGTCCCTACCAAGTATCAACTTCCTACACCTTACGGTTTCCGAGATATAGCCCGGACAAGATTTTCAAACTCAAGGTCACTACGGCAAGGTCAAAGGTCAAATCAAGGTCAGACCATGACGTTGCACACCTACACCCCCTAACCAATGTCCCTACCAAGTATCAACTTCCTACACCTTACAGCCCGGACAAACTATTTCCCGCCGCCCGCCCACCCGGACACCATGGGTGAAAACAATACCCCGAGAGCCCTTCAGGGCTGTGGGGTAAAAAACTTCAGACTTTCTGTCACAGATTAAATGAACATCCAAAAGTTTCCTAAGAACCAAATATATGACAAGTATGACCAAACATTTCAAGCAAAAATGCAGGGTTTTCTAAGTAATGCTAATGAAATATTCTGCATTTCCTATTTCTTCCTTGATGTAACTGACTTCACCTACAAACTGCTCATAGTCAGATAAACATATTTCCAAGTTCACATTCCCATTTTATGTCTGCATCACAGGCTTTTTATAATTTTAATAATGCTGTATTTGGACTTTTGAATGATATCAAATCACTTTAAAAAACTCATTTATTCATGTGATACACAGAAGGCAAAACTGGGGCTGATCAAGATTAGATTACTAGGGATGTACTTTGGGATCTGTACATTACCTGTCAGGATAGCCATCAGAGTTAAGAGGACACATGTAGTTGACTTCTTTCAGATTGACATTGGAGAAGACAAGTTTGTGGTTACTGGAGTAGATGACGGTGGGCCGGTCTGAGCATGCAAACACTGTACTGGTGGTGGTACTGGGTGACTTGAAGGTACGCAATACCGTGGGTTGTGTACCCAGTGTCACCTTCTTCCTGTCTGTCATGGCACCTACAATGTTAAAACAAACACAATGTTGTGATACTAGGTGACTTGAATAATATCAGTACTGTGACTTGTCTGCCCAATGTCGCCTTTTTTACCTGTCATTGTGGCTGCAATGTACAGAGAGATACACTGTACTAGTGGTGGGTATACATATGTCCAACATACTGTCAGTTGTATATAAAAGTGTTATTTGATTCTCTATCTGCCATTGTGCCTACAATGTCAATGGAGATGCTATGACACTGAACAGGGAGTCCTGAATGTTTTCAAAAATGTCATATGTATAGTAAGCTCTGTCATTATTCTGTCAATGTTGAAAGACCCGAACCACATTATTATTAGGAGAGCTGTGAAACTGTTAAAAAATCTGCCAAAAATGTAAACAAAATTATATTGACAGAGCAGGTATATCTACTCAGTCACAGCATTTTTAATATTTCTTTTATTCTCAGCAGAATTTTATGTTTGTGGATACATTTTCTGCTAACAGCCCAGTCACACTACAGGCGGTGCGTCCTGCGGTTGGAGGTTTTACTCGGTGGTGGAACCGCCTCCAAAGATGCCTTATATCTTCTGAGATTTGGTGTATCCATCACACTACAGGCAGTATGACACATAGTTATAGGCATTGGTCCTAACGCCCCAGTCCTTCAACTACCGTCTGATGTCTGCATGTGAGCTTGTGACAGAGTGGGGAAATGTCCAATTCTTCCACTCACCTTATGTCACTGTATTACACTGAAACATGACTGAGTCACCGCCTTTTATACACTGTTGACCACACCTTCGGTTACTGTACCGAAAAATTCATCTGCGCATGCTCACGGTGAAGAGCACAGAGATGGTAGATTTGAACTTTTTTAAAAACTTCCATAGAATGTGTATCTTGATGTATTGGACATTTCACAGTTTTTTTAATACTGTGTCACAAGTTCGCATAAGAACCTCGGACAGTTGTTGAAGACACCCAATGCCTATAACCTCGGGCTGTACCACCTGCAGTGTGACTGTGTATAAAAAATTGTCATATATGAGTCTGCCACAATACCAGATATTTTATGTTCTGTAAATTTTATTTCAACAGTAAGTATTCGTAACAAAAAGTCTAGGGATGCATGTACCATTATATTTAAAGTTGCTATGGTACTATGAAAAAGTTTGAATAAATAAATAATATATACAGCACAAATGAGAATACACATGTACATTAAATGGAAATTTCATTTGTCTTGAATACAATTAGCAAAACAACATAAGAACATAACACTCTCATAAGATACAGGAGATTTCTGTAGTTACAAGATTCCCAATAAATGGATTACTTTATCACATACAAGAATATTTTTTCTATACAGAAAATTTCACATTAGAATCTACAGAAGTTATATATTTTAAATACACTGCAATGCTCCGGTTTCTATAATTCACAAACATTACAGGGTAACTTATATGAAGGGATGCATCTATATTTTAATGCAGTGAAAATGTACTGCATTAATGACGAATATTTGATCACACTTGTGTTAAAATAAGTACCATTTCAAGTTTTTATCAGCTCAAGGCAGGTGTTTATTTAAAAAATAAGTCCAACCAGGTTAGGTTTTGCTGTCAATAGGTTCCAATTACCAACTTATAATACAGTCTATTATATCACTACCTTGTCTATAAAACACCAAGTTCCTGTATATCATTTACCAGGTTATAGAATATCTGCCCAGGTTTCTATTATTTCTAATCATAACATATTTCCAGGGTGGTGAAATCAAGTGGAAATTCTCTATTAGTAAAATATACATCCATAGTCAAATTTCTTTTACACTATCCACGCCCATGAAAGAGACTCTTCTCATATTCTGGCACATCTTACAGGCACATGCAGATCTTAACATGAGACACTCAGAAGCTTAGAAACTTAACAAGCATAAAATTGGTCTTGTAAAAATCTAACAAGTATGAAAGGATTTTAAAATATAAATTGTAAGCAAATTAACTGGGAAATGTTTTTATATTAATTGACAAGTTTAGTGAAAGCAACTTCATAGGAGGATCATGTACATGTCACGGGCCAAATCAAATCTAAGCACTCGTAACTATAAACTCACAAGACTGACAGTGGATTGAATATTATTCATATGTTTTTTGGGGGTTTTTTGGGGTTTTTTTGTAAACTCAACTTTCTACAAAATGAAAATAAATGTTGAAGATTATGAAAAAATGATTATCTCATTAATTTTGAATTTGCTTGTTTTATTTTTATATTTTCTGGTAAACTTAAATAAGTGGTACAATAGGAAAACGTCCCGAATGACATATACAGAAAAAATATATCACGAATGAAGATAACAATATTATACGAGTGCGAAGCACGAGTATTATATTGTTAATCTTCATGAGTGATATATTTTTTCTGTATATGTCTGATGAGGGATGTTTTACTTTTATTATCCACCATTTTGTGCGATTTATGGGTCAAATAATATGAATATTTAATGAGAAAACGTGAAACAGACTGTCAAAAAGAATGAACAACACTGAATATAAAACTTCAATCTTTACCTTGCAATATCTCAGTCATTTCTGCATGGATATTTATGCAACATACATGAGCAGAAGCGCTAGAATAACACCTTTCTAATGATATATTATACATATTTTTAAGTTACATACTTTCCGAGATATTGTTGAAAAACCGGAAGTTAATCACACTCAATATCCATAGTACCAGGGCGCCGGTGTATACAAAAAAAATACATCCCGGTCTGTATTTCCCCGTATTTAGGGCAAATACGTCGCGTGGTGGATAATAAAATAATAGAAATAAATCCAACCATTAATTACAAATGTGGAAACATTCAAAAAAGTAAATCAAGCAAGTAACTATGACACCATGTATGAATTATCCAACTAGAAGGCACAACCAAGTGGTCATTATGTGAAGTGTGGTGTCACCAACTACTCTTAGTCTATTAACTTAGGGTCTGAGAAACATTACAAACATTTTACTCTATCTACAATACATGACCAATAAAATTATAACTAACACATGTATACTGTACATAATAAGTAATTTGAGTGTTGACATGAAACCTAAAGAACACGGGTCACTTTGTCATGGATTATTATCTATTTCAGTGATGACTCTCCTATAACTTTACATATGTATTCTAAGGATAAAGTCTAGAAAAGTCAGAAAATACTTCCAAGAATTGCTCAATGGTTAACGCCACAATAAAAAGACCCCTGAAGCTATAAAAAAGCCAGCTTCTATGTAAATGAGTCATTTAAACATTCCATCACGTAATTATTTTTCTTGCATGCCCAGAAGGGATGTCTCACCTGTTATTGGAAAAAATGGACAAAGAGACATTAAAACAGGTCCGAGAATAAAAACAGTTTGTGGAGGTTGGTGTTTGGATGCAAACTGACACCTCAACAAACTTTTGGATTGAGCATGCAAATATTCTGAACACGAGTCATAGGTGTCACCACACAAACACAGGGTTACCAGTAAAACTACACACATATTTTTAATATAAATTTACTTATTTTTCCAATGACAGTTTCTCAAAAAAGAAATCAAAACCTATTCACTGTAATAATTAAGTCATATCGTCACTTTACTGGTGAATCTCAATGGACTCTTAAAGTACTTTGAATGGATTTGTGTTTACGCCCTAATAAGGAGGCCCTGGTTTTGAACAGATAATGCATGCATATACTAGTGTTCTATTCAAATTATGTAAGTAAACACAAGAGTAAACTAGGAACACACCACTCCTTCTGGCACCCACCCAAAACCTGTAGTTCATATACACATATCATCACAAGTGGGGATTAGAATTCAAATGTATGCAATCATGAGCATTACACACCACAACCTACAATATATACAATCTGAGGAGTTTTTACATGTTTTAAGGGCCTGGAAAGAGAAAAATCAAAGTGACAGAAACCAGGTTACAGGATGTTCATGCTTTAAGGGGACACATTAATATTTAAATTTTGCACATAATTGTGAGTACTGACATGAAAGTTAAACCTAAATGTGTTATTTATGCTAGTGGGAATACCCAGGAAGACAAAATATTAATATCAATATTATAAAGGGGAGATTTCACATGTGAAAGAGCATAGATAGTTTTGTTCAAAATATAAATTGAAATGGATCTAAACATTTATACGGGAGAGAGTGGATAATAGTGTCAAGGAGGAATTTAAGGGAGAATATTCTTGCTCTGGAATATATCGCATGCATACACATATTACAGAAACATGAACTGTCCCAATATTTACAATATCAAGCAAAACACTGACAAGGGGATATATTTCAGATGACACCTTATCTGGATTTTGTCAACTAGTCTACAGATGACGTTATACTTCACAAGAAATATATTAACACTTGGGTATTGCAGGTTTATCACATACATGTACATGTATGTTGAAATAACTTTGCACTCAATCATGTAATGTTTCTGAATCTAACTTACACACTTCTCTCTTATTGTCAGTGTGAATGTCAAAGTACTTGTGATATTTAAAGCAAAATAATTGGCTTTTTAACTGGTGTGAAAATTATAAACAGTGGGATGTCATCACTACAAAACTTGGTCAATGCACTATATTTCTATCTGTGTCATCAAATCACTTAAAAACACATTGATGAATACTCAATGGGAATGAATAAATACAATGTCAGTAGTGAAACCTTCTCCACTGTGCAACAAAATGAAGACGGAGACCTGAATCAATGGGGAAATATCAGTAGAAAATAAAACAAATGAGAGAAAAAAATAATGAATAACTGGTATCTTTGGAATTTACAACAGTGACAGAGAAGTGACAATTTATGTCAGCTGAGTGAGCTCACTATAAAAGTGTAGACAAACTATAGCAGATTCATGGATTGAGGTGAATTTCTATGGATACAATACCTGTGAACTTCAATCAGTGTTGAGCTGGATTTCAAGGACCACAAAATATCCTAATAAACCAAGACCTGTGGATAAAGACAATGCAAAAGGTGTTCCCAGATACTTAAACTTACTTCTACATAAAACAGACCTCTACTTACAGAGATCCACTTATGGGGGTTGGCCTGTTGATGGATATGGCAATTGAAAACTGAATCTTGTAAGGCATGAATATGCTACATGTGTAGATTTCTGAAGTCACAGCAGCAAGAGTATGGCTCACATATTTACACTGGCCTCAACACAACCATCTACAATGCACTGGCAAATACTAATTGTCAGCTTTGTCACCCTGTCACTTCAGGTCAGCTCTGGCCAGGCTTCTGCTGCAGATGTGGTGCAATACAAAGTCAATCAGCAAGGTAAACCTGGCTACATGTTTGTTTAAAATGAACTGAGTAATCACATATCAAATAATCAATCCTGTAATGATTAAGTTTTATCTCTGTACAGTTGAGCCCTGGTCAAACAAATCTTAAATGAGACTGAAAATACCACAGTAATAATACTACTTGACCAAGAATCCCACATACCACAGTATATTTCAATGTGTAAAAGAACCCATGTTCAATTCCTCTAAGGTTCTAATTCTCACTCACCTGCACAAGTTAACACACAACACCATTTAGTACATTTTAGAGGATTAGATCCTTCACTAAGCTTTTGCTCATTCTTCCTAGAAATTGCTTGCAAAAAATATGGTCACAAGTAAAAATTTGACTTGGATTAAAAAATGTTAAAACTTGCTCCCTGGACCTAATAAAGTCCAGGGTACATTATACCAATATAATTAATCAAGGCTCAAGATGTGATGGTGTTCTTACTAGTACTGCAACGATAGTTCGGTGGTTCGGTATATTCGGTCATTTTCGGTGAAACAGAGATCCGCGAACCACTTGGTGGCAAACGAAAGTTCGCGAATCTCATCCCGAGTCGCGGTAACGCATATATATTGCATTATCGCCCGCGTTTTCGCTGTAAATATTGGGAAAATTAGACGAATTTTGTTTTAAAATCAAATAAAAGGACACATATATTGTCTTTTTAACCCAATTCCTCCATGTTTCCTTGCTTCTAAATGCCTTAATTTGATTGGTCGAGCAGAAACGGCACTGTCCAATCATACTTCGTTTAACAAAAATTCGGTATTTATCAATAGAAAACACGTTTATAGTAAGTGATGTAAACTCACCAGTGGATGTAAACCTGCCACTTTTTTCATAGTTTTGTTAAATATATATAGAAATAAATATCTATTGCACAACAAGATTTTATTATCCAGTTTTTAATATTTTCACTTTTTAAGGTATATTTTTGCATAATGCACTCTTACAAGTGACTTCAAAGACAATTGTTAACAAGTAATAGCAAACATGAACACTGCTCATTTGCGCTTATGTTTGCAAATGACCACTGCACAGGCAAGTTAAATTATGTTAAATTGATTCGTGAATCGATTTGGTTTGCAATGATTGATTCGCGGATCGATTCGGTTCGTAATATTTTGATTCGTTGCACCCCTAGTTCTTACTGGTCAGACTTGATGATGACAAGGAATGATTTCACAAAATGTAATTTCAACTGCCTCGGCCACATTTGTTCACAATGTGAACTTTCTCTTTTAGAACATCAGCATCTGAGAGGATGTTCTCACCTGGCTGTTGCTTTAATTATAATTATAATGGCTAGACTTATTAATGAGGAAGCCAGTGCTGACTAGGGAAGGAAATGCCCATCAAATAGTCATCTAACGTTTTGGGGATGAACTTCGTTTCCAAACTTTAACATTTAGTTTCTATCTACATACTCAATTAATGCAAATATGGCAGTAAAAATTATACAAAAAAAAAAAAAAAAAATGACAACTCCGTATTTTAATTAATGATTAAATCCAAAAAAAATACAATGACTGGATATATATCTGTTTGCATATACTTAAGTTAAAATTTATACTAGTGTATCAATTACCTGGCCTCAGTGGTGAAGAACAAGTAACTCAATCAGATAGTTCTCTGCATTTCTACAGTCCCTTCAGAAATGTAACCATGATCACCAGAGCAGATGCAACAAGTTTAAGCAGCTGCGTGAAAGTTCTAATTCTATTAATTTTCTTTCATATATTATTATATCTCATATCAATAAATGTCACACTTATAGTTGGGGTTATATTAAATGAATTACCGTAAATGACCTATTTAGCGCATCCACCCTTGTAACCGCACCCTACCTCTTTTTCCCAGCAATATCGTCGGTGACAGTGCACAATATCCACATATTTTTATATATTGTACATATTTTTACTTAATAAATTGATATATTTGTCATGACTTTCGAGTTTGTTTTTATCTACCGCCATATTTACAGGAAGTGGGTATTTCTCGTAGAATCTAAATGTCGAAACACCGTTATTCTTACCGCATTGACCTATACTTCATCCCGGAAAGTGTTTCATGATGGGTGCGCTAAAAGGGGATTTTTTTCCCACCAAATATTGAACAAAAATAGTCTTTCCTTCGCGCACTGTGCGCTAAACACTGTTCTAAAACAAACTCGTGATCACTACAAAAGACCCAATATTGTATATAATAACTTTTAACAAGAGAACTTTTAAAATTTGTTGCTTTGAATTATTTATTCTCTCCGTTTATAGATCATGTTTACAACTGCTCCATGGTTCAGAACTTAGATGGGATCTCCAGTATAGTCTACCAGAGCAATAGTAGTAATAACCCAGATGAAGAGATAACACCCTGTACATGTGCTTTCTACACTCCACAAACAACCAACAACACTGACGTCATGACACCCTACCTCAACCTGAGGGAGAAAACGTGTTCAGGTGACAACCAGTTGGCAGATACTTGTGACTGGTCTGACACAGACACATACAGTCAGGATATGTGGGCAGACACCCTAACTGTGGAGATCACAACGAGGTGGACAAGTAACACCAGTACCGAGGTGGTACTAGTGTCGGATGTATTTGATGTACAGGATTACCCGCTTCCTGCTATGCTGGTGTTTGGTAAGCATAGTAATAAGCACAGACTAAGTGTAGTAAAAGTATAGTAATAAGCACAGACTAAGTGCAAAACTGAATGCACATTAACTCATACTTGTGAACAATTTAATGTAATCTTGTTTAATTTTTTTTTTCTATTTATCTTTAACCATGGAGAAAACATTGTAAAGGGCATATAAAACATATATTAAAGCTGACATACAACAGACAATACACTTGCTATGAAGAAGACGAATAGTGTAAAAAAATATTTCCATTGGGCCTGGATTTCAAGATATCAGTTAATTTCAATGCTCTCAAGAAACCTTACATTTGTTAAATACTAAATAGATTTTTATTTTACACAAGTAAATTTTTCATGTCATGTCCAATCACTGCAATGCATTACTTTTCCCATAAAACGTAAACTTCTGAATAGTGGTGTCTGTTTTTTATTTCAAGATAAAAGAAGTTTTAGTATGATCAATACAATTACCAAAAGACTGTTAATGTGTAAGCACAAATCTTTGAGAAATACTTTGTTGCCTCCATTTATTGTTCAGGTTTAAATCTGGTCTGATCTGGGGACATACAAAAATAGTCCAATTTTCAGCTGATGTTAATATGAAGTAAACCTTGGCCCACATTTTGAGGATCTCACAGCACTATGTGATACTCTTTATATATGATATTTCAAAAATCATCTACAGACATATCACCTCATACAGTCTATAGTCTCTTCTCTACCTGGATATCTTTGATAATAACCCTCTTTCTTGGGATTTCAACTTTTCATTTTTCTGATATCAGTTCCTATAAGATCTATGGGTGTGTAATGTTTTTATTATTATTATTACAGGTCCAGCAGGCATTACATACAGCATGAGATGCGGACCATCGAGTGACTTCAACTCAAGCCCTGGGGTTATACAAGATCTACTAACTACACAGCATTATAGTGATATCCCCAGATCAACTGTTCTGATGGCAATCATGCTGACTATAGGAATCTGCTTCTTCCTTGGAATTCTCACCCTGGTCATCTTTATCGTATGTAGGAGGCAGAAGAAACAGGCCAAATCTGGTCAACATCCCAACAGGTTCATTGCCAATGTCCGAGTGAATTCTTACGACCATGTGATCCAGGCTTACGATAATGAGGGCATGGCATGTAGTAACAGTCTGAGCACAAGTAAAGATGACCTGACAGTAAAGTATCCAGAATTCAGTAACACTCCAAAGTCTATTGAGACACTGGGCGAAAGTAAAGCTGATAACACTGATGTCTTCACAGACTTACAACTACCAGTCACTAGTACCAAGCAGACATTTCATACAATGGATAACATTACTAATACTAATCAACCCTCTGAGAAAATGTACGCGTCAGAAAATATAAATGGATATAATGAGAAAAACACAAACGCTCCCCACAAATCTGTGATACATGATAATGGTAGAAATGTGGATACCATTGACACTTCAAATACAGTTGTAGGTATATCAAGAAGACAACATACAGATATTTCATCACATGTTCTACACCATCCACAAACCTTTACAGTAACAAGACCCAGTCACAATACTAAAAGCTCAAGTGGAACTACTGAGCTCCCTAAAGTAGAAAGGTATGGCTCCAGTACCACAAGTACTCCTAATTGTCACAACCAAGGAAAGGAAGACTCACAAGACAACACCTTTACTTATGTGCATGAGAAGCCAAGCATCTACCAAATACCAGCAGGCTATGGAACACTGAGGGCTTCCAAATCAGTGGAGGAAAAGCAAGAACCCCATTATGCCAATGTGTGGGTGACAAAGAGCAGAACGAGGGCCAGGAGCTTCAACTCCAGTGACAAACCCTCACATTATGCAGACATAGATATCGCAAAACTGAAGAGGAAACAGCCCTCTATCAGGTAACGGCTTGTTATGCCCCACTTGGTAATTTAGCCTACATAAAGATTAGACACAAACAAGAAGTACACAGTACAGCTGAACATTTTCCAAGTCTTAAAATGTCGTAACAAAAAACTGGTAAACAATTTTACTTTATGGGGATTTCTTGTGTAACTGCATTCCAATGAAAAAGGCCGTCAGGGGATCTGAAAGTTATTTCTGCTTAAATGTTAACTTTACTGCATACAGCTGATCCTGTGGAACTAGAACCTTCAATATCCATTGGATTCAGTCCCAGTAATGTCCAGCTACCTCCTATAGCAATATATATTAACAAGAGCACTCAGAGAGCGCAGACCTCCGCCACGGGAGCTCAATTCTTTGACTTTCAAAACATACCATTATCACTGATATTGCTTTCCCCCCCTCTATTTCATATTTTTGCCGATAGTGATCCGGATCACTCCCAATTTATTTTTCCTGGATTCAGACAGTGATCCAGATCACTCCCAAAATCTAATCACCTGTTCCTTGTCCCATTTAGTAAATATCCTGAAAATTTCATCAAAATCCGTCCATAACTTTTTGAGTTATCTGTCTTTAAAAATTACATTTCATGGATCCAGAAGTTTCACCTTTTTGCCATCTTGTATTTATTTTTCATTGTACACCTTTTGTTTTTAGGCAATCTTTTTCAGTTTTCAAAAAAATTATTATTTTATTTAAATAGGTACACCTTCAGTCAGGAGGATGAGGGGAGTCAGGGCAAACAGGTGAACTATGTGGACCTTGATCTGCCCTCAGCCAAAAGTAATGAAACGAGTACAAGATCATCAGCATACAAACACCAGGTAAAACTCACACCTGAAGAGGTGGCAGAACTTTACGCTGTCCCTGTGAAGCTGAAGAGAAAAGCAACAACCAAGGAGAATGGGAATACTAAGCAAGGAGAGGAAAGGGGTAAGGACAGACAACTAAGGGAACAAAGGTCTGAAGTGATAGGAGCGCAGGCTAACGAAATATCTGAAGCAGAAAGAGGGTTTGACATTTATGCTGTACCTATGAAACTTAAGCAGAAATCGACAGGGAAGGAGAAAAGTAAGAGTAACACTCAGCAGGGAGGAGATACAGACCATTATATGAATAAACACAGGATACCAAATCAAGAAAGATTTGGAGTGATAGGGTCAGAGGCTAAACAAAGAAATACACATGAAGAACATGAAGTACACCAAAGAAATGAGACAATGAAGAAACATGGAGTCAGAATGCCAAAGAGTAACACTGAGTACAGAGAGGATTTGGGTAACAATAAAATGGAAAATGAACAAGGACTTGAGGTAACAGGGTCGCAGGGTAAAGGAAGGAGCCAAAAGGAACACGGACTCAAAGTGATGGGCTACCTTGTTAATGACTGGAGTCCAAACCACCAAGGAGATGCAGTGGATAAGAATGCTGAGAAAATAAAGCCAACTGAAGGGCCTAATGGGACAGGGTCTTATATTATTGATACAAGCCAAAATCCAGAAGGCACTGGAGGGAAGAAGGCTGAGAAAACATTCATAAATCAAGGTCACAGAGAAGCGAGGGGAAAAGACAGGGAGCAAGCAGCTTCTAGAGAAACAGTGGCTCTAATATGTGACCACAGCAAAACTCATGGTAAAAACTACCGTCAAGGGGTAAGACAGGAGGTACATGGCATAAATAAAGCAGCTTCAGCAAATAATCAGATAAGTAGAAGAGACAATAAACACCAACATAATTTACTGCTGAGTCACATGCATCACACAAACAAATATGGTGGAACTCATGAGCGAAGTGGTAATATAGGACATCACAGTGATATTAGGAACAGGCAACTGGACAATAAAAGCAGACACAGAACTGGCTTTGAAGGTAATGTTGAAAGTAACAGAGAGCAAAAGTCCATCAGACATTCACATCATCGCAACAGGCCTACGTATCAGCAAAGTGGTAGACATGACACAGATAAAATGGGAACCAGGCAGCCACACAACAGTAACAAATTTGTACAACCTGGTCTAAATTATGAACATCATGAAAGTAATGACATCAGAGATAGTGAACAAGGAACTATATGGGATCATAACACAGGTAGACCTGGTTTAATGCCTGGCCAGATTAGCACTACAGAAGGTGAAGTGGATGCACATTATCAGTACAACAGCCAGCTTGTCTCTGACTGCAATTTTCATGATGAAAGCAATATGGAAAATGGCTGGAGTGGAGGTAGTGCTACACCTTACCACACGGAGGCAGTAAAACCAAAAGATCTCAACGACTTGAACATGGAAAAGACTGTAGTTCCAGCCTACGCAATGTATATCTAACTCTTTTATATTTATTTTCAATTCTGCAGAACTGGTCTGTGATGAAATATAGGTGCTATTTATTATTCAGTGACTTTAATGTAGTGCTCTGTTATGGTATGATGACTATAGTACTTGGTACCTGTAAATTAATAATAAAAGCCGTACAATTATCATTAGACAGAAACGGGTGAATTCATTTACTCATAACATATTTAATATGTAACACATATTCTCAGTGCATATACTATCAGAAATACTTTGCGAAAGGGAGAAGTGAAATAAAATTGCAGAAGTTATACCTAAGAAAAATAGCATCAGAGGTACCCGTACCCCACAGCCTGGGGAAATAGTTTTCAACACCATGAGATATAGAAGTAGTGAAACAGTACAAAGATCCCAATACTTTCATAGCAGTGTCAGTTATATAAAGCTCCAAATAATGTTTAAGTAGAGAAAATAACATCTAAAAGAAAGAAAATGTATGTAAAGATAAAGTATTAAATCAAGACATTTGAATAGCAAGATGACAGCATTAATCAGTAAACTAAAAATTACAAAGCTGTAAATTTTATTAATTGGAGTAAAGCTGTCGATGGAAATAGCACAATTGTACAAAAGTACATAAACTAATCAGTTGCAGCAATCTATATATCTTTGTCATAAGAGAAAGATGTCTCACATCCTGCAGGTGAACACACTTTGGCAGAGCCAAATTTAGAGGTTACACCATGATGCACTCCTACACCCCCTAACCAATGTCTCTACCAAGTGTCATCCTTCTACACCTTAACAAATCCAATAGATAGCCCAGACAAGATATTCAAACTCATGGTCACTAAGACTAGGTCATAGGTCAAATCAAGACTACTGATGATGCACACCTACAACCCCCAACCAATGTCCTTACCAAGTATCAACTTCCTACACCTTAGAGTTTCTGAGATATAGTCCGGACAAGATTCTATAGGTCAAGGTCACTACAGCAAGGTCAAAGTTCAAATCAAGGCTACACCATGATGTTGCACACCTACAACCCCCAACCAATGTCCCTACCAAGTATCAACTTCCTACACATTACTGTTTCCGAGATATAGCCCACAAAAGAATTTCTAGGTCAAGGTCACTTCAGCAAGGTCAAAGGTCAAATCAAGGTCACACCATGATGTTGCACACTTACAATGCCCAACCAATGTCCCTACCAAATATAAATTTCCTACACCTTACAGTTTCCGAGATATAGCCTGGAAGAGATTTTATAGGTCAAGGTCACTACCGCAAGGTCAAAAGTCAAATTAAGGTCACACCATAACGTTGCACACCTACACCCCCTAACCAATGTCCCTACCAAGTATCAACTTCCTACACCTTACGGTTCCCAAGATATGGCCTGGACAAGATTTTATAGGTCAAGCTCACTACGGCAAGGTCAAAGGTCAAATCAAGGTCATACCATGACGTTGCACAAGTACAACCCCTAACCAATATCCCTACCAAGTATTAACTTCCTACGCCTTACAGTTTCCGAGATATAGCCTGGACAAGATTTTATAGGTCAAGGTCAGTACAGCAAGGTCAAAGGTCAAATCAAGTTCACACAATGATATTGCACACCTACACCCCCAACCAATGTCCATACCAGGTAGCAACTTCCTACACCTTACAGTTTCTGAGATATAGCCGGACAACATTTTATAGGTCAAGGTCACTACAGCAAGGTCAAACGTCAAATCAAGGTCACACTAAGACGTTGCACACCTACACTCCCTAACCAATGTCCCTACCAAGTATCAACTTCCTACACCTTACAGTTTCCGAGATATAGCCCGGACAAAATTTTAAAGGTCAAGGTCACTACAGCAGGGTCAAAGGTCAAATCAAGGTCTTACTATGATGTTGCAAACCTACAACCACTAACTAATGTCCCTGTCAAGGATCAACTTCCTACAAATTACGATTGCCGAGATATATAGCCACTGCTGTAACTAAATTAAGAAACAAAGAAAGAAATGTTAGGTCACTCAGTTAAGGTAAATGTGTTAGACGTGCTAAGAAATATAAAACTTGTAATCCAGGTAACATAATTGTATCTATGCTATAAATGGACAAACAAACAGACCAAATTACACCAATTTCGAAAGCAACTTAGCTATGATGGTGATCTATCTCCCTGTCAAGTTTGAATTCGATTAGACAAAGTGTTTTCGAGTTAAGTCCAGAAACGGAAATGTTGATGGACAGACAAACGAACAGACAGAATTACACCAATTTCGAAAGAAACCTAGCTATGATGGTGATCTATCTCCCTGTCAAGTTTGAATTCGATTGGACAAATCGTCTCTGAGTTAGAGTCCGGAACCAAATATTTTGACGGACAAACGGACAAAAACCAAACAGACGGAATTACACCAATTTCAAAAACAACCTTGCTATGATGGTGATCTATCTCCCTGTAATGTTTGAATTCAATTGGAAAAAGCGTTTTTGAGTTAGAGTCCGGAAACAGAAATGTTGACGGACAGAAAAAAGGCAAAAAAACGGACAAATGAATGGATGGAAATAAACCAATTTCGAAGGGAACCTAGCTATGATGGTGATCTATCTCCCTGTCAAGTTTGACCAATCGACTTCAGAGTCCGGAAACGAAAATGTTGACGGACAGACGTCAGCCACATCAATTTAATAGGCGGGCTGGTTACATGAAACCTGCCTAAAAAGCATCAGATATGCCCATACCCCACAGCTGGACACAATAGTTTTCAACACCATGAGATATACAAGAAGTGAAACAATACAATGATCAGGAGACTTTCACAGCAAACAATGTCAGTTATGTAAAGGGCCAAATAATATTAGCAGAGTAAAAAATATTTAAGAGAGAGAAAATGTCTAGAGAAAATGTCTAAGTTACAATTGATTTATTGAAGCATAGCTATCAATTGAAACAGCAAAATTAAGTAATAGTACAAAAAACAGTTAGAGCAATCCACATATCTTTGTCATACGATAAATATGTCTCAATTATGGAAGGTGAACACACTTTGGCAGACTTTTGGACAAGATTTTAATGGTCAAGGTCAGTACAGCAAGGTCAACCGTCAAATCAAGGTCATACTATGACGTTGCACACCTACAATCCCTAACCAATGTCCCTACAAAGTATAGACTTCCTGCACTTTATGGTTTCTGAGATATAGCCCAGTCAAGTTTTCAAACTCAAGGTCATTACAGCAAGGTCAAAGCCAAATCAAGGTCACACAAGGTGTTGCACCCCTTCACCCTCTAACCAATGTCAATACCACATATCAACTTCCCACACCATAGAGTTTCTGAGATATAGCCCAAACAAGATTTTCAAACTCAAGGTCACTACAGCAAGGTCAAATCAAGGTCACACCATGACGTTACACACCTTCACCCCCTAACCAGTGTCCCTACCAAGTATCAACTTCCTTCACCTTACAGTTTCTGAGACACAGCCTGGACAAACGTTTTTCCACACTGCCCACCCGCCACCTGCCCATCCAGACACCATGGGTGAAAACAAAGTGACACAGAACAAATGAAAAAAATAAGCAGTGAGCAATTTCATCACTAGATGACATGAATTTACGAGGAAAAATAGTTCACCCACCCGTGTTTTGATTCAGGTTGAAATAGAAGAGAGACCCATCTCCAAGAGCAACCAACACATAATGGATACCCTCAAATGTCGCAAGTAAAATAGATCTGGGAATTATCTCTGTGAAAAAAATAAAACACAGCAAAATATAGTACATGACTAGAATCAATCCAATATACTAAACCTAACATAAAATTTTCAGCGCTTGCCATTGATTTTATAAATTTTTGCATTTAAAACAAAAAAAAAATTTACACACTTATTTATATTTCACTGGAAGTATATTGTTTTAACAAAACACTGAAAAAATCAGTGAAGTTAACTTTTACCACAATTATTTTGTGTTTTGGAACATATCTCCTGGGAAGTTGATATACTTGGGTTTTTTTCATAAATACTCTACTGACTCTGGAGTTTAGGGACATATTCCCTGGTTAAAACACTTTTAGGTTATTACATAAGACTCACCCCCTCCTAGCATCTCCACATGGATGGCTTCAAATGATGGCAGTCTGAGGATTCTGGCAGAAATGTCTGTCCACAGCCCCACAGCACAGAGCTCAGCGCGAGTATCGCCATCCTTTAATGGAGAAAGGTCGATACAGGCAACCTCATGTGCCATGACACCACAGCTATAGAGAATCAGAAACACATGTAAAGTGATGAAACACACACAGTAAACAATTCAGACCAACTTGTGCAGCTACACTATAAAACATGAAAATATACATTAAAACACTAAATGCATGCATGCATTAGTGTTGGGAATAGCCAAGATTATCCCGATCAATTAATCGACCATTTTGACAACTGACAATTATTCCCATTAGCGCTGTGAAATCACTTCGAATATCGGGTTTGATGTTTGGTATCTGTATAAGCTAGCAAACTTCGGTCTAGTTCGATCTTCGAAACAACGTTTTTAGGTTTTTAAACGCAGAAATCTCACATAAAATCTTGTCACTTTATTGAAAATATAGCAAAAATGTAAAATCCATATATATTTTGAATAAATTCCGCCATATTTTCAACAAAAGAAACAAGTTTTATAGATGGGCGAAAATAGGATCCGTTGGGATGTGGTGTGATGTTGGGGATTTCTAAACGTTTTGCAAAGTCCGAATTTCAGATGTTTGAACCGAACTCCGAAATTGGGGCAGTACACGAGCAAACTACCGAACTTCTTCAAACATCATCGCAGCACTAATTCTCATTATGTCATTATTAAGTATTTACCAAAAACACCTGATTGCTGTAAATATGTTGGCATATGCAAACAAAATGAAACCATCAGTTATTGCATAACAATGGTTTTAAATAAGACAAAAACACCAAAAACACTAAAAACATATTTTATTTCCAGGTAGGTTTTCAGTATACAGAAAATTTGTGATGTGAGACTACATTAACAGGGTTTGGATGTACCCTTTTAAATGAGAAAATATGACAAAATTGGCCATCTATTGACGGATGGAAGAAAACTGTCTCATTTTACATCATTCACGTATAAACATTGATAAAAATGCTACCAATACTTTTTAACAGTCCCTGAAGATGGGCATTCTTGTGAATTAATTATGAGGAGTGTCTCAAGTGACAAAAGATTATGTTACTGTACCTGACTTGGTTCAGCCCTGCTGCCCCGATCTCAATGTAGTACAGATCACAACCCACCGCACACACCACCTGACAGCTGTTGCAGCTGGCCACACTGATGTTTTTGCCCGCGGGATGTTTCCACTCAGACACCAGCTGTTTGGTGGACTGGTTTACAAGCCGCACACTGGTGGCGGTCACCTGTAAACATGGACAGATTGGTACAGTAAAACGTAGTAGTAGAAGTATGAAGCATTTATCAAGTGCAAAATCGATGAAAACATCCTCCAAGGCACTGATATTATCCTACCAAGTACCCAATCAAGTACTATCCAAATAGGCTACCTTATCCAAATTTGTATTTCTCTATTGTCTTTACTGTTTATGAACCTTCTCTGACCACATGAAATCTACTGTCCGGGTATTTTCTGAGGTTCTACAAGTCTAGAAATATGCGATGACACAGATTGTTAAGCAGGTGTTATAGAGCTACAGCTCTGACATTTGCCAGGACACAGATATCAAAAAGTAGGTGGACAACATATTTCACAAAAACTTCCTAAATTCCATAGTTTTGTCAGTGAAAGTGATTTACTCAAAGCTCAACCATCAAAGTAGCTATTACTCAGGTAACTATGGACCTACAGCTCTCAAAATATGCCATGACACAAATTCTAAAAAAACTTGGCGAACAACTTATTTAATAAAATCCTCTAAATTGAATAGTGTTTAAGTTAAAAGTGATTTACTAATAAGTATATTTGGTACACATCTTTTTTCTGCGAGTGGAAGTCACATTGATGACATCACAGTACAATATTTACACATTATCCTAATGGACAAATTAGAAATTCCATCTATATTTGTCTTGTATATGTAAGGTTTAATCATATGGAAACCATATGGTTTTATCATTTTTTGTCAACATACTTCATATAACAACTCATATGTTTGACAATATATTCGAGGGATGGGTCGGTTGGCCCGATGTGTCGGTATCAAGAGCATTTAAATGAAATAGCGTGATGAGATTGTACAATCACCACTTCACTTGTCACCAAATAATATGGAGGAAAAGTTAAAATATTAGAAACATGCCCAAAAATAAAAAAAATTATAAGTTTTATCCCATATTTTCATGGATTTGCAGACTTTTACAATGATTACATTGAGCAGAACTGCCATGTTTTGCTTATGACACTTTATAACCTCAATGTTGCTTGCCAAATGACATAATTAAAGGAAAACTTAAAATATTGGAAATAAACCACAAATCTAAAGAAATTGCAAACGTTCATCTCATATTTTGCACATTTGGGGACTCTTATTATGATTTCACTGAGAATAAAAGTCTATGTTTGGTTGTGGTATACTAAAACAGGAAGTCCCAGAATCAGAACAATTTTGGGCATGCACTGGTGACAAAGCACACATTCCTGATACCGACCCGTCCCTATAACTTAAAGATTTTAACCCAGTGAATAGGAAACGGCATACTGTACATAATGGATTATAGCCATATTTAGGAAAACACATGGAAAACCCCTTCTTCTTAAACTTACAATGTAAACTTGAATGACGTCAGCCATTCAAACAAAACAGTCAGTTGTGTAGAAATTGGTCAGCACATCAGCTTACCTGCAGTAGCTGATCATGTGACACATTTCCACAGTAATACGTTTGCTGGTCGCCGTCAAAGCCCGGCAGTTCAGTCTCCTCCACTTCCTCGCCGCTTAGAGAGAGCACGCGTGTCTGTCCCACAAACGACAGCACCAGAAAATTGTCCACATCTGAGCTGACTTTCAGCGCCCAGATGCCTGAAAATATAAAAGACAGGGGGAATTTATATAATGAAACAGACAGAGGAGGATTGACTAGACCACATTCTCCAACATATAACCAGACTTAATTTTTTTACAAGTATTGAATCCATACATTTTACAAATTTTACTGTTAATACCTAAGGCTGTGGCAGGGTGGCAGTGTGTTTAAAATGGGCTCTATATGATAACAAACTACCAAACCAGGCACTTATGATACAATTAAGGTTTTGTGTATTTACATAAATATTTGATTACCTAATTTCTATAGATTTTGGGTTTGTGTCTACTATTTTAAGTTTTCCTTTAAGTGTATATGTTCACAAGTGAGATGGCAGTTTTTAAACTGTCATAACGTTGTCCAGTAAAGTGCTCTCAATACTCAGATACCATCATCACTGACCTAAAACAATACTATGTGCAACTTGCTTGTAGAAGAAATTATCCTTACCTTTTATTCCTGGCAGATCTATGGTTGCATGTTCCTGAATGCCTATTCCATTTCTGATAATTCGAAGGCTGCCTTCTTTATAAGCTCCTGAACAGGTCACCAACTAAAGAAAACCAAATTGTGAGCATTTCGTATGTTTTTATTGCATTTTTATTCAACAAGACAAGTTACTGGACACAACTGGCTCTTTCAGAGATGGTTATGTGCATGAAAGTTTTATAATAATTGCATGAATCATACATCAGTGAATAACCTATACAGAGTTACCTGTACTATTTTACTATACATTCAGTCATTGAGTCTCCAAACTTTGCACAAAAAAATTACAAATAATCTACATTAACCAAATTTAAATATGACTTTGCCAATTTTACACATACTTGTCCTTGACCTTGTCTTTCAAGGTCAACCACGCACATGTCTACAATGGGTCCCAGGTTGGTGAAACTCTCCATCACTTGTACATAGGAGTCATTGTCATCTCGTTCTACATTCAGCTGAAAGGAATAACAGGATGTACTGAGACATGGCGTGTTACACAGTCAAACTTCTATGTCCATTGTAACCATTATCAGGAAGGGTCGTTACAAACTTTTACATTTTACCATGACTTGGACTCAAACCTATTAACACTGAGTTGAGTGGAGTGTTATAACTCATAGTAACTTTTTCCAAGTGATCTGAACTACTTAGAATTTACTGAGCTTGCTTAAAACATGTAATAAGAACAGTTAGAAATGCCAACTGTTTACTTTCTAAAAGATAAACATTTTAAACGTAAAAACAGAAACATTATGATAGTAATAGTAGTAGATTAGACATTTTAAAATAATGGTCTTAACGATTACAATCGATTGGATGCAATAATTTCAAAGTGTCACCTTGACAAGCTGAGAATCACCCAGCCTTGATGCAATGTACACTACTCCATTGTCTAGATATGTGATACACTCTGCCACGGCAGTCTGAAACAAACACACACACATACACAACTCAGAATCACTTCTGAAATGATAAATTGGATTACCTTTATCATAGTTTAACATTTTTAACATACAATTTTTAACGTCAGCCACTTTGTTGAAAATGTATGTGAAATGCAGAAGTTTCACTGTTGTGCATTTGATGGAGGTCAACATAAGAAAGATCAAACATTCTAAAGAAAGGCGGGTCCACTATACCAGTACAACACATAGTAGAAGCTTTTATAAATCTGCATCCATTGACCGAATGGTAGGCACCATAAGCATTTGTTTGGATTACTTAAGTTTTTAACAATAAAAATTCATGGAATAGAATACAAATCAAGTAATCATGAACAAGTACTCAACCATAAAGGCTAGCTTTTACTTTACCAGTACGAGATTTGGGCGAAAATATAGTTCAACATTTTTGCAATTCCATCCTTTTTTTTTTTTTGTAATACACAGGAATACTATTTATGGGGTTTGGGGGGCTTGCCCCCATTTATAACTTTGTTAATTTTATTTCATATTTCCTTGACAATTTGACCATAAATTTTCATACTTAAACCAATACTAATGCTCGAGTCCACTACTAAATCCAGTTATGGAGAAAATGAACATACAGCTACTTAACAAGGCATTACAGATAACAAGACGAATGTCAATGGGAAAGGCCATCTAAGCACCTGCTATTTTCATCCACTTGAAAAGGTAATTCTATTTATCTAATTAAAGTATCCCAACTGTATCGGTCTGACAGCTAATTCTGGTGTTTCACACTCACCTCCCCTAGAAACTCGACCTTCAGGTCCTTAACAACCACAGTACCGTCCATCTTGTCCTCTCTTTCCAGTAGCAACATAAAGAGCCGACCAGCCATGTCACCGAGTAGGTAACGAGAACCATTCCTATCCACTTTACCATAAGAAGTGATGGTACTTTGCTATAAGCATTAAATATAAAGTTAATACATATATAAAATATAGGTATAGCATATCACAATTTACAACATAATGCTTTGATAAAAATACAAATCATAAACACATTGGTGTCCACCTTACAAATGAGTGTGACGATGCTAATACAACCTAGCATGATGAAACATGCGGATGAAGATTCGGCTCGATTCGGAGCCCTCATGATGTTTAGTGTGTACCTTGACAGGAAACAATATCCAATATGGCCGCTCCCATGAACAAAAAAATATTAAGATAAAAGACTTTAATTGCTGAGATTAGCTTATGTCAATATATAAAATGGTGAATATTATGTTGAAAATGGAGCATTATGGGATTTAATGCAAATAAGATGTGTTAACGTTTTAATACGTAAAATGTAAGCGGTTCAATGTTGTATTTTGTAATATATACGTGAACACTTGACTCATGTTTTAAATTGGGATCGACTATTGATGAAATTTGCCTCGTTTAGCAAGCCTCAACTACTCCTTCACATCCCTAGACTTTCACGTCTCCTAAGAAAAGCACGAAGATTCATTTGTGTTCACATTGCTACAGGAAGTGATGGTTTCTTTAGTGAGAAACATAGTACAAGATTATATAGTTACATAAACTTAACCGTTTCAACTCACTTGAAAGTTAATTATTTTAATCCACTTAACACAAATCAGCTTTGTAATGAAAGATAAACTGGCTTAGCGACTATGTATAGTACAGGCGAACCTCTATCATCAGACCATGACAGGAGAGCAAGACTTCGGATAATAGAAGAGTCCAAAATTAGAAGAGCCAGTTGAGTGTAAAACAATAGAGGAATACAAAATATTGGAGAGTGAAAACCAATCATGTCACGAAATCAAATAATTGGATAACAAAAAGGCAGATAACACTTATGCCCAGGCCACACATGGGAGACAGTGCTACAATAATCTTGGCAATTATAGAAGAATATTGCAAATTTAATAAGTAAATTAAATTTTTATAAGTTAATACCCTATCCAATGGACAATTGCTTTACCGGTCGGCGCGACCGGTCCCGCCAAACGACAGAAAAAGTCATTCTGTATAAAATACCGGCAGGACCGGTCACAGAGTGTACATTCGCCAGGTGTCGCCTCGTGCATACTTCCTGTCTAGACAGAATGACGTCACGGCGTCTTTTTCGTTGTCTAAACCTATTAGACCCCTAGTAAACTGATAGCGGGGTTGGTTGGGAGGGTCTTGTCTGTCCATTGGATAGGGTATTAACTTATAAAAATTTAATTTACTTATTAAATTTGCAATTTTATTGCGTTAATACATCCTATCCAATGGACAATTGCTGAATAACTACCGCTTGGTTGGCGGGTAAGTTACTAGGAAAAACTTGAGTGAACTCAAAAACTAACAAAGTTGAGGCCTAGGTAGTCCTGATTCAGGTAACCTACAGGGCCTAAGTCGGTATCCAGACCACCGGTTAACCGGCTGCATCAACCGACACTGCTCCCCCCCCCCCTCCTGTTTCAGCATTACTGCTCTGAGTGGAGGGAAGAGAGGGATGAGTTCAAACCCAAGAAATAAACCTCCCAAAGGAAGCATGTCACAGTTTTTTTTTTTTTTTTTTTTTGATTGATTTATACTTATCTAAGTATGAGTATATACATTATGTACATATTTACAAGTACATCTCCCCATTATTGGCCTTGTTTGTGGATCTGCTGAGCAGCCACAACAGGCCCTAGATGGAACAGCTCTGAGTCAGCCCAGGCCACATCCTTCAAATAGAATTGTGTGAAGGTGTTGTGAGATTTCCAGTGGCAAGCTGACAAGATTTGGTCCAAAGAGATTCCAGATTGGAAGGCTTTGGAAGCAGCAAAAGCCCTTACATCATGGGCCCTAACCTGATGTAGAGTGAGGGCTTGCTGGTCAGAGAGCTCATAACATAGGATCACAGTCTGTTTGATCCATGAGGAGATGGTGGCAGGCGAGATATCTTTGTCAAACCCTTTCTTGAAGGAGACAAAGACTAGTTCTTTGTTTTGCCTGAGATCTGAGGTCTTGTCCAGATAGTAACGTAAGGCTCTCACTGGACATAGTGATCTGTCACCCTTGAGTGATTTATCCAGAGTGGGGGCCAGAGCTGGAATCACCACCGGGGCCACACTATCTGGGCCCTCCTTAGCCAGCTGATTCTTGGATAGAAAGCTGGGTGAGGGATACAAGGACACCTTAGACCAGTCTGACTGGTGTCTGATGTTCTTGTGGAGCCAGGCATGGATCTCACTCCTGCGTTTACCCGAACCCAGGGCCAACAGAAAAACAGTCTTGAAGGTCAAGTGTTTTAGGGAGGCCTCCTTAAGGGGCTCAAACGGTGCTTTTGTCAGCTGGTGTAAAACCAGGGACAGGTTCCAGGAGGGTATACCCCGCCTACCCTTGGGTCTGTCTCTATGGAAACTATCCAGGAGACGGGTGAGATTTTCATCTTTGCTGACATTTACTGGTACATTACCCAACTTGTCAGCAATGGCTGATCTATAACCATCTATTGTGCCTGGTTATAATTTCCTTTCCTGAAACAAGTACAGTAGGAAATCAGCTATAGCCTTTAGAGGTGGTGCTCTGAAGTCCACCTGATTACTGATGCACCACTTTGTAAAAATGGACCACTTTGCCTCATAGACAGATCTGGTTGATCCTCTTTGAGGAGCCTCAATTCGTGCTGCCACTGCCTCAGAGAAGCCCTGTTCCTTGATTGCTGAGGCTCTAGGAGCCAGGCGTGTAGGTTCAGATTCGACAGGTTCCTGTGAAAGACCTGGTTGAATGGTTGAGACACTAGGTTGGGTATGCTGGGCAGACACAGTGGGATCTGGCTTGACATTGCTACCAGATCCCAAAACCAGGGCATGTTGGGCCACCCTGGAGCAATCAGAATTATTCTGTTGCAGGGGTAGTCCTGGAGCTTCTCCACCACTTTGCCCAAGATGGCTGCCGGTGGGAAAGCGTAGGGGTCCAGTTCCTCCCAAGACAGACTGAGAGCATCCACTGCCCAAGCCTGGGGGTCTGGGACTGGGGAGACGAAGTGTGGCAGTTTGTGGTTGAACCTGGTGGCAAATAGGTCCACTTGGGGTCTGTGCCACCGGTCGCATATTGCCTTGAATATCTCTGGATTGAGGGACCATTCTGTTTGAATGGTCTGACCCAGTCTGGATAGCTTGTCGGCTATAACATTTAGACGGCCGGGAATATGTCGAGCTTTGAGTATTACTTGATTTCTGGCACACCATGTCAGTATCCTCCATAAGAGGGCACACAGTGGGCCCGACTTCATTCCCCCTTCCTTGTTGATATATGCTACCACCGTGGTGTTGTCGGTAGCTATGAGAACCACTTTGTTTGTACAGAGGGCTTGAAATTCTTTTAAGGCCAGAAGGACTGCCTTTAACTCTAGGTAGTTTATGTGCAGTTTGCTTTCTGGGAGTGACCAACGTCCCCTTGCCATAAGTTCGTTTAAGTGAGCGCCCCACCCTTCTTTTGATGCGTCTGTAAAGATTTGCAGAGCATGTGCTAGAGGGTGTAGGGTTTGACCTTTGAGCACATTGTCTTCCTCCAGCCACCATTTCAGATGTGGGTGAAGTGACTTCGGAATGGGAATGGTCTTCTCCAACGTTTCCGGCATCCTCCAATTGTTCTTGAGGTGCCACTGTATAGGCCTCATGTGTAATCTGCCCATGTGAACCTGTTTTTCTGTGGCAGTGAGTAACCCGATCAGGGACATATAATTCCGGACCGGGCAAACTGGGGAGGCTAATATCTCCCGTATCTTGACCTGTAGACCCTGCCAACGTTTTTGAGTGGGTCTGACCTTGCCCTGTTTCAGGTCGAACTGGTAGCCTACGAAATTGAAAATTTGTTTCGGTTCCAGCTCTGATTTTTCTTGGTTCACTAACCATCCCAGGTCCTTGCAAAGTGTTACTAGGCTCTGTGTCTGTTGAAGACAAACCTGGAGGGACCTGGCCCTGACCAACCAGTCGTCTAGGTACTGGTGGATCCTTATACCCTGTCTCATGGCTAGCCACTTGACCTCTTTGGCTATCACTGTGAACTCCAAAGGTGCTGTGGACAGACCAAATGGAAGTGCTTTGAACTGATAGGTCTTGCCTTGGATGTGAAAACGCATGTACTTCCTGGACTGACTGTTTATGGGAACATGGAAGTATGCGTCTTTGAAGTCTATGGAGGTCACCCACTCTCCTGCCTGGAGAGAGGTCCGTATTGTCTCTGGGGTCTCCATCTTGAAAGTTTGGGTTTTCAGAAATTTGTTTAAATTGCTCAGATCCAAGATGGGACGCCACCGGTTGGTGGGTTTTGGAACCAGGAACAACCGGTTGTAAAACCCCAGGGATTGTGGATTTTGAACTAATTCTACCGCATTTTTGTTTAACAGCTGATGCAATGCCTCCAACAGGTAGCTGTTCCTGTGAGGGTCTACATAACAGCTTGTTATTGTCGGTTCTCTTGTCAGATAAGGTCTGGACCGGAAGGGTAGGACGTAACCCTCTTTGAGGACTGAAACCACTTTGGGGTTGACGTCTAGGGCAGCCCATTTTTCCCAAAACTTGTGCAATCTTGACCCTACAGGAGGATTTGGTACAACAAGTGGGACATTTGTGACATTTTGTACAGAACTCAAGTGATTTACACAAGAAACACCTTTCACAGATTTTATTGATCTTTGATGTTCGGGAATTATGCCTTTCTTTTGCGGCGACCCTCCTGCAAAAGGTACATGAGAAACAACATGATAAGACACAGGTAATTGAGTTCTTGTCTTTGAAAAACAGTCGTTTCCGGTCACTTTTAACTTTTGATCTCTCACTACACTTGACACAGAAGCTCCTGTTTGACCGGTTTGAACAGGCACTAAAATTCCGGTCCCAGGTTGAGCACAGTAACTGTCATTTATATTGCTTCTGTGTCTTGGCAGGTCGTGGAACAAAAGAGGAGGCACCCCTGCCCCGGTGGGATCTCTGACCACGCCTTCTGTTTCCCAGTTGTTTCCAAGCTGGTAGACCCTGTTTCCGGTCCGTATCTTGCTGTTGCCTCTGAGGCTGGGAGTACGGGTGGAAACGTTGGGGTTTCCTGTGAGAAGGGCCCGCAGTACGTTTGTCCTCGAAATGTCTGATTTCTTCCTCAGCTTTGGATATAATGTGGTCGGGGAACAAAGCACTGAGGTGAAGTGGAGCAGTTCTGAGAGAAGTTAAGGTATCTGGTTTGATGCCAGTTTTGAGGAAATCCAGATAGCTGTCACGTCTAGCAAGTGTCAAGTTGGTCATATTAACAAACACCCCCTCTGACAAATCTTGCATGGTGCGAGCCATTGCTTGTGTGATGCTGCGATTGAAGGTAACTAAGAAGTCCAATTCGTCAGCAGCTTGGGTGATCTTTGAAGCGGATTTCCCTTTGGAAGTTACACTTTGGATTAACTTTAACTGAGACACCATATTGTCCTGAACTTTGGTGAGACACCGGCTAAAAGCTGCAGCTTGATTACACATATATGATTGGTCACGTGCAGCACGTTCCCACTTCCTTAACATGTCCTGGGATACGGGTCTCGAAGCCGGTGCAGAAGGCAGAGATCTGTTTGCTATCCTGGAAAAAGTACTATTTAATCTGGCCGGTTCATTAGTCCAATGATAAACCTTTGACCGGGAGAAGTCTTTCTTTTCAGAATGCATGTTGTACCATCTCAAAGTCTTGGGTGGTTTAACAAACTGATCTCTAGATAGTCCGGCATTTTCAGAAGTACGTGATGGATATCCTTCTTGAACAGTTATGTTGAGCTTCTCCATTTTCCTGCATAACCATTCATCGACCGGAACTTTTACAGATACTTTTCCGGTGTGAGAAACTTTTGACCCGGTAAAGGGGTTGTCGTCCTGTGAGCCAGATGCGGAATCAAATTCCGGAATGTCATTCCAAGCCATGAACGACCTAACACCTCTCAACGTTTCCCTATAGTTCTGCTCAGCAGTAAGCTCTTGATCCACCTCAGACAAATCCTCATGCTCTTGACCTGTAGAACCCAAGTCGGAAAATTCACCCTCATCAGCCAAACTGGAGGGCCTGTCACTGAGATGATCCGTAAGTATTTCCGGTTCCTCAGGGGGAACTGTAGTACCGGTTAGAGAGCTGGATTGTTGAGAGAGAGATGTAACCGGTTGAGCAGCAGGACCTGGGGGCTGGACCTCGGGTCTGTGCACTGCTGCAGGGAGATTAGACGTCTGCTCAGTCAAAAGAACGTGTGCAGCACCGGGAGCCTCAACAGGCTGGGTGGCCAGCATAGCACCGGGAACCTCAACAGGTTGGGTGGCTGTCACAACATTCTTCTTGCTGGCTGCACCGGGAGGCTGCTTCTCACCGGAAACACTAGTAGACTGGTCAGAAGGTGGGATGAAAGGCCTATCAGAAACCATTACTTCTGTACTCTTGACCGGTTCAACCGGAACCTGGAAATTCTTCGCAAGGAATAAAGCCTCTAGGCGGGCAAAACGCTCTGACCACTTATCGTCCATACCTTTCAGGTCAGACTGGAAATCAACAGGCGTTTTGCTGGGTTTCTTCTTGGTAGGGGACTTGTGAGAGGACTTTTTGGCCTTTTTGCTGGGAGTTTCGCCTCTATCACTAACGTCACCCTTGCTCTCAACCTTCTGTATGACAGTAACGTCAGCTGGATCTACGGAATGGGAGGGAGAGCTAGATTTCTTCTGAAGTTCTTTTCTCACCCTGTAGGTAGGGGTGGCCAACTGTAGCTTCTGTTGTTCAGATAGATTGTCACAAATCTGGCACTGTTTCTTCTTAACACAAGGGTCGTCACCAATACCCTTATCACGGCAGCGTGCACATTTAAGATGTGAATCAAACAGAGCCATAACATGGCCACACGACCCTCTCTTTTGTCCAGGGGACGCCATAACAACTCCAGAAGCAATAAATATTGTTTATAATATAAAATAAGATGAAAGTTGGTGGTTGTCTTGAAATTCTAACGTTACACACACACTGCAAAAAAACACGTCCGTACACTCTCGCGCCAAACGAAAAAGACGCCGTGACGTCATTCTGTCTAGACAGGAAGTATGCACGAGGCGACACCTGGCGAATGTACACTCTGTGACCGGTCCTGCCGGTATTTTATACAGAATGACTTTTTCTGTCGTTTGGCGGGACCGGTCGCGCCGACCGGTAAAGCAATTGTCCATTGGATAGGATGTATTAACGCAATAAAACGGGCGATTTCAAATTCACCAAAATCTGCCAAAAAGATGCAGCCAAGTGTGGTCCTGTGATAAAAAGATTTCCAGACTTCTACGATATTCTATGACATTTTTCAACTTTCCTGAAAGTACGCCTCAACAAAGCAAGACCATAATGAGGATGCCCTAAACTGGTGAAGATATCTGGTGATTTTCCTACAATTACCCGCGCAAATTCGCTACGGGTAGGAGAGAATGAAGTAGATCTGTGAGAATCTTCTACCACAATGAAAGAACGAATTTAGAACAAGCATTCTGACGCATGCATTTATCTCCCGCCATATAAATTAGATGTACTAAAGATAACATATTTTAACAAGGTGCTCTAAATGTAATACTTTTCAAGTTATAATTGATTTAGTGCATGATTTCATGAATTTTAATGCAGTAAAAATTATTTTAAAAATTCATTAAAAAAATTTAGCATGTGAAAGCTCTCCAAAATGTAGGTGAATGAGTTATTTGAGAAATATTGGCTATCTGCAATACTTTTAGTGATAATAGGCAGTTACTCATTTTGAGTAGGTGAGTAATTAGCTACGGATCTGAAAATTCACTAATTGAAAGCTCTCCAAAATGTATGTGAATGACTTATTTCAGAAATACTGGCTATCTGCAATAGTTGTAGAGATAATTCGCATTTACTCATTTAGAGTAGGTGAATAATTAACTACGGGTGTGAAACTTCACCAAGTGAAAGCTCTCCCAAAAGTAGGTGAATGAGTTATTTGAGAAAAATTGGCTATCTGCAATACTTTTACAGATAATTCACATTTACTCATCTTGAGTAGGTGAATAATTAGCTATGGGTCTGAAACCTCACCAAGTAAAAGCTCTCCCAAAAGTAGGTGAATGAGTTATTTGAGAAAAATTGGATATCTGCAATACTTTTACAGATAATTCACATTTACTCATTTTGAGTAGGTGAGTAATTAGCTACGGGTCTGGAACTTCACCATGTGAAAGCTCTCCCAAAAGTAGATGAACGAGTAATTTGATAAAAATTGGATATCCACAATACTTTTAGAGATAATTAGCATTTACTCATTTTGAGTAAGTGAATAATTAGCTACGGGTCTGAAACTTCACCAAGTGAAAGCTCTTCCAAAAGTAGGTGAATGAGTTATTTGAGAAAAATTGGATATCCCCAATACATTTAGGGATAATTCACATTTACTCATTTTGAGTAGGTGAGTAATTAGCTACGGGTCTGGAACTTCACCATGTGAAAGCCCTCCCAAAAGTAGATGAATGAGTTATTTGATAAAAATTGGATATCCGCAATACTTTTAGAGATAATTCACATTTACTCATTTTGAGTAGGTGAATAATTAGCTACGGGTCTGAAACCTCACCAAGTAAAAGCTCTCCCAAAAGTAGGTGAATGAGTTATTTGAGAAAAATTGGATATCTGCAATACTTTTACAGATAATTCACATTTACTCATTTTGAGTAGGTGAGTAATTAGCTACAGGTCTGGAACTTCACCATGTGAAAGCTCTCCCAAAAGTAGATGAACGAGTAATTTGATAAAAACTGGATATCCACAATACTTTTAGAGATAATTTGCATTTACTCATTTTGAGTAAGTGAATAATTAGCTACGGGTCTGAAACCTCACCAAGTAAAAGCTCTCCCAAAAGTAGGTGAATGAGTTATTTGAGAAAAATTGGATATCTGCAATACTTTTACAGATAATTCACATTTACTCATTTTGAGTAGGTGAGTAATTAGCTACAGGTCTGGAACTTCACCATGTGAAAGCTCTCCCAAAAGTAGATGAACGAGTAATTTGATAAAAACTGGATATCCACAATACTTTTAGAGATAATTAGCATTTACTCATTTTGAGTAGGTGAATAATTAGCTATGGATCTGAAACTTCACCAAGTGAAAGCTCTTCCAAAAGTAGGTGAATGAGTTATTTAAGAAAAATTGGATATCCCCAATACTTTTAGGGATAATTCACATTTACTCATTTTCAGTAGGTGAGTAATTAGCTACGGGTCTGGAACTTCACCATGTGAAAGCTCTCCCAAAAGTAGATGAATGAGTTATTTGATAAAAATTGGATATCCGCAATACTTTTAGAGATAATTCACATTTACTCATTTTGAGTAGGTGAATAATTAGCCACGGGTCTGAAACCTCAACAAGTAAAAGCTCTCCCAAAAGTAGGTGAATGAGTTATTTGAGAAAAATTGGATATCTGCAATACTTTTACAGATAATTCACATTTACTCATTTTGAGTAGGTGAGTAATTAGCTACGGATCTGGAACTTCACCATGTGAAAGCTCTCCCAAAAGTAGATAAACGAGTAATTTGATAAAAATTGGATATCCACAATACTTTTAGAGATAATTAGCATTTACTCATTTTGAGTAGGTGAATAATTAGCTATGGGTCTGAAACTTCACCAAGTGAAAGTTCTTCCAAAAGTAGGTGAATGAGTTATTTAAGAAAAATTGGATATCCCCAATACTTTTAGGGATAATTCACATTTACTCATTTTGAGTAGGTGAGTAATTACCTACGGGTCTGGAACTTCACCATGTGAAAGCTCTCCCAAAAGTAGATGAATGAGTTATTTGATAAAAATTGGATATCCGCAATACTTTTACAGATAATTATCATTTACTCATTTTGAGTAGGTGAATAATTAGCAACGGGTCTGAAACTTCACCATGTGAAAGCTCTCCCAAAAGTAGATGAAGCAGTTATTTGAGAAAAATTATGTCATTATTTTGCCACAAATAAGAAAATAGCTATTACTCACTTATGGCATGCCATAGAACCCCAAACTATATGCATTTACCCTACAGTCACAATTTCAAAGTAGGTATTACTCGGCTATCCAATGTGCAACAGGTCTGAAACTTTACTATGTGATAGGGTATCAAAAACTAGATGAATAACATATTTGAAAATATTTCCCTAACTTTAATACTTTTGAAGATATTTGACATTTACTTATATTGTTATTTTGCTACAAATAAGAAAATAGCTATTACTCACTTATGGCATGCAATACAACCCCAAAATATATACCATCTTATAGTTAAGGACAAAGTAGCTGAACAACATATTTGAAGAAAAAGCTGTAACTGCAATAGTTTTGGAGTTACAATGGATTTACTCAACAGTCACAATTTCAAAGTAGCTATTACTTAGCTATGCAATGTGCAACAGGTCTGAAACTTTACTATGTGATAGCTTACAAAAAAGTAGATGAATGACATATTTGAAAAGAATTCCGTAACTTTAATACTTCTGAAGATATTTGACATTTACTTATGTCATTATTTTGCTACTAATAAGAAAATAGCTATTACTCACTTATGGCATGCAATACAACCCCAAACTACATGCCAGCTTATAGCTAAGGACAAAGTAGCTGAACAACATATTTGAAGAAAAAGCTGTAACTGCAATAGTTTTGGAGTTACAATGGATTTACTCAACAGTCACAATTTCAAAGTAGCTATTACTTAGCTATGCAATGTGCAACAGGTCTGAAACTTTACTATGTGATAGCTTACAAGAAAGTAGATGAATGACATATTTGAAAAGAATTCCGTAACTTTAATACTTCTGAAGATATTTGACATTTACTTATGTCATTATTTTGCTACTAATAAGAAAATAGCTATTACTCACTTATGGCATGCAATAGAACCCCAAACTACATGCCAGCTTATAGCTAAGGACAAAGTAGCTGAACAACATATTTTACGAAAATATTGTAACTGCAATAGTTTTGGAGTTACAATGGATTTACTCAACTGTAGAATTTCAAAGTAGCTATTACTCAGCTATCCAATGTGCAACAGATCTGAAACTTTACTATGTGATAGCTTATGAAAAAGTAGATGGATAACATATTTGAAAATAATTCCCTAACTTTAATACTTTTGAAGATATTTGACATTTACTTATGTCATGATTTTGCTACAAATAACAAAATAGCAATTACTCACTTATGGCATGCAATAGAACCCCAAACTATGTACCATCTTATAGCTAAGGACAAAGTAGCTGAACAACATATTTTAGGAAAATACTCTAACTGCAATAGTTTTGGAGTTACAATGGCTTTACTCAACAGTCAGAATTTCAAAGTAGCTATAATTCAGCTATCCAAGGTGCAACAGGTCTGAAAGTTTACTATGTTATAGCTTACCAAAAAGTAGATGGACAACATATTTGAAAAGATTTCCCTAACTTCAATACTTTTGAAGATATTTGACATTTACTTCTTCTGTTATTTAGCTACAAATGAGAAAATAGCTATTACTCACTTATGGCAAGCAATAGAACCCCAAACTATGCATCATCTTATAGCTAAGAACAAAGTAGCTGAACAACATATTTTAGGAAAATACCCCAACTGCAATAGTTTTGGAGTTACAATGGCTTTACTCAACAGTCAGAATTTCAAAGTAGCTATTACTCAGCTATCCAAGGTGCAACAGGTCTGAAACTTTACTATGTCATAGCTTACCAAAAAGTAGATGGACAACATATTTGAAAAGATTTCCCTAACTTTAATACTTTTGAAGATATTTGACATTTACTTCTTCTGTTATTTAGCTACAAATGAGGAAATAGCTATTACTCACTTATGGCAAGCAATAGAACCCCAAACTATGTACCATCTTATAGCTAAGAACAAAGTAGCTGAACAACATATTTTAGGAAAACACTCTAACTGCAATACTTTTTAGTTACAATAGCTTTACTCAACAGTCAGAATTTGAAAGTAGCTATTACTCAGCTATCCAAGGTGCAACAGGTCTGAAACTTTACTATGTCATAGCTTACCAAAAAGTAGATGGACAACATATTTGAAAAGATTTCCCCAACTTTAATACTTTTGAAGATATTTGACATTTACTTCTTCTGTTATTTAGCTACAAATGAGAAAATAGCTATTACTCACTTATGGCATGCAATAGAACCCCAAACTATGTACCATCTTATAGCTAAGGACAAAGTAGCTGAACAACATATTTTAGGAAAATACTCTGACTGCAATAGTTTTGGAGTTACAATCGCTTTACTCACCAGTCAGAATTTCAAAGTAGCTATTACTCAGCTATCCAAGGTGCAACAGGTCTGAAACTTTAGTATGTGATAGCTTACCAAAAAGAAGATGGACAACATATTTGAAAAGATTTCCCTAACTTCAATACTTTTGAAGATATTTGACATTTACTTCTTCTGTTATTTAGCTACAAATGAGAAAATAGCTATTACTCACTTATGGCATGCAATGGGACCCCAAACTATGTACCATCTTATAGCTAAGGACAAAGTAGCTGAACAACATATTTGAAGAAAAAGTTGTTACTGCAATAGTTTTTGAGTTATGAGCCCTTTACTCAAAGTAGCTAAGATTGCTATTACTCACTTATCTTTAGGCCTAAGTCAATAAAACCAAAAATTTTTTCAAGGGCATGAAAATTCATTGGGACAATTAATTTACAAAAAATCTGTAGCTGTAGTAGTTTTGGAGAAATCTGCGTGACTAACTAATGCACGCACACACGCACGCACAGACATCATTTCATAATCTCCCTCCCGGGCTAAAGCCCGGCGGGAGATAATAACAAGGAAGACTATCATAACTTTTAATTCAATAAATGAACAGTTCCCTTATGTCCTTCCACCCTGTCCAACAGGCAATGTAACAAATACAATCAAACTAATTCACATGCTCAAGCTCCCTTACCCTTATGATAGGTGGTGCTATGGCTTTATAGTCGTCCTCCTTGTGGTAAGTGATGGACTCCTGCCCAATAATTAGAGATCCTCCAAATGGCTCAGGAACTGAAATACATCAAGTGAAAAATAGGGCTGGTATAGGTATGAATTATTGCACTCTGCGACTATTTGCCATTAATCTTAATGAGTACTCTTTATAGCATAGCAATAACCAGGTGTTCTATCTGTTTTCAACCAACCAAAATGGCACAGCTGAGATAACAGACAGGTCTTGCATTGCATTTCTTTTCAGCCTTATGTTCAATAATTATTAATACCCATAGCTTTGGAATCTCAGTCTATTTACGCCATTGGTGTATAACTAATCAAAATCAAAAAAGAAAAATTCTTATAAAAATTGCAGATTGAGTATCTCTTTTCAAAAGGCTGTCAATGTATGTCTAATTAATCTTAATCTAGTTAAACTAACTTGAGCTGTTAAGCATGCAGAGAACACCCTCTATCTTACAGCTGAAGCAATATTCTTCGTTTTACATAAGAAACAGATGCACCAATACTTCAGGTCTTTTCCAGAGGGGTGTGAAAAACGTAGAAATGATGTTTGAAATGTTTGCTGTACTTTTAATTTTAATACTTTTCCTTTAGTTTTTGGTAACTTTAATTCAAATGACTTTAAAGACTTCATAACAGCTAAGAAACTAAATACAATGAATGAAACAAAATTGAAACTTGTGCATTCTTCTAAAGCCTATTGTATATTTTGATACATTAAAAAAAGTAGTAGAAATTGCTACAAGGAGGATATGTGGACTTAATTAAAATATGAAATTTGTCAAAAAAAATTAAGTCAAATTTACCAGCAGATGTGTGGGACCACTTTGTATATTTAGTATCAACAAGTAAACTTCTCCAATAATAAGCTAGATATAGGCACTTTTAAGTTTGGCTGATACAGTTTGATTTTGAATGATGGGCTAAATCTTGCCACATCACAGATTCACAGCCCATGCTTTCCTCTAGGATACCTTCATGTCCCAAACCTCTGACCTTGAACGATGGGTCCCAAGGTCAAATCTGAATACATTAAACCATGGTATCCACTGGGTGGAGCCTCGGTTGTTTCCTTTATTGTTACTGTACCTGGAATAATTTTGTTAGCCTCTAACTCCACATTATCCTGTTTCCAGGGCCCTTTCTGAAACTCTTTGTCTCTCTGTGAGATTTCATATGTCTTGGCATGTCTACCAAGTGAGTCCTGCAAAATTACAAACATTATTCAAGTAAAAAAATAAATTATGTGTAACCTTGCAACAGACCCTAAATTTTCCAAAATGTTTCCCAGTGTTAAACTGATGCCTGGTGTAGAATAGGTTGATGTTAATATTATCAAAACTTTTCATATTTAAACAGATTTAAACTTGAATTCCAAACTAAATAATTTTCATAGCATTTTGAAAATTAAATGTCTCAATTCTGTAATTGATGGTCAGATTGGGAGGTTAAAGTGTCCGACTCGAAGGATTTTCTCAAGGAAAATAGTGACTTTAAAAGTTTTTAAGTGGTCTTTTCCACTTAAATATTGATAAATAATAAATATACCTTGTCCACTTCTGACCATACCTGGTGTATAAGAACTATGGTAGGCTGGGATGCACCATGCAGAAACTGGACGTCAATTACATTTAGTTCTTCCAACCTGTGAAACATGAAAAATACACTACTGTAAAATATATCATAATTCAATGAATCAGGTCTGACACTTTAAATTTTAGTTCTTTTCTTTTATTCTATTCTTTGTGACACTTTACATATATTCATTTGATGATTCAAATGTTTCTTTTTACTACACATGGCAAAGGAACATTGAAATTGAAAATTACTTCAGAAGCAATGAATTTATTATCCACCACGCGACGTATTTACCCTAAATACGGGGAAATACAGACCGGGATGTATTTTTTTTGTATACACCGGCGCCCCGGTACTATGGATATTGAATTTGATTAACTTCCGGTTTTTCAACAATATCTCGGAAAGTATGTAACTTAAAAATATGTATAATATATCATTAGAAAGGTGCTATTCTAGCGCTTCTGTTCATGTATGTTGCACAAATATCCATACAGAAATGACTGAGATATTGCAAGGTAAAGATTGAAGTTTTATATTCAGTATTGCTCATGCTTTTTGACAGTCTGTTTCACGTTTTCTCATTAAATATTCATATCATTTGACCCATAAATCACACAAAATGGTGGATAATAAAAGTAAAACATCCCTCATCAAACATATACAGAAAAAATATATCACTCATGAAGATTAACAATATAATACTCGTGCTGCGCACTCGTATAATATTGTTATCTTCATTCGTGATATATTTTTTCTGTATATGTCATTCGGGACGTTTTCCTATTTTACAGAAAACACCCACAGATCAATAAATTTAAGGACAGCAACTTCAATAACACCCACAGGTTAAAGCAGTTCAAGGAAATGAACTTCATTTACGTCCACAGGGCAATCAAAAGTAATATATATCCACAACTCATGGGTGGGTACTCAGTAGGCTGTTGTGTTGTTATATCTTTAAAAAGCCATAAATAGCTTTCTGTTATTGCATTGTATGTCCCTTATCTTACAACATTACATAAAGTGTTAAACTTGCTATGATTTTATCAAGTCTTTACTTCCTTGTACTGAAAGCAGAGACCACAATGTTAAGCCACAAAACTAACATTACCTTATATTAAAAGCTTTCAGCTCTCTGTTTTCTCTGTCCAGTGGAATGACTTTAAACAGTCCATCATACAACCTCAGTCCAATCATTCTGCACTCTGGGTCAATGATACCAATGATACCTGTCTCTGATGGCCTGCCAATACGGTCCTACAGAAGACAACGTCTATGTTAATTTACTCATGGTTCCCACTCCCTTTTCCAATTTACATTCCCTGTGTTTTCCCTGTGAAGTTTATATTTTTCCCTGTGGATTTTATAAATAAAATAACACAATCAAGCCAAAACATCAAATGTGACCTGCGAGTCGCGACCCGCGGCGCGTGAATGCAAATGGCTGTTACTCTTCAAAATCATTCTGAAATTTTCAAATTCCCTGTGTTTTCCCTGTGTTTTTCCAAAATTTTCAAATTCCCTGTGTTTTCCCTGTCTGGAATTACTTTTCACAATTTTCCCTGTTTTCCCTGTGCAGAGGGCACCCTGTAATTTACTGTACTAGGAAATCAGTACATTGTATTTTCCAGAAAAGAACTCTACACGTGCATTCATGTTGCAAAACCAAGCACTGGGAGTAACATGTCAATCTATTCATATTTTTCAGACAATTGTTTTAACATACTGTTAAAGTTTTAAGGATTGTTCACTGTTAACAGATGGTATTTTATCTTATGGATATCCTATGTTATCTGTCTTTGAGACTGCTAATTACTAGTCTTCAGATTTTACTTGAATAGATGTATATCGCTGGCTTTATCAAAACTAGGGTTGTCGTCTCCAGTTTATCTTCACAACATGGCAACAATTGCTGAAGGGACTGACCAATACATTAACATGAGACTCCACATTAATTTTTGTGTCTTTCCAGCACTAGATTGAGATGATATAACCCACACAAGTGACATGTAAAAGCATTTAAGAAGACACATTACTCAGGAAGCAGTTCTGCAAAGAATTAGGTTTCTCTGTGTGATCAGTTACTACTTTTTTATCTTTCCAAGGCAACTTACCTGCACATTTCCGTGAGCCCTGGTGATGATCTCAAGGTTCTCCCCATCCTGTTCACACTCCAGAATCATGGCATTGTAACGACTCGTCAGCACAAACAGCAAGTCCTTCTTCTCCCCCTAAAGCATGAATGGAAACTTAAGGTTGTCATTTTTATAGTGAGTAGGTTATACAACCGGACAATACCAGACGATATAGCAAGGACAAGATTTTATAGGTCAATACAGCAAGGTCAAAGGTCAAATCAAGGTCACACACCAAGTTTGACAGTTTGTCATTTTACAATAAAAATAAACAATTCCGATCTTCAGGTTATAAAAGATTTTACTATTCATAACTCATTATATTCACTCAGGCTTTGCCTTGGTGTTCCTAATATCACTATTCACCGTAAAATTTCTTATAACTCCTCCCTCGTCATCAGTTATTTCTATATTTCTATATTTAGGAGATTCTATCTACATTTCAATAAAATAATGCTAAAGGTTATAAATGCTAGCTATTTCTCTACAGACTTTTTCAACTTTTTCTAGCCTTCTCATAACAAAAACTATTGCAATGATTCAACAAATTGATGAAGATTTATACCTTCTTAATCAGTTTGGAATATTAACACCAACTGCAACTGAAATACTTGAATCAGTAGAACTGTAGTTTGTCGCCAGCTTTAGTATTAGATTGAAATGGATGAAACTCAAAAACATGAATGATTTAGTCACTTGACTGGCAGTATCTTTGCAGACCCAGACCATCTTAGAGGAGGAGCAAGCCACCTTTAGACCCCCATCTTGTGTAAAAAATAAAAATATGACCCAGATCCACTGTCCAGTTTTATGCTTATGTGTACAGACAGAGAGACAGACAAACACATGAATATCATATGCATACTTATTTGAAGATTTCACTTACCAACTTTGTCAGCACTTAATAGTACATTTTATTGAATTGAATTTAATATTCAATATAAAGCACTCAAAAATTACAAGTTTAAAAAAGCAGGAAAAGTGTTGTCATGGTAACAGTTGCTCACAAATGTTATCCAAAACCTAATCAGCTCAAGTTCCTCTTGTGATAAACATATCTGTGCAGGGATTTTAAATGTAAGAAACAGCAACAGTTCAAGAAACAGAAAAGGTGTTGCTATGTCAACAGCTGTTGTCAAAGAGTGCTGGAAAAGCTTTCACATACATTCTACAAATCCAGTAACATCCAAACCAAAATTTCCTGGGATATGTACCAGTACATTACTGTTCCTGTAAATAAGCAGCAATATAGGGCACTGCAGAAATAAGCAAAGGAATAGGTTAACCCCATACAGAGTTTCTAAACTTAAACTCTTAACCTTAAGTTTTTTCAACTCTCCCAACTTTATGGTAACCTTAAAATAAATATTTCTTTTGGCCTAGATATCTTCACATGCTTAAGTTAAACAGCACATCTCTACAAGCAGTTACATCCACATGAAAAATTTACATTTAGCAATCCCTATGTGCCCCTAACAGAGATGCTGGTGACACAAAAAGTATGATTTTTATAGATCTTTAATATACATTTTCACCTTTTAGTGACAACAGCACCAGTTATACATAACATAAAAAGACTTAGTAAACTTACTGCAGGTCGAAACAGCTCAAGGACAGAGATTCTTCCATAGATACCAACTTCTTTTACAGGCCTGAGACCCTCTGGTGTGACCATATAGATCTCAAGCCTGGTATTTTTGGCAAGAATCAAATTTAAGTCATCTGGGGATGTGAAGTTACCTAAACAAAAAAAAACATCAATTGAAATTTATGTGTCAAATAATGCTTGTCAAAAAGAAAATTATCTATCAGTTGTTATTTATATCTTTTCCGTACAAAGTGACATTGTCTGAGACAGGGTTTCCTACTTTCCTACAGGGTGATGGTGTAATCATATTCAAATTTGGTCTCCAAAGCCTCTACAATGAACAAATTTCTATTTGCTTTTTTGTTTGCTTTTTAAACGGTGTACACTGTTACTTTTTATAAGTAAACTGGAACTGCCAATAAAATATTTGATCAAACTGAACCCATTATATTTTACTGTGGCAAGTTTGTATTTTAAATAAAATAAATATAAAATGTTGAACAGGGAGACCAAAGGACAGAAAAGTCGTTCTGTGTTTTCAGCGGTTGGCCGGTCCCTCTAGGCATTCGCCAGGTGGTGCACACGTACTTACTTCCTGTCTAGACAGCTTTACATCATAGCATCTTTTTCGTTCTTTAAACCTAATAAGCTGATAGGTTGGGAGGGCCTTGCCTGCCCATTGGATAGGGTATTGACTTATAAAAACTTAAGTTACTTATTAAATTTGCAATTTGATTGCATTAATACATCCTATCCAATAGACAAGTGCTGAATAACTACCTCTTGGTTGGCGGGTAAGTGAATAGGGACTTAAGTGAACTCATAAAAACTAACAAATTTTCTCCAGGCCTGGGCCGACCTTAAGGCAGCAGCCAGTAACCCGGGGCTATACAGACCCCACCCCCACCCCCCGTTTTACAGACCTGCTCCTAGGTAGGGGAAGAGAGGGATTAGTTCAGTCCCAGAAGGAAAATAAACCTCCCGAAGGAAGCAAGCATTTTTTAATAGAACTGTGTGAAGGTGTTATGTGACTTCCATGTTATGTGACTTCCAGTGGCAGGTTGAAAAATCTGCTCCAAGGAGACTCCTGACTGGAAGGTCTTAGAAGCAGCAAAGACCGTGACATCATGGGCTTTAACCTGGTGTAAGGTGAGGGCCTCCTGCTCAGAGAGCTCATAACATAGGATCACAGTCTGCTTGATCCATGAGGAAACAGTGGCAGGTGAGATGTCCTTGTCAAAGCCTTTCTTAAAGGAGACAAAGACTAACACCTTGTTCTGCCTGAGGTCTGAGGTCCTGTCCAGATAGGAACGTAATGCTCTGACCTGATAGAGGGACTTGTTAGCCGTGAGTGACTTATCCAGAGTTGGGGCCAGGGCAGGTATAACCACTGGGGCCACACCGTCTGGACCGTCTTTGGCCAGCTGATTCTTGGAAAGAAAGCTGGAAGATGGATATAGGCACACCTTTGTCCTGTTTGACTGGTGTCTGCTGTTTTTGTTTTGTCAAGCATGGATCTCTCTCCTGCGTTTGCCCAACTCTAAGGCCAAGAGGAAAACAGTTTTGAAGGTCAAATGCTTCAAAGATACCTCTTTAATTGGTTCAAATGGAGCCTTTGTCAGCTGGTGCAGCACCAGGGAGAGGTTCCAAGAGGTGATGCCCCTCCATCTGTTGGGTCTGTCTCTGTGAAAATTATCCAGGAGATGAGTCAGATTTTCATCTTTGCTGACATTAATGGGCGAATTTCCCAGTTTATCAGCAATGGCTGACCTGTAACCATCAATGGACCTAGGCTGTAACTTCCTGTCCTGGAACAGGTACATAAGGAAGTCAGCTACCAACTTAATAGGGGGTGCCCTGATGTCCACATGATTACTGAGGCACCACTTTGTAAAAATGGTCCACTTTGCCTCATAGACTGATCTGGTTGATCCTCTCTGAGGAGCCTCAATTCATGCTGCTACTGCATCAGAGAAGCCCTGCTCCTTGATTGCTGAGGCTCTAGGAGCCAAGCATGTAGACTTAGGTTTGACAGATTCCTGTGTGGAGTCCGATTGAACGGTTGTGTGAGCAGGTTGGGTAGGCTCAGAGGGATTTTGCTGGACATGCCCACTAGATCCCAGAACCAGGGCATGTTGGGCCACCCCGGAGCAATCAAAATGATTCTCCTGCATGCGTAGTCCTGTAACTTCTCCACCACCTTGCCCAAGATGACTGCTGGTGGGAAGGATTATGGGTCCAGATCCTCCCATGGAAGGCTGAGTGCATCAATTGCCAACGCCTTGGGGTACGGCACTGGTGACAAAAATTTGGCTAGTTATTTGAGGTTGATGCCACCTATTGCATATTGCCTGGAAGACCTCTGGAAGGAGGGACCACTCTGTTTGAATTGCCTAGCCTAGCCTGGATAGTTTGTCTGGTGCCACATTCAGTGGGCCTGGAATGTGTCTGGCTTTGAGAGTAACCTGTTTGCTGGTACACCAGGTCAGGATTCTCCACAGCAGGGCACACAGAGGGCCCGACTTCACCCCCCCCCCCCCCCTCTTTGTTTATATAGGCAACCACTGTGGTGTTGTCCTAAGAACTATGTTGTCCTGGCAGAGGTCTTGGAACTCTTTTAGGCCCAAAAAGACCGCCTTTAGTTCAAGAAATTTATGTGTAGCTTGCTTTCTGGAAGGGACCAGGTTCCCCTTGCAGTGCAATCGCCTAAGTGAGCGCCCCAGCCTTCTTTTATGAGTCTGTAAACAATTGCAGAGCATGTTTTAGTGGCTGTAATGGTTGACCTTAGAACACATTGCTTCCTCCAGCCACCATTTTAGATGAGGGTGGAGCGACCTGGGAACTGGTATCACCTTTTCCAGTGATTGTGGAACCCTCCAGTTTTGTTCGAGGTGCCACTGAATGGGCCTTACATGCAGTCGGCCTAGGTGAACCTGTTTTTCTGTTGCAGTCAACAGCTCTATGAGGGACATGAGTTGCCGGACTGGACAGGTCGGTCCAGTTAATAATTCTCTAATCTTGTTTGTCAGTGTCTGCAACCGGTCCAGGGTGGGTCTGACCCTGTCTTCTTTCAAGTGAACTGGTAACCTGTGAACTTGTAACCTACGAAGTCAAAGACTTGTTTGGGGTAAAGTTCTAATTTTTCCATGTTTACTAGCCAACCTAGGTCCTGACACAGAGCTACTACTGTTTGTGTGTGCTGGAGGCAAGTTTTATGCGACCTGGCCTGGACCAACCAGCCGTCTAGGTACTGGTGGATTCTTATACCCTTCTCTAAAGCCATCAGTTTAACCTCTTTGGTCACTACAGTGAACTCCAAGGGAGCTGTGGACAGACCAAATGGTCGTGCTTTGAACTGGTACGTTTTGCCCTGTACATGAAATATCAGATATTTTCTTGATTGATTTTGTATGGATATATATAGAAGTAGGCGACCTTGAAGTCTATGGACGTGACCCACTCCCTTGTCTGTATGGAGGTCCGGATCTTTCTGGTGTCTCCATTTTTAATTTTGCTGCCTTGAGGAATTTGTTCAGGTTGCTCAGATCTAGTATAGGTCTCCATTTGTTGCTTGGTTTTGGGACCAAAAATAGCTGGTTGTAAAAACCTAGAGATTCTTTATTTTTGACCAACTCTGTTGCATTTGTCAGTTGATGCAATGCCTTCAACAGGTAGAGGTTCCTGTAGGGATGTACATAACGGCTGATGATTGTCGGTGACCCTGTCAAATTTGGTCTGGTCTGGAAAGGTGGTACCCTTCTTTCAACTTTTACCACTTTGGGTACAGCCCACAAGGCTTCCCAAGTTTCCCAAAACTGGCTCAGTCTGGACCCTACAGGCAGATTTTGTACAACATTTAGGACATTTGGTGCAAGTTTTACAGAACACAATTGATCTAAACAAGAAACATTGTTCACATATTTTAATGACTGATGTTGCCTTACAACAGCCGGACTTACACCTTTCCTTTGTGGCCGCCTGTCACAAAGTGATTTTCCAGTATGGGCATTTTCATGGTATATTATGGTAAAGGCATTCAGCATAAGGTCATTATAGTTGTTAGTATTTGGTATTTCAGGTTTAGTTCATTCAAGAGGTATTCATGCATGCTTGGGTTTTGTTTAATATGGATTATCAAGATGTGTGGAATGGTTTGGTTTTATATAATATGATTTGCTAAGGTGTTTGGGGGTTGTTTGAAAAAGTTATTTTGTATCACTTAGCATTTGGTTCTTCTGCTGGAAAGAAGCTTGTTAGATGCTTGTTGTTGTTGAATTTATTTAACCAGCCAGTTGGGCTGGTTTTTAGATGTGGTAGCACACTTGATTTTGATGTTGTGTTGGTTAGTGTGACTTTGATACAGTTGAAGCTGGATGATGGTAGCTGTTTATTGATGATGTGACGCTACTTACTTTGATGCTGGATGTTCCCTGGTTATTATACAGGACATGGAATTTCAGCTTGGACTTTATTGATGACTTTGATACAGTTGAAGCTGGATGATGGTAGCTGTTTATTGATGATGTGACGCTACTTACTTTGATGCTGGATGTTCCCTGGTTATTATACAGGACATGGAATTTCAGCTTGGACTTTATTGATGATGGATGTGTCTCAGCTGGTGAATGGAATGTTAAACATTCACTTTAACCATGAACAATGGACTTATATTTTGTGATACAATTTATTGATAATTGACATTTATTGATTGACAGTGACTTTATTTTATTGATACACTATATATATATATATATAAATATTCATTACTTAAACAATACTTGTTGAAATATATTTGTATGTAAACTGTGTATTGTTGAAATATATTTGTATGTAAACTGTGTATTGTATGAGTAAGTGAAGGAGTGTTGGTTGATTGGTTGTGGAGTGTGGGTGTATTTTGGATTGAAACGAGTGTTTTGTGTGTGTTATGAATGAATTGTGTTTTCTTTTATTGTATCCATTTTATTGAATTTTGAAGTGCCAAAGATTAAGAATAAAATATATAATACATAACAAGTCTTTTACCAGATCTCAATCCTGAACCTGTGACACCGCCCTTGAACTATATGTACATGAGTAACAACATTTAAGTCTGCAAAATTTACAACTGGCTGACAAGTATTTAAAGTCTGTCCTAACTCTGGTCCGGTCTGGTGGCACTGACTGTATGAACCAATAGTTTTCCAGGTCGGTTTGGCGGACCTCTGATCTCTGACACCCTTGTCAGATCTTTGGTAAGGGTGAAAACGCTCCTTTCTGTAGCTGGGGAAAGGCTCTGCTGAGCGACGCTTATTTTCATGTTGGGCAATGTCCTCCTCGGCTTTCTTCAAAGTCTGGTCCAGAAACAGTTTATCCAGGTGAATAGGTGCTTGTCTGAGAGCAGATAAGGTGTCCTGTTTTTCCCTGCTTAGACGTGGGCTAGATAAGCGTCCCGCCTAGCCAAAATCATGTCGGCCACATTAACAAACACAAACTGCGATAATTTTCCCATGGTTTTAGCCATGCACAGTGTTATGCTGGAGTTAAAGTTCAGAAGATACTGTAGCTCATCTGTGGCATTGCTGGTCTTTTCTGAAGGCTTTCCCTTGGACTGTTCAGTCTGTGTCTTTCTGATATGCACTTGCATGCTGGTATGAACTTTGCCGAGGCATCTACTGAAGCCGGCCGCCTGGTTACAGATAGATTCGCAGGCCAACTTCTCCCATCTCCTAAGTGTGTCTTGGCTAATAGGATGTGAAGCTGGAGCAGGGTTCGACAGGCCGGAAGATCTGGCAATTCTGTTGTAGCAAGAGTTCAGTTTGGTAGGTTCACTGCTCCAGTAAGACACAGAACCGGCCCACTTTTCTTGAGTGGGATGAAGTCCATACCACTTGCACTAAAATCTGCTGCCTTTCACAAATTGAAGAGTTGTCAACATCTGGGATATGAGTCCAGCATCTGATCCCATGTGCAGTTTCTCGATATGACTGCTCTTCTGAAAGAGCCTGGTCGGTTTCTGTAGCAGTAAGGTCATGTTTCGGATCAGAAAACTCTTCTTCTTTAACAAAACCACTGGTCAATCAGTGGATGTTATCACTATCCGACTCTGTGTCCATATCCAAGTCACTGTCCTGATTTGTTTGTAATCCAGACATGCCTGGTGTTTGACGTGACATAGCAGGATTCTGGTCAGTAGAGGGCTGGTCAGTCGGTAGATCTCTGCAGTCTAAGGTCGGTCATGTTGGACCTGAGCCTGGGCGGTAGGAAGCCGGTCAGTCCACAGGTTAGTCAGTTGGCTTGGGTTGTATGAAAGGTTCAGAAAACTTAACTGCACTGGTTGGTGGAGTCTTTGCTGGCATCTTGACTGTGTGAAAGGTTGGTTCTGACCCTTCCAAACACTTAGAAACCAGGAACGCTTCAAGGTAACTGAAACGTTCTGACCATTTCTGGTTCATAGCTAGACCGAGTTTCTGTCCCATCACCAATTGCTATTGATATACTGATGGACACAATGGCGAGGGACAGAGCTCACATGTACTTGTTTTCTGTGTAAATTTTGAATGGCATATTTGTACCCATAATGTCTCAAGTATAAAGTGTTATTTACAATCTTTGAGCTATGTAGATGTGCCGTTCACTAATATTTAATGCCTATCCTACTGGTATGTGTATAGTTCAACCTATTTTTAAAATGTAAACAAGCCTTTAACAGTGCACTGCTATCTGGAAAAAAGAAATTGTAAAAGCAGTTTAGTGTAACAAAATATGTATTGTAACCTAGATACAGCTATGTAGAGGTATCAAAGAATTTCTAAGGTTAATGCAATAATTTCCAACAGTTCAAATTTACACAGAAAACAAGTACATGTGAGCTCTGTCCCTCGTCATTGTGTCCATCAGTATATCAATAGCAATTGGCAACGGGACAGAAACTCGGTCTAGTCCATAGCCTCAAGTTTAGCATAAGTGGAAGACTTCTTAACTGTCGTTGAGTGCTTCTTCTTCTGTTTATCTTTACTAGTAGAATTGTCAGGGGACTTCACCGCCTTCTTATCAGTGTATGAACTACCTAACGAAAGCCAGATGGCCAGCAGGGCCATTAACTTTTCACTTTTCATGGCCCGTATGAAATTTACATAGCCCAATAAAATTAAAATTTAAATCTCTTTATATTCTGTATTTTATTTTTTTTTATTTTTACATATTGATAAAAATCTTATTTCCAAATCTTTAAAAAATGAAGATGTCCCACGTACTAGTACGTTTGCATTTGAAACGTTATCACGAAAGCCAGATGGCCAGCAGGGCCATTAACTTTTCACTTTTCATGGCCCGTATGAAATTTACATAGCCCAATAAAATTAAAATTTAAATCTCTTTATATTCTGTATTTTATTTTTTTTTATTTTTACATATTGATAAAAATCTTATTTCCAAATCTTTAAAAAATGAAGATGTCCCACGTACTAGTACGTTTGCATTTGAAACGTTATCATCGGAAAGCAGAAATTCAGCGAAGTTCTCTCGATTTTAAAATGTTTAGAGTATTTTGACTAGTTGTCGTGCAATTTTTTCTTTGCGTTTAATCAGGAACCAGAGCATTAAAGTTTTGTTTCGACTCCACACATTCTCACTAGAGTTAATGACCAGCCAGGCTATGCATTTGCGAAAAAAGATGGCCCAGAGCAGAACTTGGTAGCTTCTGGCCACCGGGCCCGTGCAGTTTTGAACACTGCTTCTTATCAGTGGGAGCACCACATATACCAAAAACAAGATCAGGATCTACAAGAGTCTCCGTAAAACATTCTCAGATTTCTTGCCAGCCAGCTATTCTTCTGCTCTCTCTTTTTCTACTTTTTTTCTGGTAGAAAGGTGTTGTTTTCAGTTAATGCCTTGCTACCAATTATTGCCGGGTACCAATTATCGCCAGACAGAATTCAAATAGGTACTGGTCGGCCAGTGAATTTCATCACCCCAGTGAAGTTCGTCACCTGCCGTAAAAATGCTCAAGGACAGGCAATATTCACATTTAAATAAATGGAATAGCTTCTTTCAACGGCAAGGTATACATATATGCCGTAACTGGACAATAAAAACTCTTTAATATGGTCATAAAATGCAGGTGACGCACTTCACTGGGGTGACGAATTTCACTGGCTGAGCAGTACAACCAAAAGTAGCATCCCAAGTCTCGCAAATAAGGTATAACTATTTCAAAAATGAAACAAATACACACCAAAAAAGCTTTCAAAATATGTGGCCATTACTGAAATATGAACATTTTATTTTGTGGTGGCGATAATTGGTAGTAAGGCAGTACTTTGGAAAGGTCCCGGATTTGCCAGACAGAAGAATCGGCAATACCCTTTCTTATTCGAAAATAACGTGCGCAATAACAATATGTAGGAAGATATTTATACCTGTCACACATGCATTTACAGCTGTGGGTTTGTGCGCTGTCACAACATAATTGTATGACATTGTGTTAGTTGTTTATAGACATATAAATTAATTTAAACAAATAAATAACTTTAACCGGAAACAGACCGCCATACACACAAGTACGCGCCGTTTACGATGGTCCCAATATTCAAACAAAATACCGAATTTGTAGATTCTAATATTTGGAAGTGCCAACTCATGGCAGCTTCACTCAAGAGTGTGATAACCTCTTAATACTGAATGGCTTCAGTGTAAATGTCAGCAGATAAAATGGCGCATTATTACACTTATTTTCTATTTGTGTAAATCAATGCTATTAATGCTCTGTAATAGGACTTAAGCACCTCTGTTAACATTGTTGTCTATAGATTTTTGAAAGTAGGATTCTGAAAGGTGTTTTAAAGATCCCTTTGTTACCTGTCTAGAGTTATTTACCCATTTGAATGCTTTAACTGATACTCAAATCTAAAACATGTACTGCTTTGTGGGTGCTATGTCGTCCCCACATGGGAGAATTCAACAAAACTAGCAAAATAATTCAGAAAAGGATAGTCACATGCAAGATTATATGTAAAGCCATAATGGCCATAATATGCCTGACCATTGTCCAATTTTTGACACATAAGTGTGCCTCCTTAAACAAAATTATTAAATAACTTCTAAAGGTATCACTGGATAACGTTCAACATGCAGTCTTATTGATAAACTATTCTATATAATTATATTAAAGTCAACGGGTAATATTTTAATTACATTCTGTTAGAACTTTAAGTGGATCAAAAGGGGGGGAGATAATGTAGTTTGCTGACTAAGGAGGATAAGCCTTTGCATAGAGATAGGTTTTGAGCTTCTTTCTAAAAGAGGTAACAGTGGGTGATGCACGAATGTCTTCAGGAAGTGAATTCCAAACAGTGGGAGCATCAAAGGCAAAACTGAAACCAAACTGCTTAGTAGACTTGTGAATTGTAGGTTGAAAATTTTTGGTACATTAAGGAAATTGGCAACACTCTGACTAAGTCTAGTATTGTAAGTAGTGTGGTATGTGGATAGATATGGAGCAAAATATTTAGAGAAACCAGTATGAATAAACTTGTACACCAGGCTAGCCAGTTTGAACTCTGAGTGAAACTGAACAGGGAGCCAATGGAGTTTCCTGAGTACCGGAGTTATCTGAGTATACAGTCAAACCTGCACTAACGACCCCCTGTAATCAGCGACTTCCTGTGTATAAAGACCTATTTTTAAACCTCCCCTGAGATTTTACTGTGTATTGGACCTGTAATAAACGACTCCCTGTGAAATGCGACCTGCGACTGGTGTTTTTATCTCCCAACATCAAAGAGACACTGTACAGAACGACTGACAATACTCCACGCTAGAGTGAACCCTGTAAGTGTGCCTGTTACAAGCATAACAAATCCCCCCTCCCCCTCCTTTCACTTGACACACAACAATGCAGCCTTCTTCTTTTCTCTGCACTGTAAACTCCACGTGGTGTACACAGACACATACCCCCCCCCCACCAGCTCACTCTTGTATGGAGAGAGAACTTCACACATACATACACAGACACAATAAGCAACCACAGCTCACTCTTCTGCAGACTACAGGCATACATACACACAATTCACTCTCACTGTAGAGAACAATTGGCCGGCCGGGAAATGTTAATTGAAGAAATACAAAGGCTCAGTCATACAGCCTTTTAGTGGTAGTGGAAGGGGTTTCTTTAATGCACTCAGATTATATAATCCCACTTAAGCCTATTTGCAGTTATTAATGTTTTCAAGTTACAACTGACTCAATGTGGATTCCACTCAAATTCAAATCTTCCAATTATTAACTTATGCCTGTTAGCAATTATTATTAAGGATTCCATTTACACAGTTAGTTCTTGTAAATATAAACTGCAACTGATCTTTAAATTTTCCAATTATTGGATTAACTTAACTTACTCCCTAATTGTACTTTAATATCTGCAACTTGTATATAAAGGGCTACAGCTGGACATACTTCACTAAACAAAATTTTGATGTCAAGAAAATCTATGTAAATTTTATTGCTCTGCTAAAATGCCTCCTAAAGCCAGAAAAACTCTCACTCTAGAGGAGAGGGTAAAAGTTATAAATTTGAGTTCAAGTGGGAAGTCCTGTAAAAAAATTGCTGAAGAGTTAGGAGTTAGTAAAACTCAGATACAGTCTATTGTGAAAAGAAAGGCTGAAGTGTTGGAAGACTATGAAAGCTCTGCATCACTCAACAGAAAGAGAAAAATGAGGAAGACTGGAAATGAGGAGATTAATGAGCTGTTGCTTAAATGGTTCACTGACTGTACTGCCAGGCACATCAATGTGACAGGACCCCTAATGAAAGAAAAGGCCCTGCAGTTTGCCTCTGAACTCAACAATGAGGACTTTAAGGCTAGCAATGGTTGGCTAGAATCATTTGTGAAGAGAAACAATATAAGATTTGGAAAGCTCCATGGTGAAGGTGGTGATGTATCAGATGACACTGTGTCTGACTGGAAATCCAAACTGGCAGAATTATGCTCTGGCTATGACCCCAAAGACATTTATAATATGGATGAGACTGGGTTATTCTTCAGAGCTACAACTAAACACAGCTACCAGTTCAAGGGGTCAGACTGCAATGGAGGAAAACATTCCAAGGACCGCCTCACAGTTGCTCTTTGTGCCAACCTCATTGGAGACAAAGAGCCTGCCCTGGTTATTGGGAAAGCAGAGAAGCCCCGTTGTTTTTCAAGGAATAACATTGACTCCAAAACTTTGCCTGTGACGTACTTTGCCAATGCAAAAGCTTGGATGACCTCATACATTTTTGAGAGATGGTTAATAGCATTTGACAGGAAACTAAAGAAAGAACATAGAAAGATAATTCTCTTCATTGACAATGCACCCTCCCACCCAAAGATCACTCTGGCAACATTAAGCTGCAGTTTTTCCCTCCTAACACCACTGCAAAGACACAACCAATGGACAAGGGCGTAATACAAGCCTTAAAGTTGAAATACAGGAAGCGCCAACTGCAATTCATGATTGCCCAGAAAGAGAAGACTCTGAATGGCTCTGAAATTTTAAAGAAAATTAGTGTACTGGAAGCCATCTACTGGATAAACAGATCCTGGAGAGAAGTTGAGGCCAGCACCATAGAGAAATGCTTCAGACGCTGTGGATTCCAGTCTACCCCTGTAGGTCCTGTTGTGGTTGATGAGGATGACATATTAGATGATATTCCATTGTCTGTGTTGAAACTTTCTAATGATGTGTTTGGGGTTGACTTCACTGAACTTCTTAAAATAGACAGTGAACTTCTGACACACAGCAGTGTCATGCCCCTTGACTGGAGCAGGCCTGCAGGAGAAATCCTGCACCCTACTGAAAACAATGAAGTCAATGAAACAGAGTGTGACAGCAATAACAATACAGAAGAAGAGAAGGTGTGTGGACTCTCTACAGCCCTGCAATATATGGAGGAGCTAAAAGCATTTGTGGCCAAAAATGGAAAATCTAGTACATACCAATCACTAATGAATGCAGTAGAAGATCTCGTAAACATGGTAGTGGAGGGAGCAGTAAAACAAACATCCATTAAAGACTTTTTCAAGTAACAATAATAACTTGTTTCACATGTAAATATGCACAATTTATCAGTTCATTGTATTTCTACAATTTTATGTGTTTTTATCCACCACTGTCTGTACACCAGTATGTAGTCTTCTGTAAAATAAATGTTTGTAGATGTGTTACTTGCAACTTCAGGTATTACTGAATGCACATGAACACCCAAGACCCCCTTAAAAGACAACCTTTTATATAAAGACCCCCTGTCTATAACACCCATTTTTGCATTGTCCCATGAGAGGTTGTTATACTCAGGCTTGACTGTATTTACACTGCAAAAATAAATAATCAAATATCTATGGGATGCTTCCTTGATAAAGAAGAGTATGTTAAGCTTTTAATTATTCAGTACAAGAAATCTGTACAAGTTGCAACTTGTATAAACAGATTGTACAAGTTGCACCTTGTACAGGTTGACTTGTACAAGTTGCAACATGTACAAATTTTGGACCTGCACAAGTTGTAACTTGTACAACCTTCATATTTATCAGTTTAACAATGTATTATAAACTTAAAAATACATGAAGTGAACAGATCTGATGTTCATGAATGACAAGTTCACTGTAAATTATACTTCTTAGATGACAAAGCTAACTGATGACTGTATATTTTCTTAATTTTTGTTGACAATTTCTACCACTTTAGTGCATATCTTATATTATTTTAAAACTTTGAGTCACACTGGCCCAACTGAAGCTTGTATCTGACTTTTGGGTTTGTTGGTAACCTTACAATGTATAGTTATGTTTTCTGTCAACAATTAATCTAAATTTATTTACTCCATAACAAAAGTATAAATTCACTGTTTTACTATGATAAAACCAAATCTGAATTTTAAGATTATGCAAGGATTTTATTAATTAAAAGCATATGTCAATTACAATTATGGATATACTATCATCTGTTCTTTGATGCTTTCCTTTACCCACTTGTGATCCTAGTTTATTGCCTACAGGTAAATCACAAAACAGCCCTGATGCTATAGGAAGCCAGACCAAGACAGTTGATTACATTGAGAATATTTCTATTTCTGATTTATTACTTTCACTTTTATATTTGAAGTCTGTTATTATTAACAATTTTCTGCCCAAGTCATTTTGAAATGAAAAAGACCCCAGTCCACAGTTCCATAATCCCAAAGAGAACAAAGCTGGAGCCTTACAAGCATTAATAAGGAAATGCACACATGCTGAACTTAAGTATTTCACACAAAAGGTTTTTTTTCTCTCCAAGATAAACAATGTAAATAACTTTACCTTGAGTGTTAAAGTACCAACTTTATATTATTAATATCAATATATGTTAAAACTTTTTTTGTATGTTAACTGTTAAGTTTTTCAAGGTTTTTCTGTAAATTCCGTGCTAATTTTTTATGGAAAAATTTAAAAATATCATAGTCTTATATTAATTTGGATATTTATACACATAAAATCAGAGATATTTTCAATAAAATTATTAATTTAAACAAAATTCTTTTTAAATCCAACTTGTACAACAGTATTGTACAAGTTTGGTTTAATTGATGGTGAAATTTGTACAGCCAATCTTGTATGAGTTGCAACTTGTACAAGTTGCAACTTGTACAGGCTCTTTGTGCGAGTTGCAACTTGTACAAAATCTCAACTTGTACATAACACACATATATATATGTGAACCAAGTCTTGCACATTTTGACAGGCAGCTTTTTGCTGTTGGTGAACCTCTCCACAGGCATTCCTTCCTGGACTTGTCCTTAAAGTGCATGGTAGTCTTATTGTAGAGCTCCTCAAGATCCTTGACAAAGTCCACAATAGCCTCCTCATCTGAGTCTGTCAAGTAAATGTTTTAATGTGCCCTTCTTGTGCCTGATTACAATTGAGGTGTGCTCAACTCTCCTCCACCCTCTGTGTCCATTTCAGTGTCATCCCTGTTAGTTCTTGCATGTTTTTCAGCCACTCCCTCCTCTGCTGACTGTGTAGTTTTCTCCCTCATGGCTTCTTCCCTCTCCCTGTCCTCCCTCTGTTGTTTGGTGCCTCTTCCTCCCTCTCCCTCTGTCTCTCTCCTCCCTCCTCCTCTCTATATCAGCAGCTGTATCACCAAACTAAAACCCTGTAGGGGTGTTTTTGGGGATTTCTATCTTCCTTATTCTTCTGCCCTTTTTTAGGACCCATATTTTTTTTTAAAAGCAGCATTTGTAGAAACAAAAGCCTATCAACATTTCAGCCCAACTTGTATTTCAACACTAAATCCTAGTTAATTTGTAAAAAACAAAACCTTATCTTAAACGCTTCAGATGCCAGATACCAAATGGTGCATTACGAAAACCGACTCAGCTTATATAGACATACATTTCATAGCTGACAAGCGGTGGGTCAGTAAAATGAGGCCTGCTTGTCCTACATACTTCAAGGCTTGTCTGTTGCTGTAACTGCCTTGACTTGTTTCTGTTTACAGCTACATGTGATGTGTTCCCGGCTTGTCCTGCTGAGATGATATTGACTCTACAGTCAAAGACTTGGTGGTGTTCAGGTACTGAACTGACAAGCTGGGAAGTGCTTCCAGACAAGATGGTTACAGTACAGGACAAGAAGGGAAGTGCATCGGACAAGCCACAGAGACCCATAACAGCATGGTTACCAGGTGGGCAGAGCCAAGGTCCAGATACAGAGTCGGGGAGGATTGGTGAAATATCAAACATGTTTGATATTTTGCCAATCCACTGTGTCAAGCCAGGAAACTACAATCCTGATCCTAACCAAATCTGTAAACATTGCTCCCAACCCTCGAAAATTTCATAGTTACTGACAAGACGGCCCCAATGGATCACCCCTATTGACAATAGAATGTACATAAATACCAGTTGGTTTCATTGGTGATCAGAAGTAAGCATTAGATCTGATACATTTAAAAGTTATTTCACTGACATTATGTAAACAAACACATCATGTGATACTAGACAAATACCACAAAAATGGCAATGGTTATTCAGTAAAAATATGGAGTGGGGGAAACACAAAAGAGAGGGCAATTGAACTTCTAAACAATTTTATTAAATGTATTCGACTGACAATTTATTGAAAGTATTTATTAAATGTGTGAATTTTTATTAAGTAAAGTAAATGACCAGTGAAATAAAAATAGACTGTAGGTTAACATGTAGGTTCTAGATCTTAAATAAGCGATTAGAATAAGCTCTGAAATAATTCGGATAACCACTCTGAAGGTACTTACAGACTGTTGTAGCTGTTTTGAACACTGACCGTTGTTGAACGGGCAACCAGTGCAAATTCCTAAATACTGGAGTTATATGCGAATGTCTGGTTGTGTTTATGACAACCCTAGCTAAGCTGTTCTGTTAACTTTGGATCTTCCTAACATTAAATCCTGAAAGACTCCTGAACAAGGAGTCTTACAGTAGTCAAGCCAACTACTCACAAAAGCATTTGCAGCCTTCAGAGAGGCTTCCTACGTAAGATGCTGTCTGAGAATCCTACAGTCATTCAATTGTACAAAACAGGCCTTACAGACACTCCGAACATGCCTAGAAAAAGAGAAATCGGAGTCAAACCATACTCCAAGAGTTTTCGACCACTTTTGCAGGATGCAATGGATTACTGAGAATATTGACTGGCAAGAAGGACCTGAGTTTTTCATGATGCAACTTTTAACCAAAAATGATAAACTGTTTTATCAGGGTTGAATTTCAGCTTTGCTGATAACCTTTTTTAGATCGTCTAAGCACCTAATTTGTCTTTCAAATGTTGCATTTAAAGAGTGAGGTGTATAAAGAGCCGAGAGTCATCAGCATTATACTTCCCTTTAGAGATAATATGTCTATTGTGGTATTGACAAGCTGATCACCAGTTAGTTTTCAGCGTTGCCTATGATGCGCCAAAACTTTGGATTGAATTGCCTGTTAATATATATGCACAACCACTTTTCTTTACTCTTTCTGAAAGAAGGTGAAACTCTATCTCTTTGCAAAATCATATCCACCTTAGATTTTTGGGATATACTATTTTCCTTTGTTAAACTGGTTCCTTTTCAATGCCCCTGAAATTTTGAAGACTGAATTTTTAGACTGTCTTTTGATGGGGATTAAGCACTGTAAAAGTATCATTAAAATTAAAACTTGTCTTTATTGAACAAGTTTTTTGTTGATGACTACAGAAAATTCAAATCAGAATATCATATTTCATAATTACCTGTAAAATCCTGCTTGCTAGATCCATGGCCGACTTTTTGGTTAAGGAGTGGTTAGATAATCTTCTGGCCTCACTTATTAACCTTGTTGACTGTTCCCTATCTGAAGGTGTTGTCCTATTGTCTCTCCATTGATTAAAATGCCTCTCTACCACCTGATACATTTAAAAACTACTGACCTGTCTCTAGCTTGGCCTTCATGTCTAAACTTGTGGAGTATGAAGTGGCTTCTCAGTTAAATGATCATGTCATTTTCAATGGACTTGATAATGCAACCAGTCAGTATACAAGCTTGGTCACTCAACTAAAACTACATTGTTGTCAATTGAGAATGAAGTCCATCTTGCGCTTGCTAGAGGTGAAGCTACTGCTGTTGCTCTAGACCAATCTGCAGTGTTAGACACCATTGATCATAGTATGCTAATTGACTGCCTGAGTTCTTGGTTTGGTGTGGGTGGTGTGGTTCTAGACTGGTTCAAGTTTTACCTCTCTGACACCTCTCAGTGCATCAAGATTGGCTCTGTTTTATCTGATGCTAAAAGGGTTTTGTTATGGTATGCCCCATGGTTGTACCTTGGACCAATTCTATACTCATTATATACTAAATCCCAGAGTAAAGTTATTCAAAATGATCCAGGTAAGTTTCCACTTTTATGCCGACAACACACAGTTGTATGTGTATCTGACACACAAGAATGTTGCTCAGGCCTTGACCTTTGGCTGAAAAACTGCTTAGATTATGTCAAAAAGTGGTTTCTTGCATACAAGCTTAAAACTTAATCCCAATAATGGAGGTGTTCCACTGGGGCAGTCTTGTTGGTAAATATGAATATTTTAGGGTCGGGTGCAATGCATAGAATTGGTTGAGATGGGCTGTACTTCCCCAGCTTGTCACAATATGTCAGCAAAATATCAAACATCTTGATATTTCAAAGACCCTTCCTAACTCTGGATCCCAATTGTGGCTCCGCCCATCTGGAAACTGTCCCATATTGTCTATGTATGTCTTTTCATAGTCACTTTCAGACCTGTCCTACACTGTTACTGTCTTGTGGGTCTATCGTTCTCAAGTATCTGGACATCACTCCACAACAGGCTGTAGCACAAAACCAAATATACTTGAAAGGAAATCAGCCTTTTGTAAACAACCATGACCTGACTTGGATGCTTCCTGTCAGTCAGTTACATCACAGCAGGACAAACTGAGAACACAACATGACAAGGCATAAAAGGAAACCAACAAGGGGTTACAGCAGCAGACAAGCCTGGAAGTGTATAGGATAGGCCAGCTTCAATGAACCGACTCACGGCTTGTCGGTTACGCAATCTGTGTCTATAAGAGGTGAGTCAGCGGAATGCATCATTTTGACTTACAACTTTGACGGATTACAACTGGCAGTGTTGAGATAGGCCTTTCTTTTTTTGCAAATTAACTTGAGATTTAGTGTACGGTTATAAGTTTTCTTGGCCAGCTGATAGCCTTTTGTTTTTCAAAATGCTGTTTTGATTTGATTTATAAGATGGGTCCTGAAAAGAAGGTGAGGAAGATAGAAATCCCCACAGACACACCTACAGAGTTTGAGTTGGGAGATACAGCTGCTGATATAGAGAAGAGGAGGGAGAAGAGAGAACAGAGGGAGAGAGAGAGGGAGAAGGCAGAGAAAAAAGAGCGGGAGGAGAGAGAGAGGGAGAAAGCCAGGAGGCTGGACACTCCACAGTCACAGATGCAGGAGGCAGTGACCCAAAAAAGACTAAGAACTGAGAGGAGTGAAATGAACACAGAGGGTGGATTAAAGGCCAGCACATCTACTAAGTACCAATCCAGGTGCAAAAAAGAACATATGGAAGGATTGCCTGTGGGAAAGATTTGCAAGCAACAGCAAGCTGTCAGTAAAAGTGTGCAACTTGGTTTGGATCCAAAAGAACCTGCAATGGAAAATTAATCCAGTCAAAACCAGGCCAGGTTTCCAAGTAAATGACAGAGAGGCAGAACTGGATTCAGGACAAATTTAATTTTTTGAAGACTGACATGAAAAGGAAGGGCCTCAGCAAATCTTCAGGGTTTAATTCATCACAGAGAGGAGCTAGTGCCAGGGAAGCCTCAGCCCACAACATTTCTTGAGTGTCCACGGATACTGACAGTATGGAGACCAGCATCTACTCTGGGAGAACACACCAGCCAGCCATCTTCAGCAGTGCCAGTACAAGTGTAGTGTCTCAGCCTTCATCAGTCGACCAGCAGGTCATAGATCAATTTGCCAGATAAAGACTATGCTTACATCTTTCTGTGGACCCAGACAAGAGACCACCAGAACAGCCTTCTGCAACTACTTGGCATCTGGAGTTGAAAACTAGGAGAAGAGAGACTTTCAAAATGAAGCAAACTTTAAAGTGGGATACAGAGCAGGATAGAGGAAAGGAACCGTCAGCCACAGCAATCTAAACTTTCTAAGAGCTCCAGTACCACTTCCACATGTGTGACACAGCCTTATCAGCCGTAGCAGCCAGCAGCCTCTACAAGGGAATACATTTTGACTATTCCAGAAACCCAGATACCAGCAAGCCAGGTCAACCAGTTCAACAGGCCCAAGTGATGAGGACAGCAACCAGAAGGCCACAGACTTCCTAATTGTCAATGAACAAACAAGCCGGGATGCCAAGACAGCTACATTTCACCATCAGCCCCATCAAGAGTTTCAACCTACCGTCAGAAGACTCTGTCACAGGAGAAAAACATTCACAAAACATCCCCAGCCTCTCTAACCTTTTTACCCCACAGCCCTTAAGGGCTGTCGGGGTATTGCTTTCACCCATGGTGTCCGGATGGGCGGGCAGGCAGCAAGAAAATTTTGTCTGGGCTATATCTCAGAAAATGTAATGTATAGGAAGTTGATACTTGATAGGGACATTGGTTGGGAGGTGTAGGTGTGCAACATCATGGTGTGAACTTGATTTGACCTTTGACCTTGCAGTAGTGACCTTGACTTATAAAATCTTGTCTGGGCTATGTCTTGGGAACTGCAAGGTGATGAAGTTGATACTAGGGAGAGACATTGGTTAGGGGGTGTAGGTGTGCAATGTCATAGTGTGACCTTGATTTGACCTTGCCGTAGTGACCTTGACCTATAAATTTTTGTCAGGGCTATATCTTGGAAACCATAAGGTGCAGGAAGTTGATACTTGGTAGGGACATTGGTTGGAGGTGGTAGGTTCGCAATGTCATGACATTACCTTGACCTTGACCTTGCCATAGTTACCTTGACCTATAAAATCTCAGAGACCGTAAGGTGCTGGAAGTTGATACTTGGTAAGGACACAAGTTGGGAATTGTAGGTGGTGTGACCTTTATTTGACCTTTAGCCTTGCAGTAGTGACCTTGATCTATAAAATCTTGTTCAGGTTATATCATGGAAACCATAAGGTATAGCAAGTTGTTCACCTACCATATTTGAGACGTGTTTCTCTTATGACAAAGATATATGGATTGCTGCAACTGACTATTATATGTACTTTTACATAGCTGGTTATCCCATATACTTTGGACCTTTCCTCAAATTCAAAGTAGGTCCTAGTAGCACAGGGTTCTGACTGGGCATAGGGATTTATCAGCCTTGAGTGAATTGTCGAGAGTGAGGCCATTTCTGGAATGACCACCAGGGCCACACTGTGTGGACCTTCTTTGGCTAGCTGGTTCTTAAAAAGAAAGCTAGGTGAGGGGTAAAGAGACACCTTGGACCAATCTGACTGGTGTCTGATGATCTTACTAACCAAGCATGAAACTCACTCCTGCATTTGCCTTAACCCAAAGCTAAGAGGAAAACAGTCTTGACGGTCAAATGCTTCAACAAGTGGTGTTTCAGAGGTTCAAAGGGAACCTTTGTGAGTTTGTGTAGCACCAGAGAAAGGTTCCAGAAGGGAATGCCCCTCCGACCATTGGGTCTGTCTGTGGAAACTATGCAAAAGATGGGTGAGATTCTCATCTTTGCTGCCATTAATGGGCGAATTTCCCAGTTTGCTTGCAATGGCTGACATGTAGCCATCAATGGTACTTCCTGTCTTGAAAGAGATACAGCAGGAAGTCTGTTATGGAGTAGGGGTGCCCTGTCCACCTCCTTGGTAGCTGAGGCTCAGGTTGGGCAGGAACATTGGGATTTGGCTCGACATGGCCAATAGGTCCCAAAACCAAGGCATGTTGTTCCACCCTGGAGCAATCAAAATGATTCTCCTTATACCCGTTCGTAAGGCAATGAGTTTGACCTCCTTCTCCACTACAGTGAACTCCATAGGGGTGTGGATACATCAAATGCAGAGGTTTGAACTGGTAAGATTGACCCTGGACATGAAAGCGCATGTACTTCCTAAACTGGCTTTGAATAGGTATACAGGAGTGTGCACCTTTGAAGACTCTGGAGGTGACCCACTCCCCTGATTGGAGGGAGGTCCTTATTGTCTCTAGTCTCCATTTTGAATGACTCTGTCTTAGAAAACTTGTTCAGGGTACTGATGTCTAAGATAGGTCTCTACCAGTTTTTTGTTTGTAAAACCCCAGAGATGTCGGAGTAGTGACCGGTTCTACTATATTCTTTTGCATAGGTGCATGCAATGCCTCTATTAGGTAGCTGTTCCTGAGGGCATTTACATAGCAACTTATGATGGTGTATGACCTTGTCAGATTTGGCCATTTCCAGAAGGGAAGATCTGTAACCCTCATTTAGGACTGTTATGACTTAGGGACTGGCCTCAAGGGCTGCACATTTTTTCAAAAATTGATGCAATCTGGCCCCTACAGGTAGATCTTGAGCAACAATTAGTACATTTGTGACATTTTGAACAAAACTCAAGTGATCTACCTAGGAAACATGTTTCACATATTTTATTGCTGGATGTTAAACAATGTGGGGATTTATACCTTTCTTTTGTGGCAACCCTTCTGTAAAAAGAACAGGAGTTACAACACAAGAGTTTAAAGGTAAATTGTCCAATGTCTTTTTCTTTCCATCACACTGACACCTCTACACAAGCCAACTGGGTGATACAGCAACTGTTATTTACAACTCTTCTGCCACTTGGCTGGTCACTGCTGGTAGTTGTAGACCCTACCTGGACCCCTCTTACTCTGTCCCAGGTGCTTCCAAGCTGGCACACCTGTCTTCCGGTCTGGTTCCGGTGCATGCTTGCCAGACTGAAAGTAGGGGTGGAAACGAGTCGGTTTCTTTTGAGAAGTGCTGGCAAGATGCTTCTGTTCATGGTGTGATACCTCCTGCTCTGCCTTCGTGAGCAATGATCCTTGAATAAGGAAGTCATTGCAGTGGAGGGTTTCTTAAGGTGGTCAAAGTGTCCTGCTTAATTATGGCCTTAAGATAGTCCAAGTTGCTGTACCTGGGTACCTGGGTCAGGGTCAAGTTATCCATGTTTATGAACAAACCCTCAGCCAAGTCCTGCATTGTCCTGGCCATAGCCTGAGATATACTTCTTTTAAAGGTGATCCAATAGTCCAGTTCATCAACAGCATCCTGGGTTTTGCTGGAAGACTTGTGCTTTGCCTGGTCACTTTGAATTATTCTCAACTAGGTGACCATAGATTCCTGAACTTTTGTCAGCCGCCGGCTAAGTCCAGCAGCTTGATTACACATAAATGACTGGTCCTGGACAGACCTCTCCTACTTACTGAGGATTTCCTGGTTAAGTGGCCAGGAAGTGGGTGCTGATGGTAGTGAATGTCTCAAACCCTGGAGAGGGAACTATTTAATCTTGCCAGCTGGTTGGTCCAACTCTGCACTCTTGAGCTGGAAAGGTCCTTTTTCTCACTGTATATATCGTACCACTTGAGAGTCTTGGAGACCCTGATGAACTGGTCCCTGGAGAGGCCAGAGGTCTAAGATGTATGGGAAGGGTAACCTTCAGTTACAGTAATGTTCACCTTCTCCATTTTTCTGCACAGCCACTCATCAGTTGCCAGTCTGACTGAGACCTTGGCAGTTGGCTGTGTTCTCATAATGTAAAATGGGTTGTCATCTAATGAGGACGCTGAGGATTCAAATTCAGGGACCTGTGTCCACCTCATGAAAGACCTGACACCCCTGATGGTTTCACAATATGTCTGCTTTTCACTGACTTCTTAGTCACAGTCGTCTGGTTTAGCAGATTCCGGGTCAGACACCTCACCCTCTTCCTCTGTGTCCTGGGTAGGAGAGGTAGGCTCACTGACCTGGTCTATATCAGAGTCCTGAGCCTGGGAGTCAACAGCACAGGTGAGAGACGCTGCAAAGCTTGGCTTCTTGCTGGAAACAGTCTGCTCAACCAGACTGGTGAACTGGCCATGTAACATCACAGTGGCACCGGTAGCATCTTGAGAAGCAGGAGCCCTAACAAGCTGGGCAGCAGCAATCCCAACGGGAGCCTTAACAGGCTGGTTGGCGGAAATAGCAGGTCTTGCACCAGGAGCCTTAACAGGCTGCATGGCTACTCTTGCACCGGCAGCATCAGCAGGCTGGGTGGCACTAGTAGAGTGGCTGACAGCTCGACCAGTAGCCTGAACAGAAGTGGTACCGGTAACACACATCACTGGAGGCTTAGTGACCACACCAGTAGGCTGATCAGCACCAGGACGGGGTACTCTCTGCACTGGAGGGATAAAGGGCCTTTCAGCAGTCAGTATGGTAGTAAAAGTCTGTTGAACTGGCTCCACCAGTAAAGTGAAGGACTTGACCAAGATCATAGCCTCCAGTCTAGCAAATCTTTGAGCCCATTTGTCAACCAGTGCTTACAGCTCATCAGATGAGGTCTTGGCAGGTTTACTTTTCTTATTAGCTTTGGGTGTACCATTAGAAGTGGATGCCTTATTTCTACTAGCAGGAGTCGTGTCCTGAACGACCTTGTCACCCTCTACCCTCCCTTGGAGCTTGCAATCTGCAGGATCGACAAGGGAAGGGGTAGCCGTCTTCTTACTTTGTTCCTTGTGGGACTTCTAAGTGGGTGTGGCCAATTGCTGTTTCTGTTCTGCTGTAGTTGGTTACAAATAAAACAGTACACACGGATCGTCTCCTACACCCTTTAAGACATCTGGTACACTTTCTATAACAGACCCATGAGCCCAGGAGCCTTGTTTTTCTCTTGGAGAGGCCATGATAGATGATGAACACTAAATATATAAGTTCAGATAAAATAAAAGTTCAAATTCACTAATATTTCCACTTTTCTTCAAACTTTGAGATCTCTCCAACAAGCACTCAGTGCCCATGAACGGGCTCTGTGTCAGCTGTATTTTGAGTTTCAGAGTAGAAGTGAAGCATAAAGGGACACAAAAAAGCTGCCATGCAGATGGTATTCAGAAGTAAAGTACAAAGTTGACTGTTAAGGTGTAAAAAATAGCTGAAAAATATATTCAAACCAATTACTCTAAATGCACCATTTCTCAAGTTACAGCTGATTTACTCAACAGTCTCAAAGTAGCTATTGCTCAGCTATGCCATAAGCTACAGGTCTACAATTTCACTATGTTATAACTGACCCATAAGTAGGTGAATAACATACATGTATTTAAACAAAATTCTCAAAATACAATAATTTCCAAGTTATAACTGATTTACTCAACAAGGAAAACCTAAAAGTAGCTATTGCCTAGCTATGCAATGAGCTACAGGTATGCAATTTTACTATCTCATTGCTGATCTTTTTTACAAAAATAGCATCAGAAATGCCCGTACCCCACAGCCTGGGGAAATAGTTTTCAACACCATCAGATATAGAAGTAGTGAAACAGTACAAAGATCGGGAAACTTTCAGAGCAATGTCAGTTATATAAAGGTCCAAATAATGTTTAAGTAGAGAAAATAACATCTAAGAGAAAGAAAGTGTATGTAAAGATAAAGTATGAAATCAAAACAATTCAATAGCAAGCTGACAACATTGATCAGTAAATTATGATGCACACCTACAACCCTGAAGCAATGTCCCTACCAACTATCAACTTCCTACACTTTACGGTTTCAGAGATATTGCCTGGACAAAATTTTAAAGGGAAGGTCAAAATCAAATGTCAAATCAAGGTCACACCATGCACACCTATAACCCCCATGCAATGTCCCTAACCAGTATCAACTTCCTACATCTTAAGGTTGCTGAGATATAGCTCTGACAAGAAATTATAGGTCAAGGTCACTACGGTAAGGTCAAAGGTCAACTCAAGGTCACACAATGACATCACACACCTAAAACCCCTAACCAATGTCCCTTCTAAGTGGGAATTTCCTACACCATACAGTTCCTGAGATATAGCCCATAGAAGATTTTATAGGTCAAGGTGACTACGGCAAGGTTAAAAGTCAAATCGGGGTCACACCATGATGTTGCACACCTACAACACCTAACCAATGTCCCTACCAAGTAACAACTTCCTACATCTTACGCTTTCCGAGATATAGCCTGGACAAGATTTTATAGGTCAAGGTCACTACGGCAAGGTCAAAGGTCAAATTAAGGTCACACCATGATTTTGCACACCTACACCCCAATCCAATGTCCCTACCAGGTAGCAACTTCCTACACTTTACACTTTCCAAGATATAGCCCGGACAAGATTTTATAGGTCTAAGTCACTACAGCAAGGTCAAAGGTCAAATCAAGGTCACACCATGACGTTGCACACCTACAACCACTAACCAATGTCCCTACCAAGTATCAACTTCCTACACCCTACGCTTTCTGAGATATAGTCTGGGCAAGATTTTATAGGTCAAGGTCACTACGGCAAGGTCAAAGGTCAAATCAAGGTCACACTAAGACGTTGCACACCTACACCATTAAACCAATGTCCTTACCAAGTATCAACTTCCTACACCTTTAAGGTTTCTGAGATATAGCCCGGACAAGATTTTCAAATTCAAGGTCACAACGGCAAGGTTAAAGGTCAAATTAAGGTTGCACAATGATATTGCACACCTACACCCTCTAATGTCCCTACCAAGTATCAACTTCCTACACCTTACGGTTTCTGAGATACAGCCCAGACAAACTTTTCCTGCCACCAATCCAACTGCCCGCCCATCAGGACACCATAGCTGAAAACAATACCCCGACAGCCAAAAAAAATCCGCTGTCAGGATTTAATTATTTTTTTTTAGAGCAAATACTCCTTACTAGCCAGGATATCCAAAATTAGTTCAAATTTGTTTGGGTTTTAAATACTCCTAAGTCTTCAGCAATCTTCAGAGGATTTCCCACTTGAGCTAAAATTTATTAAATTCAGATGTTTACCTGAAATGGGAAAAAGTGAAAAAAATATACATTTGAAACAACAGTATACACAGCTAGGCTTGATAAAGCTCAGTGAAAGTGAACCTTTCCATTTTCTTTCAATTTCTTACATACGCAGGATAGAAAAGATACACATATTACACACATATTCTCCTCTTTGTTTGAATGGACTGAAACCACACACACCATTTCACTCCTCCCCCAACCCCCACACAGAGGCAATTCTTTTCTCACCTGCATTTTATTTGAGTGAGGGGAGTGGGAAGGATGCAGTCTTTCTACACAGATCTGTCTTTCTGCACAGATCTGCATAAATTCTGATTATTTGCTATAGAATGTATAGATTTTACAGCAATTACTTAATTATGCAAGGGGCTACAGTTGTGAAATTTTAATATGTTATACCTGACACAAAAGTACATCAAAGATATATTAAACAAAATGCTCTAAATGCAATACTTTTCAATATATAAGTGATTTAGTGAATGAATTCATGAATTTTAATGCATTAAAATTTCAAAAATTCATAAAAAAATAATTAAGAAAGATCCAGGCCTGATACTCACACTAGAGAATCTACTTGTGGCCTAGTACATATATGCAAGATATGAGAGAAATCCCTGCAATAGTCAATGACACAATTGTGATAAAGTGTTGAAATTTTCAGATTTTCGGTGGGGGATACCTCTCTTCTAATGGCTCTGGGGAACAGTTGAACAGACAAATCTGCATGGATTATACGATTTATCATCCATGATAGATAAGGTATCTTTTAAAAGTACAAACATGTCTCTGGGCCTTCTAGTTTTGGCGGAAAAGTTGTTCACGCGGACGTGGATGCATACGCGGATGCTGAAGAGTGATGCCAGAATATCAGCTGACATACAAGTCAGCTGACATAAAAATTCAGTCCAATGATAATTTGTTATTTTAGATACAAAAAGACATTCAATAGAGGGTTAAAGAGGGGTATTTTTGAATGCCCACAATATAGGCAACAGTTCACCAGATAAAAACTAGACCTAGCGCATCGGAGAACCGATGCAAATTGTATCCACCGTAAAGACAATGCACCAAAACCTCTAGGACCAATAATAAGTGAGTCATAAGCACTTTTAAGTTTGGCTGTCCTCGTTGGACCTTGAAGGAGGGGCCCAAGGTCAAATCCGACCACACCAGAAGATTCCCAGTGCATGATTTCCTATAGGTTGGTTTACCATCCCAAACATCTAGGACCAATAATAAGCGAGTTATAAGCACTTTTAAGTTTGGCTGTCCTCATTTGACGTTGAAGGAGGGGCCCAAGGTCAAATCCGACCATGACAGAAGATTCCCAGCCTATGATTTCCTGTATGTTGGTTTACCATCCCAAACCATTAGGATCAATAATAAGCGAGTTATAAGCACTTTTAAGTTTGGCTGTCCTCATTTGACCTTGAAGGAGGGGCCCACGGTCAAATCCGACCACACCAGAAGATTCCCAGCCCATGATTTTCTATATGTTGGTTTACCATCCCAAACCTCTAGGACCAATAATAAGTGAGTTATAAGCACTTTTAAGTTTGGCTGTCCTCGTTTGACCTTGACCCAAAGTCAAAGTTGGGGTTTTACGTCCCGTTCAACAGCCAGGGTCATATTGGGACAGGTCCTCAGAATTGCCACTTGTGGGACTCGAACCCACAGAGGTGACAGCCTATGATTAGATGCCAAACTTGCTAACCACTAGGCCACTGTCCTTGAAGGAGTTATAGGCACTTTTGGCTATCCTCGTTTGACCTTGAAGATTCCCAGCCCATGATTTCCTATAGGTTGGTTTACCATCCCAAACCTCTAAGACCAATAATAAGCGAGTTATAGGCACTTTAACCTTTGTCTATCCTCGTTTGACCTTGAAGGTGGGGCCCAAGGTCAAATCCGACCACACCAGAAGATTCCCAGTGCATGATTTCCTATAGGTTGGTTTACCATCCCAAACATCTAGGACCAATAATAAGGATGCTTCCGGTGGATACAATTATCAAAAACCATCAGTCGCAAAAAAAAATATCATTTTGTAAGGAGAATAATTTTATTCATATTTACAGTGAATTGATTTGTTAAATGTACTTATGTGATGATACTTGAATGACTACAATCATGAATATATACAAAAACCTAAAAACAATACTGACAGGCTCACCCCAATGATTTCATGCATTAGCTTAAATACACATATACATATTTAATGAATGATGATACTCTCATACTGGAAATTACAATACTTGAGACATAAACCAAAATATTTTTTATAAGTAAAAGTCAAGAAGTTAACCAGGTAATTTATACAAATTAAGTAAATAAATTGTGTTTTGAGTAAAGAAACTATATCCTTTTTAAACTAGAATCAGCTACAAACATTGGCAGTTATTATGCACAAGAGTAACCATGCCCTGACTCATATAAGAACAAAATTTACTATTTCTAGATCTTCACAAATTCACAGCACCAGCAGGACATGCATCTGTCAGTGGTAAAGGACAAATATAACATTTTCCTGTGCAGAATTCATCCAAACATATATTCCAACATTTCTAATTTTGATGTGTACCAACCAGTCCAACAGAATCAATAATATGCTAGTCATTTAAACACAACTATTGGAAAACCTGTAGTAGGTTTATCATTCAGTTATGTTCTAACTTGTATCTTTACTACAAAGTCACATACAAAAATAAATGTCTCAAAACAGGTAAGTGCATGTTCAGAAGGGTAGCAGAGTAGCATTAACAAAAAAAAAACCATCAAAATTATTGGGATTATAAATTATATTTCAGTGTAATCTCACTGCTGTTCCATAGAGCAAGACACACACATATATGCCACTTGCCACAATTTTATTCCACAGTATGGTTCCAGCATTTACCAATTTCCACCACCATCTGACTAGGTTTTATTATGAACCAGCCACTAAGAAAGTCTGTAAGAATTGTATGAGACAGAGCTGAACTTTTAATTAGAATAATTGGCACCACACTGTTATTGATCCCAACATTGAACTTAAACCCAGGCCGTACAATTCTTTCTATGTTGAAAATTGTTACAGCACATGAAGCAGAAGTTATCATGATATTGCACTCAAGTGACTCAATATTCTTTTTTTGATGAAGACTTATTGTATTGATCATTGTCATGATAAGAAAAAGACACCTTCCATGCCTGTTATCGCCACTTTACAATCAGCCATATCACAAGAAAAACTGCAATTGAAAATGCAAGCAGATAGAAGATGTAGCGGTTATGTCCAGCTTTGGCCATGAGTTGAACACGTTTCATTGTGTTGCTTAGGAAGCCACCAGTGTTGTCAAAGTCATTGTCCTGCAAGAGTAAATATTTATACACAGGTGATACAAAAACTGGAAAATGTAACGTAGGTGCAAATATAACAGGTAAGATGGTTTCAGTATCACTATTCTCTCATAATTTGTCCTACAGGTGTAAACATTTAGTTGTACAGCTGACTGTGATAACTCCTCCAGCATTTGGTTGTAGTCATGAATCATTTCACACAAGTGACACAAAGCAAATTACAATGAATTACATGTGCTCTGTAAAATGCACAACACTGGTTTTCCTGCAATCATCAACTTTAGTAATTTTGACCCCCATTATTGCATTTTACCTTTTACATGCAGAAAAAATTGCAAATTTAATAAGTAAATTAAATTTTTATAAGTTAATACCCTATCCAATGGACGATAGCTTATCCGGTCGGCGCAGACCGGCCCGCCAAACGCCAGAAAAAGACGTCCTGTGTTTCCACCGGCTAGGCCGGTCCAGTGTTGTGCACTCGCCAGATGGCGTGTAGTACTTCCTTCCTGTCTAGACAGCGTGACGTCATAGCATCTTTTTTCGTTGTCTAAACCTGTTAGACCCCTAGTAAGCTGAAAGCGGGGTCGGTGGGAGGGTCTTGTGTGTCCATTGGATAGGGTATTAACTTATAAAAATTTAATTTACTTATTAAATTTGCAATTTTATTGCGTTAATACATCCTATCCAATGGACGATAGCTGAATAACTACCGCTTGGTCGGCGGGTAAGTTACTAGGGACTACAAAATTTGAACTCATGATAGTAGATTGCTCATTCCTTTTCCCAGCCTGGGGCGACCTTGAGGTCGATAACCCTAAGGCTGTGGTCGGATATCATCATCCGGTTAACAGGAGTTGAACCGTCAGAAACGACCATGCCGCCCCCCCCCCTTTTTTAAACAGACCTGCTCTGAGGTAGGGGAAGAGAGGGATGAGTTCAGTCCCATAGAATAAGACCTCCCGGAGGAAGCACATCCAGAGATTTTTTTTTTTTTTTTTTTGCTTAACTAAATGTGCAATATATATATATATACAGGTCTCCTCTAGTTATTGGTCTGCTGGTGGATCTGCTGAGCAGCTACAACAGGACCAAGAGATAGAATTGAGTGAAGGTATTATGGGATTTCCAGTGGCAGGCTGATAAAATCTGCTCTAAAGAAACTCCCGACTGGAAGGCCTTAGAGGCAGCGAAGGCCCTTACATCATGAGCCTTGACTTGATGTAAGGTGTGGGCCTGGTGATCAGATAGCTCATAACATAGGATCACAGTTTGTTTGATCCATGAGGAGATAGAGGCAGGAGAGATGTCTTTGTCAAAACCTTTCTTGAAGGAGACAAAAACTAACTCCTTATTCTGCCTGAGGTCTGATGTCCTGTCCAAGTAGTAGCGCAGAGCTCTGACCGGACAAAGGGATCTGTCAGACCTGAGGGATCTGTCCAGAGTAGGAGCCAGGGCTGGTATGACCACTGGGGCTACACTCTCTGGGCCCTCTTTGGCCAGCTGGTTCTTGGAAAGAAAGCTGGGAGATGGAATCAGGGACACCTTAGACCAGTCTGACTGGTGTCTGATGTTCTTGTGCTGCCATGCATGGATCTCACTCCTTCTTTTGCCCGAACCCAAAGCCAAAAGAAAGACAGTCTTGAAGGTCAGATGCTTCAATGATGCCTCCCGAAGAGGTTCAAAGGGGGCCTTTGTGAGCTGGTGTAGTACCAGCGAAAGGTTCCAGGAGGGTATGCCCCTCCGCCCCTTGGGCCTGTCTCTGTGGAAACTGTCCAGGAGACGAGTGAGATTATCATCTTTGCTGACATTGACTGTGGTATTACCCAGTTTATCCGCAATGGCAGATCTGTATCCATCAATGGTGCTGGGCTGAAGATTTTTGACCTCAAAGAGGTAAAGTAGGAAGTCAGCCACTGACTTCACAGGTGGTGATCTGAAGTCCACCTGATTAGTGATGCACCATTTCGTAAAAATGGTCCACTTTGCCTCATAGACTGATCTGGTTGATCTTCTCTGAGGAGCCTCAATTCTTGCTGCCACTGCTTCAGAGAAGCCCTGTTCTTTGATTGCTGTGGCTCTAGGAGCCAGGCATGAAGATTCAGGTTTGTCAGATTTCTGTGAGGGATCTGATTGAAGGGCTGTGTCAGCAGATTGGGAAGATGTGGCAAGCTCAGTGGAACTTGACTGGACATGGCTACTAAATCCCAAAACCAGGGCATGTTGGGCCATCCGGGAGCAATTAGGATTAGCCTCCTGCACGGGGAGTCCAGCAGTTTCTCCACCACTTTGCCCAAAATGGCAGTCGGTGGGAAGGCATATGCATCCAGGTCCTCCCATGGCAGAGTGAGTGCATCCACTGCGACAGCCAGAGAGTCCGGAACTGGAGATACAAATTGAGGCAGCTTGTGGTTGAATCTCGTGGCAAAAAGATCTATCTGAGGGCGGTGCCATTGGTTGCATACAGTTTGAAAAACTTCCGGGAGGAGGGACCACTCCGTCTGGATGGTCTGGCCCAGTCTGGACAGCTTGTCCGCTATCACATTTAGACGGCCTGGGATGTGTCGGGCTTTTAGAGTTACTTGACGCTGGGAACACCAGGTCAAGATTCTCCAGAGTAGGGCACACAGTGGGCCCGATCTCATGCCTCCTTCTTTGTTTATGTAGGCTACAACTGTGGTGTTGTCTGTTGCCACTAGAACTATCTTGTTTACACAGAGATTTTGGAACTCCTTTAAGGCTAGGAAAACCGCTTTGAGTTCCAGATAGTTTATGTGCAGCTTGCTTTCCGGCACCGACCACGACCCTCTTGCCGTGAATTCGTTTAAGTGAGCGCCCCACCCTTCTTTTGACGCGTCTGTAAAGATTTGCAGAGCATGTCTTATTGGGTGTAAAGGTTGGCCTTGGAGCACATTGTTTTCCTCTAGCCACCATTGTAAGTGAGGGTGCAGAGACCTGGGTAGGGGAATAATTTTCTCTAAGGATTCCGGTATTCTCCAATTGTTTTTGAGATGCCACTGTATGGGTCTCATGTGTAGTCGGCCTAGGTGAACTTGTTTCTCTGTGGCTGTTAGGAGACCTATCAGGGACATGAGTTGCCGGACCGGACAGGCCGGTGATAGTAGCAGAGCTTGTATTTTGTCTTGAAGGTTTTGCCACCGGTCCGGAGTCGGTCTGACCCGGCCGGACCTGAGATCGAACTGGTAACCTACGAAGTCGAAGACTTGTTTGGGTTCCAGCTCTGATTTCTCTATGTTCACCAACCAGCCTAGGTCCTGGCACATCTTGATCAATGTCTGTGTGTGCTGGAGACAGATTTGTTGGGATCTGGCTCTCACCAACCAGTCGTCTAGGTACTGGTGGATCCTTATACCCCTGTTTGCGGCCATTAGCTTGACCTCCTTTACCAATACAGTGAACTCCATGGGCGCTGTGGACAGACCGAAGGGCAGAGCCTTGAATTGGTAGGTCCGGCCCTGGACGTGAAATCTTAGGTATTTCCTGGATTGTTCCTGTATTGGTATGTGGAAGTAGGCGTCTTTGAAATCTACTGACGTGACCCACTCCCCTTTTTGAAGGGACGTTCTGATGGTTTCCGGAGTCTCCATTTTGAACTTTTCCACCTTTAGAAAGTAGTTCAGTTTGCTCAGATCTAGTATTGGCCTCCATTTGTTGTTGGGTTTTGGAACTAGGAACAGTCGGTTGAAGAAACCCAAAGATGTTCGATTGTGGACCAGTTCTACTGCATTTTTGTCTATAAGCTGATGCAATGCCTCCAGCAGGTAGCTGTTCCTGTGGGGATTGGCATAACAGCTTATGACTGTTGGAGACCTTGTAAGATTTGGCCGGGTCCGGAAGGGAAGGACATAGCCTTCCTTCAGTATTTGAATAGTTTTCGGACCGGCTCCCAGATTTAGCCAAGTTTCCCAAAATTTTTGGAGTCTGGACCCTACAGGCAGATTTAGTGCAGCATTTTGGGCATTGTTTACACTTTGGACACAAGACAATTGAGTGACACAAGAAGCAACTTTCACATACTTTAATCTGTGAGACTTTGTTATTTGACAGTCTGCTGCCCCGGGACTTAACTCTCTCTTTTGGGAGTGCCCGGGCGCAGAAGGTACATCTGTTACAACATGAAAGTTTACAACATTTAATGTCTTTTCTTGCATTAAAGTCTTGTTCCGGGCCAGCAGTTCCCTCTGTAAACTGGTTATACATTGATTGTCATTTAAATGACTGCTGGCCCTTGGCTGGTCGCGATGAGTAGAATGAGGCTTTTCCTTTCTTCTTACCCTGCCCCTTGTTACCAATGTTCTTCCAAGCCGGACGGTCTGGTTTCCTGTAATCCGAACGTTTTTCCTGCCGTTCGTATGGATGGAAGCGACCTTTCTTTCCCGACTGGGAGTGAGACTTGCTCTCAAAGTTGGCGATATCTTCTTCCGCTTGTTTTAAGGCAGAATCTGGAAACAGGGTTGCAGTGTGAAGTGGTCCAGTCCTCAAAGCGGCCAGAGTGTCCGGTTTGATGCCCATTTTCAAATGGGAGAGGTACGAGTCCCTTCTTATGAGAGTGGTGTTTGCGACCATCACAAAAACAAAATCAGTCAAATGCTCAAGTGTTTTGGCCATACACTGTGTTATGCTTGAGTTGAAGTTCATGAGGAACTGCATTTCCTCTGTAGCACGGGTGATCTTTCCTGCTGATTTCCCTTTACTCAACTCTGATTTGACTGTCTTTAACTCCGCTTGCATATTTTCTTGCACCTTGTATAAGCACCTGTTGAACGCGGCCGCTTGGTTGCAAGTAGTGGAAGCTTCGCGAGCTAATTTCTCCCACCGTCTTAAATTATCCTGGGAAATTTGACGGGAAGCAGGCGGGGTTGAGGCAATGCCGGCGGCTTTTGCTATGCGACTGTAGGAACTGTTGACTTTAGATGCATCAGTGTTCCAAGTAGTTACAGTCTGTGGAGCCCCTTGATTACACTTCTCTGGGTTAGCTGCGAAGTTGTACCATTTGGCTTGCGATTTTGGGGGGCGGACGAATTGGTCCTTGAGCAGCCCTCCAGCCTCTGAGCTACGGGACGGATACCCCTCTGTAAGTGTTAGGTTGATTTTCGCCATCTTGTTGCATAGCCACTCATCCGTGGGCATGGTGACTGAGACCTTTCCTGTAGGGTGGGCCTTTGGACCGGCAAAAGGGTTATCCTCCGACCTGGAGGCTGTAGTGTCCATCTCTGGGATGTGACTCCACCCCATAAACGACCTGATCCCACTCATGGTTTCGCGATAGGTCTGCTCTTCAGAGGGGGCAAGGTCTGGGTCATTTCCAGTCGCTTCCAGGTCGTCGGAAAGTTCCCCTTCCTCTACAAATAAATCAACTGGAGGACGGTCCGAAAGGTCAGTATCTGAGTTGGTGTCCATGGAAGATACACTGTTTCTTCTTGTCGGTGCTGACGATGCTCTGCTGGGAACCTGTTGAGATAAAGGAGAGTCGGTACCAGCCACATCTGAGCGTTGATCAGCGGACACCTTATTTCTTGACGACTTGCCGGTCGACTTGGAGGCAGTCTGAGGATTACCAGGCAAATCTGAAGAAACTGAATCATGAGCTTGGTCGGCAACCGGTCTCTGAGACGCAAGGTCGGTAGCCAACTGATCTGTGTTCTGACCGGGTTTGATGAACGGTCTGGAAGATATAGCCGAACTCTGAGGAGGTGAGTGGGCTGGAGTGACTTTGATAGGAGCAAAAGTAGGTTCTTTGTCCATGGATTTAGAGAGTAAGATAGCCTCAAGTCTGTTAAACCTTTCAGACCATTTCTGGTCTAACTCATCAATCCTAGTATCCGGTGAGGATCTGTGAGTCTTAGTAAGCGACTTGGAGGGCTTATCTGAAGAAGTCTTAGTATCTTTAGCTTTGTCAGATTGGTTGGTTTTCTTCCTCTTGTCAGAACTCGAACCAGGGGACTTCACAATCCCTTGGTCGTCCACTACTCCCACCACAGTCACTGAGGACGGGTCTATGAGAGAGGAACTGGAAGAGTCCTGTTTGGGTGTATCTGTGGATTTCTTAAGATCCCGTTTCTCCTTTTTTAATCTGTATGATGGAGTGGACAACTGTAAGCGTTGGTCCTCAGATAAAATGTTACAAGAGTTACAATCATTTTTAAGCACACACGGATCTGATCCCTTACCCTTTTCTCTGCAACGCGCGCAGAAACTATGGCTATCGAAGCTAGCCATAATGTGGCCACAACTTCCATGCTTCTGAGCAGGTGAGGACATGACGATCCGAAAGCAAAGATAGTCCAAAATGATCTATATACACTCTTGTATAACTAGCAATAAACATAAAAGTCACTCTTTGATGAAAACTGTGATAATTCCAAAATAAAATTTAACTCTGAAAATTCGTGCATACAACACATGCGCCAAACGAAAAAAGATGCTATGACGTCACGCTGTCTAGACAGGAAGGAAGTACTACACGCCATCTGGCGAGTGCACAACACTGGACCGGCCTAGCCGGTGGAAACACAGGACGTCTTTTTCTGGCGTTTGGCGGGCCGGTCTGCGCCGACCGGATAAGCTATCGTCCATTGGATAGGATGTATTAACGCAATAAAATGGTACTTTTATTTTAAAACAACATTCTTCTAAATTTTGAATATTCCAATATAAATGATTATATCACAGGATCAATTTGTCTTTTCAGTTTAAAAACAATTAGGTGAAAAGTTGTTAGATTAACTTTCAATACTTGGTACAGTTAACAGTGCAGAATACTGACCAGCTAGTAATAGTGGGACAATGCTTGCAAACTTCGGTATTATCGCTCGCTGCCTCATTGCCGGTCAATATCGGTAAAATTTAAGTGCAACCGATATTTGCTAAACTCATTTTTATGTAGCCTTTTTCTCACAATAAAACACTAACTGGAATAATATCTTGTGAAAATCTGTAACATTCATTGGTTAAAATCACAAAACTAGCCATAAATGCAAAAAAGATCACGTAAACAAAAAAACACCTTGGGGTTTTCCCATTGTTGTCAGGGTAATCATAAAATCAAACAATCACAAGTGAGGATACATATAGCATGGTCTGTTAGTGAGGGAGACGTTTTATATATTTATATATAATATATATATATTTATATATTTAGGTTATATTTATTATATGTTGGTTATATTTGTGGTAATGTGTGAGTATTTTGCTTGTTTATAATTTAATATTTCATTTTTCTGTCTGGTTTACACTTTTGACTCCATGATCGGAAATGTTCAAGTTTGTTTACAAATTTCCGATACGAACATCGACACGTAAAATCCAAGCGATCTCCCAGTACTACTAGCTAGAATGTACTGCTTTCATGTATCCTCTCTACTACCAGTCATCTTCTGAATTACACTGTATCTTAAAAGCAATTATATTGAGTCACTACTCACCATATCTTCTAACATTTTATTATGTTCCCTCACTTCATTTCCAATGTCAATTGTAAGCTGCAATAACAAGTTGGCACATTTTAATGTATATGTTACAATGGAGACTGTGATTCAAGGGAATTGGCAATTCCACTAGTGAAGATCTACATTGGAGTTTCTACTACTGGAGACTCTGATCCACTATTTAAGTATTATAATCACACTTTCCACTATAAGAAACTCTGATCGGGGTCTCCACTAGTGGAATGGCCATTTCCCCTGGCTCTTGGCTTTGTATGTAAATTCATTTCAAAACTTCAATTTTATTTACTTAATTATTTATTTGGTTTTACATCGCTTTCAACACTGTACAGGTCATATCACGACTGGTAGTTGGAAGGGCAGAGGAAACCAGTACATACAGTTCGTCAGGGTTCTGGACTGTAAACTGCCGACCAACGGCAACCAACTACCAGCTTTCCCACTTGAGGCCGTGCCGGGAACCGAACCCCGGCCTCAGAGATGGGAGGCAAGAGTGTTACCACTCTGCCACCATGGCCCCCTTCAAAACAGTCCTATTGAAGTTCTTATGTGAGAAAATATAACATGTGCTTTTCAAACAATTCTAAAGGTTCTCAGAGGCTTTTATTGATAAGTAATTGATATTGTGTACTTGGTCTATAAATAATAACTATAAGAATAGTACATATCAACAACAGAATATCCTATCATGCAATTGTATTTCATAACACAAGGAAGATTAGATTATAGTGACACAATGTAACACATCAGTATACACTTCCTTCGAATATTTCTCAAACTCTAAAACAACTAAAATACTGATGCTACCTGTTTTTTTACACAGCTATTACATCCAATTTTTTATTTTTACTTTTGGAGGTAAAAAAATTCCCATGAGCATTTTTACGCATAAATATTTTTCTTAGTCATAGATTTTTTTAAGAAAAATTGTTGTTTTCTTAGAACCTTCTAAGAATAATTATAAGCAAAAGAATGTGAGTATGGACTCTGAAGGGCTCAATGAAGTTCCATTCAAATATTTTTCTTAGAAAACTAAAGTAGCAAAAATTGAAATTTTTTTTTTCCTTTGCATAGGATATTCTTATACTACTCTGTGGGTCAAATATTCGTTCGAAATCGCTTTATCTCTTATGGTTTTCGAGATATTCACACTTTTTCATTGTCCGCTACAATCCAAGATAGCCGCCAAAAGTGGTGAAAATTGACATTTTTACTACCCTGTGGGTCAAAAATTTGCCCGAAATCGCTCTATTTCTTAACATTTCCGAGATTTTCACAATTTTTCATTTTCCGCTAAAATCCAAGATGGCCGCCAAAAGTGGCCAAAATTGAAATTTTTCCCCTAGGCATAGGGCAGTCTTGTACTAACCTGCGGTTCAAAAATTCGCTCGAAATCACTCTATCTCTTATGGTTATCGAGATATTCACACTTTTTCATTTTCCGCTAAAATCCAAGCTGGCCGCCAAAAGTGGCGAAAATTGAAATTTTTCCCCTAGGCACAGGGCACTCTTGCACTACCCTGCGGGTCAAAATTCGCTCAAAATCGCTCTATCTCATACGGTTTTCAAGATATTCACACTTTTTCATTGTCCGCTCAAATCCAAGATGGCCGCCAAAAGTGGCCAAAATTGAAAATTTTCCCCTAGGCATAGGACAGTCTTGTACTAACCTGCGGTTCAAAAATTCGCTCGAAATCTCTCTATCTCTTACAGTTATCGAGATATTCACACTTTTTCATTGTCCGCTAAAATCCAAGCTGGCCGCCAAAAGTGGCGAAAATTGAAATTTTTCTCATAGTACAGGATACTCCTGACTACCCTGTGGGTCAAAAATTCGCTTGAAATCACTCTATCTCTTACGGTTTTCGAGATATTTGTGATTTTTCACATTTTCACTTAAGTAGAAATAAAGCAGCCATTACTCACTTGTATATTGAGCAATGGTTGTGAATCTTAAATATGTTACAGTTCACAAAAAAGTAGATGAACAACATATTTGAGAGAAATTGTGTAGCTGCAATACTTTTGAAGATATAAGCAATTTACTCATTATGGTTACCATTAAAACTTGACAAAGTAGCTATTACTCACTTAGCTATGGAGATACACTTCCAAACTACTGACCATGTTGGAGCTGTGGAGAAAGTAGCTGAACAACATATTGGAACAAAATACTCTCAATGCAATAGTTTGAGAGTTATAAGTCATATAATTATATTAGGTAAAAGTGCTATTACTCACTCAAAAGTAGGCCAAAGTTCACCAAACCAAAAAAAATATTGAAGAGCGTAAAAATTCATTAGGACAAGTAATTTACCAAAAATGTGTAACTGTAGTAGTTTCAGAGAAAACTGTGTGACCCACGCACGCAGGCACGCGCACACATGGTGCAAATTATTAATCTATTATTAAAAAAAATAATTAAAAATGAAGTAATTGTAAATGTATATGGATTTAAAACAAAATAAACTTTTGGGGCTTGTTCACGTGCAAACTTAATTTATTTCTAAATGGGAAGGCAATTTTCAACAAAAAGTTTCAAATAAATTGAATATTAAACAACCTTCATCATGACTACTAACTTTGTAAATGGCAAACCTGATGATGTCAATATACACAAGATTTATAATGTTTTACTCCACAGTAAGACAGTAAACAATGTGTAGTAAACATTCAGCATATCAAATGCAAATCTTACATGTTTGAGTGTTTTCACTTTTGCTGATAGCTGTTTTTCCATATGTTCATTTTCTTCCTCCAGTACTTTTGTGCCATTACCTTGATACCCGCCAGTTTGACGAAACTGGTCCCCTGGAACAACAAGTGCATAGATACAAATAACTGGAAAATGGATTTGCACAAATAGTGGCCTGTATGACAGCACTGAGCTGAAGATAAAAGGTCTGCAAACTTAAAGATGAGCTTTGAGAAGCTAGCAAAAAAATCTAGCTTGCTAGCAAAGACCTTTGAAATTGAATTTCAAAAGAAGGACAAAGAGAATATGTAGTGACCTTAATTGCTATCAAAATATTCAAAGAGGTTATTCAGACTGCATCTATGTTCAATGTATTACAAAAATATTCGATATAAATAATTATAGGATAAACAAATCTTACTTATATACAGTTCACATCTAATATTTTTAAGTGTTGAAACTAGAGTATAATTTTGTGGTGGTTGTGAAGACTGGCGTCAAATTCTCATTAAGACCTTGAATTATGCCTAGACACAATATTATGATGAAGGCTGATGCATGAGATGGACATTCTAACTATTCTATACTTCCTGTGTATGATGTGAACAGCGATTATATTCTTCAAAAAATCCTAAAATCCCTATGCCATTGAACACCAATCATCATACTCAAATTTAAACATGGGAGATACAGGCATAAACAATGCATTATTTTAGAAGTGTACTACTGGGGCTTCAGTTATGCTATATTAACCACACACATCATTCATGTGTTGAGTTTCAACCAGTAAACTATTAAATACTAATACATACTATAAGATACAATATTACAGCAGTAGAGCATGACAGGCCTGTAAAGCCAGGGCAGCAAGCAGTTACTTGTGACCAGAGGTGGTGACACAGGACTTGTGGAACTGGTTATAGATCAAGAATATTATTGAAAGCTTGTCAAGAACTTGGTCACCCTGGGGTGGAAGTGCTCCAGACGTGATTCCTTGATGTTACCAAGTCTTCCGGCTGAAAGTAACCGTTTGTCAGCAGGACAGACTATTGTATTAAAAACGGGGAACTTCAGCCTTAGGCTGTCAACTGGAGAGGCTTTAACAGGGGAAGGAATAACGATATGGATAGCTATGGCTAAGCTTATGTTTAGAGGAAGACCAAGCCCAAGTCATCCTGACCAGATCTGTGAAAGTGCACTACCAGAAGGAATGGGGATCAGGTGTAATGTCACAGTTAAACAGGATGGTGGCCACTTTAGCAGAGGTCCCAGGGAGCACTGTCATCCACCAGAAAAGGAAATTCCCCAAAGACTTTGACTTTGAGGCTGCCATGTGGCCAGAATCCATGAGATTTTCCCAGAGAAGGTGCCAAGGGATGTGTCTACTATTGGACACAGGCAATGTGCAGGCATATGCAGTCTGTGGGACTACAACAAACCTACCACTATGTTCTGGGTACAAGGACATTTGAGCAAAATTTGTCGAGGTGCAGGGTTATCTGCTGAGAAATGACCAATATTCAAGGAACCAAAGGAAGGAATATAAGAGACTGAACGAGACCATCCATAAACTGTGCAAGACATTTAACTTAGGAAGTCTGACAAGCTATGAACTTCTTACAAAAGTGGGAAAAGTATATGGGTAAAAGAAAGAACACAAATTGAGTCCACAGAAAAAACACAACTCTAAATTTTCACATTAGCGAACCGGACATCCATAGTGAACGGCAATCTACAATAACATTAAAGCAATGGACAGCAGGGACATGGGTTAATCATCCATCTACTGGTGAACCTTGTGCTCTTGTTGCCAAAATAAAGTGACAGAACTCAAAAAGTGTAAAAATCACCACTACTGGCTTGACTAGTAGATATTGCCCTTCTGGTAGAGTGTCAACCTGGTAAGGGAGAGGGAGTGGGTTAGAGTCCCCTAGAAGCAGGGTACACTGCCATTAGCTGTTGGTGTCCGGTTCGCTAATGTGACCTGTATAAATCTGAATCATCAATGTGATGCATAAACTGATGTATATGTCAGGCCTGGGGTCAATTACATGGAGCCAAGTACAAATACTTTGCCAAGTTGCAAGTACAAGTACTGGTGCCAAAAATCAAGAACAAATACTGTGAAAAATTGCAAATACAGGTACAAGTAAAAGTATTTTTGAGTATGACCCAAAATATGATAACTAGATCATCACTTTATATTTACAAATACCGTAATTATTTATTGAGATATACAATTTAAAACAAACATTCAGTGAATACTGATGAGCTAAAATCTGCTCCATTTTCTTGTTACACTCAATAAATACAAGTCTTTCTGAGATTTTGTCTGTGAGTAAACATCTGAAAGCATGGAAATCCTGTATTGCAATACAAAAAAGTCTGACGTTAAAAGATCCTCTTGGACATCAGGATGCTTGTGTGAAAGATAATGAACTAGAAATAGGACGCCCTGTTGATAGTAGGTGCGAATAGAAACAGGATAGCATAGAAGAACACACATTATCATGTGTAATGTCCACCCAATGAACCTTTTGCCAAAATTGTACAGTAGTCTTACAAGACCCTGTTTCATTTGTAAAATATATCAATGATGCTTAAATATTTATTAGTGTAGATGTAAATTATTTCAGCTTCATGCCTTTTTGCATTGGTTGGGTCGAAAATTTTGACGAAATCACTCTATCTTGCACGGTTAAGAAGATAGAAGCAAATCCTGTTTTTCTATTTTTGGCAAAAATTTGAAAATTCAAAATGGCCGCCATTTTTGGGAAAAGGAAAATTTTTTGAAAATTGCCAAGAGTACATTTCTTAGATACCCTATGGGTCGAAAATTTCAACGAAATAACTCTATTTTGCACGGTTAAGGCCAATTTGTGTTTTTCCATTTTGGGCAAAAATTCGAAAATTCAAAATGGCCGCCATATGTGGGGAGGGGAAAATTTTTTAAAAATTGCAAAGAGTACATTTCTTAGATACCCTGTGGGTCGAAAATTTCGACGAAATTGCTCTATCTCGCACGGTTCAGGAGATAGAAGCAATTTTGTGTTTTGCCAATTTTGGCAAAAATTCGAAAAATCAAAATGGCCGCCATTTTTGGGGAGGGGAAAATTTTTTGAAAATTGCAAAGAGTACATTCCTGAGATACCCTGTGGGTTGAAAATTTCGACGAAATCGCTCTATCTCGAACGGTTAAGGAGATAGAAGCAAATTTGTGTTTTGCCAATTTTGGCAAAAATTCGAAAAATCAAAATGGCCGCCATTTTTGGGGAGGGGAAATTTTTTTGAAAATTGCAAAGTGTACATTCCTTAGATACCCTGTGGGTTGAAAATTTCGACGAAATCGCTCTATCTCGCACGGTTAAGGAGATAGAAGCAAATTTGTGTTTTGCCATTTTTGGCAAAAATTCGAAAATTCAAAATGGCCGCCATTTTTGGGGAGGGGAAAATTTTTGGAAAATTGCAAAGAGTACATTCCTTAGATACCCTGTGGGTTGAAAATTTCGACGAAATCGCTCTATCTCGCACGGTTAAGGAGATAGAAGCAAATTCGCGTTTTGCCATTTTTGGCAAACATTCGAAATTCAAAATGGCCGCCATTTTTGGGGAGGGGAAAATTTTTTAAAAATTGCCAATGGTAGAATTCTCAGATACCCTGTGGGTCAAAAAGTTTGACGAAATCGCTCTATCTCGCACGGTTAAGGAGATAGAAGGAAATTTGTGTTTTGCCATTTTTGGCAAAAATTCGAAAATTCAAAATGGCCGCCATTTTTGGGGAGGGGAAAATTTTTTAAAAATTGCCAACAGTAGAATTCTCAGATACCCTGTGGGTTGAAAATTTTGACGAAATCGCTCTATCTCGCACGGTTAAGGAGATAGAAGCAAATTTGTGTTTTGCCATTTTTGGCAAAAATTCGAAAATTCAAAATGGCCGCCATTTTTGGGGAGGGGAAAATTTTTTGAAAATTGCAAAGAGTACATTCCTGAGATACCCTGTGGGTTGAAAATTTCGACGAAATCGCTCTATCTCGCACGGTTAAGGAGATAGAAGCAAATTCGTGTTTTGCCATTTTGATTTCTTCAGCAGTTCTTCACGGATGCTGCTGTCCCTGATCCCAACAACAATCCTGTCTCTTAAAATTGATGGTTGACAGGTGTCACAGTACTTACAGTTTTTCAGCAGTTGCCTTAGCGCACAGAGGAATGAGTTGAATGGCTCACCTTCCTGATGCTTCCTCTTGGCGAACTTGTAGCGCTCAAGAGTTTCATTCAGCTCACCTACTATATATTCTTCAAAAGCTTTTGAGGATCTCCTCAACAGTTCTCTCACCTTCAGGTGTCTCAAACTTGAAGCTGCTCATAGCCTTGAGAGCATCATCACCAAGGCAATTCTCAAGCTGGGCTACTTGCAATTTTCTGTTGATGACACTGAGATCTGATAGCAGGACATAGTTATCCCATCTTGCTTTGAAGGTCTTCCAGGTAGGTTTGAGAGTGCCAGGGCTTGTGTATCTGCATTAGAGCTACTGCCAGGCATCTGGTCATCTGGTGAATCAGTAGGCATGTTTTGTGTTTGTGTCTCCTTGTTTATTTTCCTGTTGAATGTTTCTCTTATTTTCCGTTTTGTCCCTTATTTATTCATCCCAAAGCTGCCACCATGTTGCGTGCATTGGTGTTTATTCTATTACATTAAAAGGCTACAAAACTTGTATATCATGTATTCTAGCAAGTACCACAAGTACACAAACAGGAAGTGGAAATACAACAGACAAGAGTGGCAAAATGGGACAAATAAAAGCCACTTTCCCCGATAGCAATTAACAGTTAGGGCCACACTTCATACAGGCCGATTAAAGAACACAGTTATAAAATAGTTCTTTAATACATCAATCCATAGAGGGCTACAAATCTAATCTGATTAATTGGAAGCCACATGCATTCCCTGGAAAAGGTAGATTAAAGACTACAGTTAAAAGTGGTTTATTTAATCAATAACTAATAAAAAAGACTAGGGTGAAGTGGTTGGCATTCTGCCAGCCACAGAGTCGAATCTTAGGACAGCAGTGGGTGTTGAAATCTATAAACTTGCTATTATCGCCCGCAAGACAGAGTGAGGTGCGGTGACAGTAAAATATTGCTGGATTATATATTTGTAAAATGTTGTTAGAAACCCCATTGTAGCCTCACGTTTTCATCACTCTGTGGGTGTACAACTACCAGCATTTGATATTTTGTTTTATATATTGCGAGAAGACAGAGTGAGGTGCGGTGACAGTAAAACATTGCTGGATTATATATTTGTAAAATATTGTTAGAAACACCATTGTAGCCTCACGTTTTCATCACTCTGTGGATGTACAACTACCAGCATTTGATATTTTATTTGTTTTAAATATTGCGAGAAGACGGAGTGAGGTGCAGTGACAGTAAAATATTGCTGGATTATATATTTGTAAAATGTTAGAAACCCCATTGTGGCCTCACGTTTTCATCACTCTGTGGGTGTACAACTACCAGCATTTGATATTTTATTTGTTTTAAATATTGCGAGAACACGGAGTGAGGTGCGGTGACAGTAAAATATTGCTGGATTATATATTTGTAAAATATTGTTAGAAACACCATTGTGGCCTCACGTTTTCATCACTCTGTGGGTGTACAACTACCAGCATTTGATATTTTATTTGTTTTAAATATTGCGAGAACACGGAGTGAGCTGCGGTGACAGTAAAATATTGCTGGATTATATATTTGTAAAATGTTGTTAGAAACCCCATTGTAGCCTCACGTTTTCATCACTCTGTGGATGTACAACTACCAGCATTTGATGTTTTATTTGTTTTAAATATTGCGAGAACACGGAGTGAGCTGCGGTGACAGTAAAAGATTGCTGGATTACTGGTATATATTTGTAAAATATTATTAGAAACCCCATTGTAGCCTCACGTTTTCATCACTCACTTCTAGTACATGCAAAAGTGCCTTCGAGTGGTTGAATGTAGAACTACAGAGTTTGAATATTTTCATTGTCTCTGCCAGAGGTGTTCTCGAATCTGATTGGCTGAACAATAAATGTGTAGTACTACCGTGACGTCACTTCATTCATTAATTTCTTTGCGGTTTATTTGTTTCACAAATTAGTAATAGGCTGTAGATGCGCAGACAACAATTTTACATTAACAGTGACTGCGTGATAAACCAGCAGACCAATAAATTAATTGGGGTTTCCACGTCTAGAAACCAGCAGACGAAACCGTTAAAAAAGACTCGTTCGAGTAGGCCATTACAATAGCAAACACAATAGTTTCTAGGACATCCGGGACCTTACAGAAAGCCAGACGTAGTACTAGACAAGCTTTTTACTTTATAAAATATAACTGAATAAAAGCATTAAAATCTTCAAAATGGCAGAGTGTATAATATGCACCTTAATGTACCGATATGTGAACAAATATTATGCAGAATTTGATATTTAAGGCTTTAAACGGCCAATTTAAAATCGTGGCCACAACTCAGTACATAACTCGAATCTACGATTCGACTAAAAAGGGAGTACCACACAATTGGTTTGAAGAGGACAGGAATTGGAAGCCACATCATAGACAAAGACAAAATAACAATGCATTTGTCAATATAAAGACCACAATTAAAACTGGTTTATTTAATTAATGAACAACAAAATGGGCCAAAATTATTTTGAAGATGACAGTAATTGGAAGCCACACCATACACAAAGACAAAATAACAATACATTTGTCAATGGTTTTGTATTGGGAATTTTGGATCTGGGGATTTTCTAAGCCCCATCTGGGGATTTTCTATGGGTCTGCAGATTTCCAGGGATTCTTAATCCGGGGATTTTCAATCTGGGGATTTTCATATACAATCGTTTTTTTTATAGGTTTGCCAAAAACAGTGGGATTTTTTATGGTGGGTTTTTTAGGTTCCCTGAAACGTTTGCTAAATATATTTATGTTACAATTTGTTTTACAAAGAAACAGTTGAAAGGAACAAGTGAAATTGAACAAGATTACATAAATCTGCTGTCCCATATTTACACAGAAAACAAGTACATGTGAACTCTGTCCCTCATGTATATCATCGGTATATCAATAGCAATTGACAACAGGACCGAAACTTGGTCTATCACTTTCCATAAAAAAGGACAAACAGTATTCACATTTAAATAAATGTATGCTGGTGATCCATGGGGTTTTCATGCTATAAATGTCTGATATCCTTAAGTACTCTACAAATTAATTTCAAATATGTAACACGTTTAATTAATAGAAATTTGTATAAATTTCGAAGATACAGAACAGAAATATATATTTTTGGTTTTGAAACATATTTTGAAGCAAAAAATATTCTGAAAACAAGACCACTGCCGTGGTATGATCTCCCGCCGCACTACATGAAAAAGTAGGTGAACAACATATTTGACAAAACTCCTTTAAATTGAATAGTTTTCAAATGAAAGGACATAAGCAATAAGGTCATAAAAAACATTGAAAAGGCCAAGGAGAAACAACCAGTGTGATGTACAGCCCTTTATAAAAGCGTGACACACACTCAATAACACACGCACACATGCACGGAATGCGTTTTATAATCTCCCGCCCGGCCGGCGGGAGATAATAACTGAAAGATAAAAATATTTACTGTAGAGTTTTTGTGTTACATGCTAATTAGTCAATTTCCAGGTGCTCTGCGTTGTATCTTTTAAAAATATTGCTCATCAAAATGTAATTTATATAGATTAATAAACTCTCCGAATGGCATGGAGTCATGTGACAACAGCAAAAATATGATTTTCTTATTTAAGTTAAAGCATCCATTAATCACATGAAATTCAATGTGTCAAGCAGCAGTTCTCTGTAATATTGATTTGCCATGACATTTTTAGTAACACACCTATTTCCAATAATAAAAATATTGATGCAAGCAAAATTTCAGAATATTACAGTATAATTTATATTCAAACCCACGGAAAAAAGAATGCACGAAAACAACATGAAAATACCACAGATGACCATAATAGCTGCCTTTGTTTATTTGTTTATTTGGGGTTTTACGTCGCTTTCAACACTGTACAGGTCATATTACGACGGGTAGTTGGAAGGGCAGAGGAAACCAGTACATACAGTTCATTAGAGTTCTGTACTGTAAACTACCGACCAACGGCAAGCAACTACCAGCTTTCCCACTTGAGGCCGTGCCGGGAATCGAACTCCAGCCTCAGAGATGGGAGGCGAGAGTGTTACCACTCTGCCACAGTGGCCCCAATAGCTGCCTTTGATAGCAAGTTCATTATTGTAAGATGAAAGTTCAGGGTAAAGAAGTTTTAATATTGTCTTAAAATGCAAGTGTCGAACTTCACTCGGGTGACGAACTTCACTGGCTGAGCAGTAGGCACCTAACTTACACCACTGTTAACAGTCCACAAATCCTAAATTATCGCCCATGATTAGAAAATAATCTAACTGCAGTCACTGTATCACGTGTGGACTAACTTATTATAATTTGTAAATTAATACCTGCATGGGCCCTCCTCATATTTTGCGAATCAAAGCTGATTCCAAAGTTATGTACTTTTAGTACTAGCAGTAATGCAGAAAACAGAAAGCAGCTTGTTTACAAACACGTCAACCAAAACAGTACGATACATTCTATAAGCCGGACTGGCCAAGTGCGTCATCACCCGGGCATAGGGTATTTCAATGGTCCAAGTTCACTGAGTTATGCTCAAGTTAGGGTTTCAGTTACAGTTAAACAACTATTTCACTGTGTTATGATGCCTATATGAGATTTTAAGTTCACATGACAGATCGAGTTTGAAATATGTTAAATTATTGTCTTGTGTGCAGCAAAAGTTAATTGTGGGGACCCCATTTGAAAGCATTTCAATTCAAATTTGTGGTGCTAATGTTTCACTGCAATACTCTATCCTCCCATGTCTTTTTTTACACTTGAAGTACAGTGATGAATGAATGGAGTATTAATTTATCTGTGTCTACTACTACAAACTGGAAGATAAAGACTTGAAGCCTGTAAAACAGAAATATTGGACTTGTATGGTGTTGAATACAGCCGTAATAACAGTAATGGTACACACATAGGTGGGTAATCTCATTTCAACAATCCCAGACACACAATGGCTGATTGTCACAAATTACCCTGTGGATGTATTAGTGTTGGTTATTAGGTGTGAGGTTCTATTTTGTCACTGAAGTATATGGTCTGTAAATAGAGTCTGATTCAGTGATGGGAATTTCCCAATGTTTCACTGAGAAGATCAAAGTGCAGTAATGTAGGTAAGTCTATTTGCTTTTGGAATGACCAGGACAGTATAATTTATATTTCTTTATATCTTTGTTTCTTTCTTTCTGGAATGACCAGGACAGTATAATTTTGCTATATTTATATCTTTGTTTCTTTCTCTCTGGAATGTTCAAGACAGTACAATTTGTATGTATAAAGGGTTGAGAAATCCAGTTTGGTTATGATTTAGAAGTAATCTGATGTGCTTGAGTTGTGATAAAGAAGCAGTCAGAGGTATATCTCACTTGTGATTTTGTGATTTAGTAGAAGTTATTAGTTGACCGTTGTGATGTTGTGAAGCCACTTGTGCTTTTAAAAAGAATTATTTCTTGTAGAGTTACTTGTAAAAGTAATAGTGCAAGTTGTTGTGCATTCAGCACGTGGAAGTGATATAGCAAGGCTGGGGATTCATAAAGAAGTGTTATATATTGAGAGCTGTGGATTTCAGCTGTCGACAGTGTTGTACATTCATAAAGAAGAAACTGATATAAACTATTCAAGAAAATTATTTGATTTCATGTCTGATACACAAAGAATCTGGACTGTCACACCTTACATGGTGAAATATTTGGGATTTCATCCGAAATCAGTCATGTTAGAGGCTCCAGAATTAATCACACCAGAGAAATATTCGATATCAGCCATGCAAGAGAATTTCAGGATCGATAATGGGTTTGGGCCCAATCACACAAGGCAACAGAGAGAATATGCCTGAAGAAGATGTTGCAGAGACTCTGGTTGACATCCACAGTTACACTGGTATCCCTGAAGAAATGCTGATAGATATAGAGACCCAGTTCACATCAGACTGCATGAAGGAAGTGTTACGTCTTCTGAGTTTGAAACAACTTATATATCATCACATCATACCATCCATTTCAATGGTCTCTATGAAAGATTTAATGACATTCTGCAGGTTATGATAAAAAGACTGTGTAGTGAACTTTGTCATGCATAAAACTGTGCAGTCTTGATTCAAAGTCAAAGTGCAGGTTTTATGCCCCATTCATCAGCCAGGATCATATTGGAACAGGTTCTTTCTCAGCATTGTCATTTGTGGGAGTCAAACCCATGCTATGTTACTGTTTAATATAAATGTACTGAATGAAATACTTACATATTGAAAATTTAATAAATTAAATTTTTCTAAGTTAATGCCTCACCTGGTAGACAAATTGCAGTAACTGCTGGTTTCACCAAGCACTAGAAAAAGTGTCCTGAGCTGGGGTCTGGCTGGAACCAGTAGTGTCCTGTTCATTCACCAGGTGGCCATAATGCCCAGAGCTCTTTCTAGATGGAGCAATATACTTCCTCTTTTTGGTTTCTACATTAGTATGTCCTGTTTTTGAGTTGTGCCTCACGGCAAAGGTAGGGTGGAAATCCCCTTGTCCACTTTGCTCGGTCAATCATTTTCCAAATTTACTTATTTAGTTTTCCATTTCATAAAGTTAATACATCTCACCTAGAGGACAAACTGTATTATAACTACAAATGGATGAAGGGCAGCTCAAAAGGACTTTATTAAGAACTCTGATAAACAATAGCCAGTTAGAACATTCAAGGTCCACGGACATACCAGCATAACAGCATAACTGATGTGCCCCTTTCTTTTTCATTCAAACAGGGCATAGAAAAAGAGAAAGCAGTAGAGTTCAGTAATAAGGATTCCTGAGGAAGGTGAAAAGGAGTGAGGCCTTCTCTTGTCTGCCATTCATCTCTTAACAGCACAGAGGGGAAAGAGATAGTACGAATTGTATATCCCCCCCCCCCCCCCCCCCCCCCCCCCTGTCTACCACTTTGGTTCATGGAAGCATACAAAGTTTTTTTTCAGGAAAAGAAGCATCTCTTCTTTAAAAAAATAATGTATAAGAGATGAAATAAAGCCTAAATATTTGCAAATCTGCTGTGCCAAAATTATAGACCCTAGATGATAGAGCTCTGCATCAGATCAAGCCACATCTTTCAAATAATTTGTGTGAAGCTGTTGTGTGACTTCCAATGACAGGCTGATAGGATTTTTTCTAAGGAAACTCCCCCTTGGAAGGCTGTAGAAGCCACAAAAGTTCTGACATCATGGGCGTTCACTCAGACAGTTGGTAGCAAAGAACTGTTTAATCCAGGAAGAAATAGTAGCAAGAGCAATGTCCTTGGCAAAATTCTTCTTGAATGAGACAAAGACCAAGTCTTTGCCCTCTCTGAGATCCTTGGTCTTGTCTAGGTAGTAACATAATGCTGTGACCAGAGTCCTATCTTCCTTCAAGGACATATCAAGTGTAGGAGCCAGAGCTGGAATATCACTGGAGCTACACATTCTGGTCCATCCCTGTCCAGCTGAATCCTAAACAGGAACCTGGGTGAGGGATATAAGGAGACTTTAAATCAATCTTCTTGGTGTGTAATGTTTTTATTGAGCCAAGAATGAATTTCACTCGTCCGCTTTCCTGAGCCCTTCCCAGGTGCAATTATCTTTAAATGATAGCATGTAGCCCACTACTTTTGAAAATATTCAGCATATTCATATATGCATATTCAGTTTATCACTTCAACATGATCAACTGTAAATTTTATCTTCCACTTGCCTGGGATGAAGATTTATATAATGTTATTAATTATACAAAGTATGAAATGTTTGAGAGATATAGAGATCATAGTTTCAATGCTCAAACATTATGTACATAAAAAGAACCAAATTATTTGGGATACCTTCGTTTTGTCTTTTGAGATTAAATTTCAAACTCAAAAGTAAGAGCTCTGTGAACTGTGTACGTAAAATATCGTGCATGTTGATGTCAGAGGTAGTGATGACAGCATGTGTTTGTAAGGGGGGGGGGAAACAACATCCAAATCTTGGATGTGGCTTGGCACCTATTGCATAGACTGTCTTGGGGAGTTTGTTGTTGAACCTGGTGGCAAACATATCCATCTGGGGTGTGTGCCATCTGGAGTATAGGTGGTCAAACACTTCCTGCAGAAAAGACCACTCCATCTGAATCACTTGCCTGTGTCTCGACAGGACTGTTGCAAGTATGCAAGTTTCTTCCTGGTTTGGACCAGAGGCCTTTTGCCATGTAGTACCCCAAGTGCACGCCCCAGCCTTTCTTTTTAATACATCAGCAAACAGCTGTAGAGTATGTTGAAAGGGTTACAGAGGTTAACAAAGAAGCACATTGTCTGTCCAACCACCAGGTTAGATGAGAGTGGAGTGACTTGCGTACAACAATGGTCTTTTCCAGGGACTCCAGACATGGACTGTCTTACTGAACAAGTCTGATTGTCCATCAGTTTTTTTTTTCTTCTACATTACCACCCCTCTTGAGGTGGGTTTGACCAGACCAGTACCCCACAAAGTTGAATACCTGCTGGGGGACAAGTTCTGAAATGTTCAAGTTTACCACCGACCCTGAGTCGGTGGGTGTGGGTATTTTGGTGGCAAGTTTCTCGACATGGGGCCCTGAGGAACCAGTCGTCTAGGTATTGGTAGATTCTTAGTTTCACTTCCTTTACTACCCTTATAAACTTAGAGGAGCCATTGCAAGGCTGCCCTGATTGGTCTGACCTTTTAGATAGAATCTTGGATATTTTCTTGACCTTGCACAAATTTTTGCAGTGGGGCTCCCAAAGGAGAATTCCTGCAGCACTGAGGACAAGAGTGGCCAGGATCTACACAAAACACACATTTGACATGCTTTATGCTTTTCAAGCAATGAATAGGTCTTATGCTTTTCTTTTGCAGCAGCCCTTACATAATTACAAAAAGTTACAGAATCACAACACTTTGATAAGATACAGTCTTGTTAATCATCTTGTCTATTATTTTTTGACAATCTACAGTCTTTTTGATCACTTGACTTACACTGATTTGACTGACCTACACTTTAAAACTGTTAGTCTGAAAACATTTGTTCCGATTTAACTCTTGACTCCGACACTGGTGCAAAGTGGTGGAAATTTCCTGTTATTCCAAAGTATTATCCTTCTACTCATAAGTCTGTCAAAAAGTTTGGTCATATTTTTGCTTTCGATGCTCCCACTGTTTGGAATGCTCTCCCTAGCCTCCCTCAGAAAGCAGCTGGAAATCAACCTGTACATTAAGGCATTCCCAACTTAGTCGTAATCACCCCCTACAATTCTCCTTGGCGCAACCTCTTTTTAGTCCTTATACTAAATTTGGTTGTCATGTGCTGTTGTGTCATACAGTCACCTTTTGTTTAAGGGAGATAAAATGCTTTAAAAGTCCAATTAGAATTAGAATTCATGCACAGATGCAAAGTCAGAGGACTGTTTAGTGGTGGAGGTTCAGCCTGGCAATAACCGGGGGCTGACCAGCAGCACCGGCTACACTGGTCTGTAGCAACTACTGTGGAACTTCAGAAACATAGCCCGGGAATGGCTTTAGAAAGTACTGGCACAGACTTGTCACGCTTGGCACTTTTAGATTTCTCCCCTTTTTTTCCCTTAGATTTATGCTCACTATTCTTGGATTTCTTTGATTTTTCACACTTGGTTATAGTTTCATGACCCTAAGATTTCTCTGCTGGAAGCCTCACTGGACAAGTGGATCAGGCAGAAGGGTCCAAGAAAGGTTTGTCAGATACAACAGGGTGAGCAGAGCTGGAAGATATACTGGCTTTAGGAGTAGAGAAAATATTGCCCATGGACAGTAAGGCCTCAAAGTGAGCAAGCCTCGTATCCACCTTGTCGTTAAGATCTGCTAAGTGTTTGAAAGACACACAAATTACCAGCTGGAGGAAGTAACACAAGCAGGTACGTGCGCAGTAGGTTGTGCAGTGGGCTCAGAAGATTCTTCAATTTCAATACTCCCTAATACCATAACATCAAGTCTATCAAAGCGGTCATTATATGACCACATGACCCCCTTCTCTGTCCTTTTCATTCACCTAAAGATGCCATGTCTTACACAGATAATTTAAACAAAAAACTTTGTTTTCAATGTTCAGATAATAATGAAAAAGAAAAATTTCTCTTAAATCAAAGTACATTGCTCCATCTAGCGAGAGCTTGGGGCATTATGGCCATCTGGCGAGTGAATAAGACACTTCCGGTTGCGGCCAGAGCCCAGCTCAAGACAGGTTTTGGCAAGACCAGCAGGGCGCCGGACATATGCAATTTGCTAACTAGATAAGATGTAATACCACAATAAAAGAAACGGTCAAGTTTTTCCACAGTACATGCTGAACTTATAAGAGAGTTAATAGAAGAAACCTGCATGACAACATGTAGAGGTTTGCCTTTATGTGATAGGGAAATAAATACATATGAAACATTTATATTATTCGGCCATATTGAAATACTGATAAGCTCTCTGCCTCAAACTGTTCATAAGACTCACATGTAAGGAAAGGGAGAGTACACAAAAATGATTGCCCACAGCCTACCTATACACAACTGAAGTTGTGTTTATAATATATGACCATTTTAAAACAACCATTATTTAGCTTTTGATAACTTGTATATCACTGAAATTAAGACTCACAATAGATTGTGTCCCTAGTTGACACAAATATTTTTAATTTTAAAACTTCAACACATTTACATGTACTTTAAGTCAATGAGCATGTGTTGCTCTAAATGAGAGTACTTGATTGGCTAGGCATTTCAGATGGATGGAGAGACTTAAAACGTTTTTTTAAAATTTCTGAAAACGTAGGTTTATGAAATAATGCAAACACTTCTGTTGTGGCAAGAGACAATATTTTCTTGAAAGCTTGTATTGTTATACCAGGTGACAACTTGCACTTTGTCTGAGCTACATAATAGTGTACAATTCCATTTGGTGAAACATAGTAATTTGTCACAGCATTATAATACATGCCCCAAAAATGTGATCTGGGTTGAGTAATGGGTAAAATAATGTTATTACTCATTAAACTTCTGCTTTCACTTGCTGTTACAAAGTACACATACTCGTTTGTCTTTTTAAATTCACAAAGCTGGCAATTGCCACAGAGTGTGTATTTTGATTTCTTGCACTGAATTTATAAACATGAAATATTCTAAAACGTTTCAGTCATGTAACAGAAAATCATTAGTATCGGGGCTGACTGAACATCAGAATTTTCCTTGTAGATTAACTGGACCGGGTTCAGTGCAAGTAGGCAAGTCTGTGTGGAAGTCGTATGCACATGACTGGCCTCTTTCAGTAATATAATCTGTCTTGATGGGATACTTCCTTGTCATAATCCTCCCCAAAAATATTAATGCAAGATGAAAATTCATATAACAGGGGTTCATTGCTCTATTTAACTAGAGCAAAAAGTCAATTTAAAGTCAGTGTCTTATATTTATTTCATATAAAATATTTTATTTTAATACATGTAGTTATCTACTGAACACAGTGTAATATTAAAATACGAAACTGCCTGAATATTTCACAGTAAATTTCATATCGACACATGTACACATAAGATTTGCCAAGTCTTTATTATTGTGAACACTTCCAAGTTTTACTGGTATTTTAGCAAGACAAAGCACTACACAAAATCTGCTTGTCTATGAATATCATGTTATTGATGATAAACATTCACTTATGTAGAGCAACCGCTGGATCCAGATGGAGCCAACTTTCCACATCTGAAGTCAGTTCAATACCAGTTTCAGGCTCCAATGACAATGACAAAGAAAGTGAAATGTCAGGCTTTATTTGGTGATAAATTTTCTTTGTGACAGGATTATTTGACCATTAGTGGTCGGGATCAAAACACTTTGATCTAGGCTCAACACTTAGGTATCCTCAGAGTCATTATATAACACTATGCTGGTTATTTTCAAGACTACCATTTCCTTCAAGAGAAACATCTGGCTGTAGTGCTGGTATTGTTTATCGATATTGAAATATTTATCGATCCATGCTAAATATACTGATATTGATAATGTAGGGTACAATATCAATATTGGAACATAGTACTTAATAGATGCAATTAAGCTGTTTTCCATTCAAATAAAATAAAAAGTTTGAGAAATATATTTGTTTTCCTATCGTTTTTGTCAAATTTCACTTACCGCTAAAGCGGAAACGCCATATTTCTTTACATTTCGGGAAACTACTAAAATTTGTGAAAAAGTTTGGAAGCTCTCTCTCGGAAACCGTGACCCAATATTTCAATATTGATCAATATAGAAAGCAAAAATATGGCTTGATATCGATATATATGTTACAGGCAATCTGTGTAACCAGGCATTACGCGTAATGACTGAACATTTCAGTCATTTCGTGAAATGCCTAAACAGTTTAGCCATTTCGCGAAATGCCTACGCATTTCACGTAATGGCTGAAAATGAGCTCTAGGCTTTATGCGAAATGACTGAAATGTTCAGTCATTACGCGTAATGCCTGGTTACACAGATTGCCTGTAACGTATTATTATTCGATACCAACACTATCTGGCTGTATATAGATACTCATCACACATGTTTAAAATCAACATAATTTGTGTCCACAAAGGACTGCACCTCTTTTTCAAAGTTATGTTCAATGCTTGCCTTTAATTCAGCTGGTCAAAATATTAGCTAAGGTTATTGGCGAAATGAAAGTATATAAATACTTTATCTGCTCTCTGAAACGCCCATAAGTGAGGCAACTAAATTTTGCAAACTTTTGGATGGGCGTTTAGGACAATGAATACCAGCCAGGCATTCTGAAAAAAAATCGTCCAAATTTAGGTACTTACATTTTAGTTTACAACAACTGAAAATGTGGTTGGTCTAAACAAAACTCTCCAAAACAAAATGTGAAATTATTAATAAAACTAGAGGATCGCTTGCAAAATAAAGTGAAAAAGAGAAATAATGGCAGCTTAATCATGTAAAAAGTTCTGCTTATGGCTCAACAAAGCCAGAATATAGGAAAAGTGGTTCTTGGGCAGAGTAGTTATCTTGGATACAGTCTATCTTGCACGGTTAAGGAGACAATTAAGGGGTTTTGCACTTTTTGTCACAAATTTGAAAGTTGACAATGACCCCTATTTTTGGGAAGGGTAAATTTTTTTGGACAATTGGGTAGAGTAGTTTGCTTACATACCCCAAAAAATTGCTCTATCTTGCACCGTTAGCAAGCATCTTTGTGTTTTGCATTTTTGAAAAAAATTTGAAAATTCCAAATGGCCGCCTTTTTTGGCGAGTGAAAAAATTCTTTAAAACTTGAAAAGGCTAGTCTTGACAGACCCCCTGTGGATCAAAAATTTTGATCGCTCTATGTCGCATTGTTTTCGAGATACAAGCATTTTTTGTGTTTTGCAATTTTTGCGAAAAATTCGAAAATACAAAATGGCCGCCATTTTTGACGAGACAAATTTTTTTGAAAATTGGGTCAGCTACTCATCAGAGTTACCCTGCGGGTCAAATATTTTGTCGAAATCGCTCTATCTAGCATGGTTTTCGACATACAAGCATTTATGTGTTTTGCATTTTTGAAAAAAATTCGAAAATTCAAAATGCCGCCATTTTTGGTGAGTGAAATATTTGTTGAAACTTGGAAAGGCTAGTCTTCACAGATACCCTGTGGGTCAAAAATTTTGCTGAAATCCCACTAGTAAATTTTTATTTTATGAAGAAAATGGTTTCAAAAAGTACTCATATATCACTTTATCACTTATTCTTGTTCTATATGTGAACATTATGAGCCTATATTTCCCATTTTGTGTTTTGCATTTTTGGTCAAAAATTCAAAAATTGAAAATGACCCCCATTTTTGGGGAGGAGAAAATATTTGGAAAATAGGAAAGAGTACTTAGCTTATACACCCTGCTTAGCTTATATATCGATCAATTTTACTTTGAAATTCAAAATCAGTGGAAGAGTCCATTACAATGCATTTTCCACAATTCACAAATCAGCCTTTTTCAGATCATTTATATTTACATCTCAAGAGATATATTTAGAATTTGAAATATGATCATTTTTAAAGCAGTTATGTCTTAACTCTTTAAATACCTTGTGCGAATAAATATAACTTTTCATGGCAAATGGGAAATCAGTAGTCATCACAAACACGCCTTTTGTTTGACATTGTAATTTCATTTCCATCCCAGACTTAAGTGCAATAAATAACCGAAATGCCACGAAGAATTTATAAGTTTTACTATGTACATTCATTGACCCATGATTCAATACATGGAGGATTCCAACTGTTTCACCAGACTGTCTCTTTCTTTTAAGGCTCTTCTTGCAGCATCCAGTTCTTTCTTAGACGGTGACTTGCTCTTTACACGAGTGGCCTGGATTTTTCTGTAAGCGTCCATTACCTGTTTAAGAGAAACAATGAAACAACACTGAGAAAAAAGTATGAGGCAATGATGCTCTTTTGTAGTTTGGAGCTATCGAGTCACATTTCAAACATAACACCATTAAAGATGATTGACTTAATTCAAGTTCATCCAGTCATGTACAGTCATGTACAGCTAAAGCTTTAGGATTACCTTATTGTATAGTTTGATATATCATACAAGCATCTGACATTACCGATGTAAAGCATTAATGTTAGTATATTGCGCATGTAAAATACCCCAAATTGAAGCAGAGAATGCAGTGAATTCTGATATTTTTTCTTGAAAAATGTAACTTTAAAAAGAAAGAAGGGAATTTTACTTTGTGAATCATTAAATATGTGTGTTTCACTGAGGGGTTCCTCTGACTCTACACTTTTCAAGGGGATGGAAGATCTAAGTTCAATCTATTTTACTGCTACACCAGTTACCTCAGCATCTGCCACTATGAGCTTCTTCTGAAGGTCTTGTCTGGCCATTTCCTCTTTGGCCAGTTTGTAGAGACGCTTGGTGACCATCATGTTGTGCTGACTGATGGCTTTCAGCTCAGCTTGTTTCTTTTTTAGTTCATTCAGAATCTCATCATTAGGGTCCTCATCAGTAGCTTTATCATCTGGCTCCAGAATGCCTGGAAAACAATATCAAACTGACTGTACTCCGGGACAAGGTACCTCACCCCACAGTACACTTGACTACCACTACTAGCTGGTGGGACAAATCTACACCAGACTTCAATCAAGGTATTGCAAAACTGAATCCTTCATGTCACAAAAACAGATGACAAGCACTGGATATATCGAGGCACTGAGTACAAAGAATGAACTAGATATTGCATCTCGATGCAGTGTATCCTCGGACGGGACATGGTTGAAGCGTGACATACAGAGTATTGTCAAATTATAAGGTGCGACCAATAATAAGGGAGATATAGGTCATTACAAGTATCAAGGACCACGTTCGACCTTAAAGGAGGGTTCAAAGGTAAAATCTGAACCAACCCAAAAATTTGGGGCACATGATTTTCCATAAGTCGTCTTCACATCCAAACCTCTATGACCAATAATAAGGGAGATATACACCATTATAGGTATCAAGGACCACATTTGACCTCCAAGGCTCAAAACTGACATCACCAAAAGATTCGGGGCACATGATTTCCCATAAGTTGTCTTCACATCAAAACCTCCACGAGTAATAATAAGGGAGATATAGGCCATTATAGGTATCAAGGACCACATTCGACCTCGAAGGAGGGGCCCAAGGTAAAATGTGACCCCACCATAAGATTCAGGGCAGATGATTTCCCATAAGTCGCCTTTCCCGCCAAAACCTCTACGACCAATAATAAGGGACATATAGCCCATTATAAGTATCAAGGCCCACATTCTACCTTGAAGGAGGGATCTAAGGTCAAATCTGACCCCACCAAAAGATTCGGGGCACATGATTTCCTATAAGTTGTCTTCAAATCGAAAACCTCTACGACCAATAACAGGGGAAATATAGTCCATCATAGGTATCAAGTACCACATTCGACCTTGAAGGAGGGATCCAAGGTCAAATCTGACCCCACCAAAAGATTCAGGGCACATGATTTCCTATAAGTTGTCTTCACATCCAAAACCTCTACGACCAATAATAAGGGAGATATAGGCTCCTTTAAGTTTGGTCACCTCAGATTTTCAAATTCGTTGCCATAGCAACCAACCCAATTGAACAAACTGGACCAAAATGTTAGCCAGGCAAGATTTCATAGCAGGGAAGATATCCTGAAACCTTGGTAAGGATAGGTCATTATAGGTATGAAGAACCACATTTGACCTTGAAGGAGGGGTCCAAGGTCAAATCAGAAACCAGCAAAAGATTCTGGGCACATGATTTCCTATAAGTTGTCTTCACATCCAAAACCTCTACGACGAATAATAAGGGAGATATTGGGTTTTTTAAATTTAGTCACCTCAGATTTTCAAATTCGTTGCCATAGCAACCAACCAAATTGAACAAACTGGACCAAATGTTAGCCAGGCAAGATTTCATAGCAGGGAAGATATCTTGAAACCTTGGTAAGGATAGGTGCAACTGATTTCCAGCTATAAGTGATTTACTCAATGGTGAACTGTCAAAGTAGCCATTACTCAGTTAGACATGGACCTACAGCTCTGAATATTTGCAATGACAGAATACATTTAAAAGTACATGAACAACATATTTGACCAAAAATCTCTAAATTTAATAGTTTTGCAGATATAAGTGATTTACTCAATGGTGAACTGTCAAGGTAGCTATTACTCAGTTAGCTATGGACCTACAGCTCTAAAAATTTGCCATGACACTGTGCATCAAAAAGTAGCTGAACAACATATTTGACAAAATTATTGTAACTCTAACAGTTATGAAGAAAAATATCATTTACTAATTTTGGTCATGGTTAAAAACTGAATATAGCTATTACTCACATAGCTATTGAGACAGACCTCTGAAAAAGTTACCACCTTGTAGGTATGGAGAAAGTAGCTGAACAACATATTTTACCAAAATGTTGTAAATGCAGTCATTTTTGAGTTATAAGCATTTTACTCAAAGTAGCTACCAGTGCTATTACTCAGTTAGCTATGGACCTATGCCATACATGATCTCCTGTCCAGCGAAAGGAAATCTCTGCGGCGGCGGCGGCGTGACCATACTGAATCCTAAGTATCCCCGACTTTCATCCGGGGATACAATTATACCAACATAAAGAGACACTGTTTTAGATAAAGGATTGAACAAACACTAAACATTTTTGGTCTATAAAGTGAATACATGTTTATAATGGAAAAGCACTCTGATGTTTTGAAATTTGAAAAGGGAATTTAAACCCTTAAAATACTTCAGAAATGAGATTTAAATTATTCAAATGCAAATTCTTTTAGAATGTGACAATAACCCATAATCAAAGTCTGCTGTACATAGTGACACGTGTTCTTACCATTCTCCTCCAGTTCCCTTTTGATCCTCCTCTCAATGGCTGCTGTGTTGCCGATGTTTAGCTGCTTGGCAAGAGATCTGGGTGAGATAGTGGCAGCTTCTGCAGCATCTACTTGGCAAAAAATTTAAAATAGTGATAATGAAATTTAAAATAGTGATCGACTTGATAATTCAAACTAGTTATAAATCAAGGAGTATAGAATAAAAGTACACTACCAGCAATCATGTTGATACCATTCTCAATTTCTGCAAGCTGCATGTAACCCTCCTGCTATATATTTTTTTTTTTAAAAAGTATTTTGGTCAATGTGCATGAGCTGCAAAGTCATCAGAGACAAGAGTAGTGAACAGAATTTATAAAAGTTTAGCGACAAAAAGAAATTCCGAGTCAGATACATCCAAAACCTGGACTAGAACTAGATTGGGCCAACTCGGCGCCAACATATCCCCAGACAGGTCATCACTCACGCCACAGGTTTTGATCGGGAATTTTTAAAAACATAATTACCCATTATTATATGAACTTCAGCACATCAATCTACTCTGTTTATATCTTCCAAGGAAGATGGTGTATCCCCAGACGCCGAATACATAACTCAAATTATATTTTCAATCTTCCTGCAATGATAACTCTAAACCTATTTTCAAAGTATTTAAATGATTGATGATTGAATGTCCATTCTAAAATAATAATCCCAAAAGAGCATATCTGTTTCTATGTTTGTTGACAAATAAAATATTATTTTTAACTCAACTCATCATACTTTTCAATCTTCCTTCAAAGTATTTAAATGATTGATGATTCAATGTCCATTCTAAAATTCATAATCCCAAAAGCGCATATCTGTTTCTATATTTGTTCACAAATAAAATATTATTTAAAAAAAAATTATTTATATTATTATTTTATTATATTATTTTTAGAATTTGCAAATTGTTTTCAGTTATTCATTTCCTCTATACCTATATATGTGGTCCATATATATGCAACCTAAATATGTGACACAATCTCAGTTCTGACTCCCCTTTGTGTTATATGTAATGAAGCCCACCACCTCCCACCCCCACCCCTCTCCCCTTCTCCACACCTCTCTCACTATTACACAAGATCTGCAACCCCATTGAGTTCTTTGTTTCTCATCTGATATCATTAAATACCTTTGTTTATTTAGTGTCACTCAATATAGCTGGAGGTCCCAGAGGTGGGTGGGGGGAATCCGGGTGGGGGATGTGGGTTGAGCATAAATGGTAAACAAACAATCTATATAAAAGGGGTACTCAAATACAAAAAGAATTGAGAATTTTAAGTATGTGATTATCAACTGAAATGAGTTCATAACTGTAGGAGCTGTGCCAAAATTAACTGAGGCAAGTTGAATAAAACTGGGCTAGTTGAGGGTTAAAAATCCCCTAGTTTTACTACATAAGGATATAATTTCATTAATATTGGGACTTAAAGCTCACTTAAAGTGTCCATTTTGTCTACTTCAATATGTTTCACCAGTTTCATTTTAAAAAGTGAAAAACTCAGCAAGCAGAGGTGGGTGGGGGGAATCCGGGTGGGGGATGTGGGTTGGGACTTAGTTTAGTTTATTAGTTTATTATAGTGACATGTATTATGTTGACAAGGATTATACAAAAACTATTGAAGTAATACCCAGCCCTATATGGGCTTATAAGTCACTTTAAATAGAGAGTTAATAACAAACAGAGCAAACATATTTTGAGGTAAGATACAGTAAATAAAGACAGCAATTCAATACATAAAAATTAACAAAATAATTTACTTTTTCTTTCTTGCCACAAATCAAAAATAAAATTAATAACCATATTGACATTCATATGAGTTAATACCCTTGATAATTGATCTATTAATAATTCAGATTTATCTATATTTAAAATTTTGAAATATTTCATACGAATCAGCTCTAAAGCTGGACAAACACAAACAAAATGTATCTCATCTTCTACATCTTTTTTACACAGTTTACATGTTCTCTCAAAGAGATGGAGTGCTACAGCAAAAATGGTAAACAAACAATCTATATAAAAGGGGTACTCAAATACAAAAAGAATTGAGAATTTTAAGTATGTGATTATCAACTGAAATGAGTTCATAACTGTAGGAGCTGTGTCAAAATTAACTGAGGCAAGTTGAATAAAACTGGGCTAGTTGAGGGTTAAAAATCCCCTAGTTTTACTACATACGGATATAATTTCATTAATATTGGGACTTAAAGCTCACTTAAAGTGTCCATTTTGTCTACTTGAATATGTTTAACCGGCGTTTAACCAGTTTCATTTTAAAAAGTTAAAAACTCAGCAAGCAGAGGTATAACACACAAAAATAAGTTCTTAAAAGACTAAGATAGCCATAACATTATTAATATTCAAAATTTAAATAGACAGGCATTTCCTTTTAAAAATTCAAAGATTTCAGCTCTATAACCCACATAGTTTGACAGTTACTGGGCTTTAAAGTGGCATAATGTCCATAAATTGGGTTTCTGTGGGCATTTTACAATTGTTAAAGAGACCTTAGCAATTAAACTACAGATCTGAAACTTTTTGGGGGACATACATAACAAACAAAAATTATATATAATACAGTTTAAGACTTGTCACACTAAGCATTTCCAAATAACAGGGCAAAATACGGAAAAAATGTCCAAAAAGGCACTTGGGCGAGTGTCTATGGCCCTCATACACAGGTTAAATGTCTACTAAAAACCTTGATTTTCGCCATATGTAAAAAGGACATAATAATGCATTCCCAGATGGGATTTCAGCTCCATCAATCACATAGTTTAACAGTCACAGGGCTTAAAGGTGGCAAAAAGTCCAAATATTGGGTCTCTGTGGGCCTTTTAGAGATCTCGATGTGGCTTTCAAATTAAAGCTTCAGACTTAAAATTTGTTACATACTAAGATTACACATAGAATATGTATCTAATAAAGTTTGAAACTTCTCAGACTTACCATTTCCAAGTTACAGAGCAAAATATGTGAAAAATGTCTTAAAAGGGTCACTCAGGTGGGTGTTTAAGGTCCTCATACACAGGTTAAATGTCTACTTGAAGCCTTGATTTTTGGCACATGTAAAAAGAACATAATAATGTATTCCCAGATGAGATTTCAGCTCTATCAGTCACATAGTTTAACAGTCAAAGGCCTTAAAATTGGCAAAAAGTCCAAATACTGGGTCTTTATGGGGCCTTCTAGAGACCTAAATGTGGCCTTCAAATTAAAGCTTCAGACTTAAAATTTGTCACATACTAAGATTACACATAGAATATGCATCTAATACAGTTTGAAACTTCTTAGACTTACCATTTCCAAGTTACAGGGCAAAATATGTGAAAAATGTCTAAAAATGGTCACTCGGGTGGGGATTTATGGTCCTCATACACAGGTTAAATGTCTTCTTAAAGCCTTAATTTTTGGCACATATATAAATAACATACTAATATCTTCCCAGATAGGATTTGAGCTCTATCAGTCACATAGTTTGACAGTCACAGGGCTTAAAAGTAGCAAAAAGTCCAAATATTGGGTCTTTGGGAGCCTTTTAGAGACCTCAATTTGACCTTCAAAATTAAAGCTTCAGACTTAAAATCTGTTACATACTAAGATTACACACAGAATATATATCTAATACAGTTTGAAACTTCTCAGACTTACCATTTCCAAGTTACAGGGAAAAAGATGTGAAAAATGTCTTATAAGGGTCACTCGGGTGGGTGTTTATGGTCCTGATACACAGGTTAACTGTCTATTAAAGGCCTAAATGTTGGGGCACATATAAGAAAACACATAGATATATTCCCAGATGATATTTAACTTAGATGAGAGACATAGTTTGAAAGCTACAGTGCTTGAAAGTGGCAAAAAGTGCATAAATTGGGTCTCTGTGGGCACTTTTGAGACCTTAAGTCGACCCCTTTGGGTAAACCTACAGCCCTAAAATTTTCTACAGACAAGGATTACATATCAAAGTTATACCTAGCACAGTTTGAGACTCATCAGAATTACCACTTCCAAATTATAGGGCAAAATATGTGAAAAGTATAGCAAAAAATCCCTAAGTGGGGGTATTTATGGGCCTCAAAGACAATTTTCTCCTCAACTTAAAGTCGTGATTTTCGGCACATGTACTAAGAACATATTAATGTGTTGTCAGGTAAAATTTCAGCCAACTGAGCATCATAGTTTGTGACCTACAGGGCTCTAAGTGGCCAAAAGTCCAATTTCTGACCTTAAGGTGGCCATAAGTTCTTTTTTACTGGGAGTTTAAGGTCACCTTAAAATAGGGATCTTCCTTTGGGCACCCTTAACATGTGTACCAAGTTTGAAAAAAAAATATTAATTTGTTTTTGAGTTATCGCGTCCACAAGGAAATTTCTACGGCGGCGGCGGCGGCGGCGGCGGCGCGACGGACCTGAATCCAATATATCCCCAACTTTCGTCTGGGGATATAACTAAGATAGGCCATTGATGCTTAACTTTAGTGATGGGTCAGGTACTCATCACGCTATGCCACAATTAAATGAAAGTCTGGTGAAAATGAAAAAAAAAAAAAAAAGATCTCTAGAAGCATGAGACTCACTAGACCTTGCACTTAATATAGGAATAAAAGACATATTCGAGTGCTTTATGATGGTATTAAACTATCGATCGGCTGAATATTAAAGCCACAAAGTGAACACACCTGCTTCAGATATGGAAGTGTCATCCAGGGGTGTCATGATGTTCTCTTCTATGAGGGCCTGAACTAGTCTCTGTGTGAGAGAACCAAACGGCGAGTCTGTGTTCTCACTGGAATAGACACACACACACTATTATACAAAATGTAAGGAACACGGAAACTAACTTCTGTCTGAGACAGCCAAAGGGTCAGTCCTCATTTTCACTGGAATAGACACACATAAAGTCATACAGAAGATAATGGATTTAAAGATGGAAAAGACAGAAACTAGCCTCCGTGTGAGAGTCAAACGATGAGTCCACATTCTCACTGGAATAGACACACATACAATGTTATACAGAATGGACCAAAGGAAAGGAAGAGGACCCTCTGATAGACTTGTTTTATTTACAGTTTCTTTACAAATCTACTAAATGACCAGTTTGCATTCTCACTTGCAGGATAGATTCTCACAATTCTCTCAGTGAGAGGGCTCGCAAAGTCTGTACTCTTACTGGAATTTAGAGACAGTGAGTTTGAAATTAATGTGAATAAATGGAATGAACAAAGTTTGTACTTCCACTAAATCAAATACAGTACACAACTGAAAGCAAAGTCAAAGCTGGTGATTTATGTCCCGTTCAACAGCCCGGGTCATACTGGGACAGGTCCACAGTCACTTGGGGGACCCGAACCCACACAGAGGTAACAGTCTGTGATTAGATGCCAAACTTGCTAACCATTAGGCCACTGAGGACCTCACAACTGAAAACAAACAACTAAACCAGATAGGATGATTGTGGTATTAATGCAACGTTCACTTTAATACAATAATAGACTAAATGCTAGGCACCAATCCAGATAGAATGATTTTAGTGCCAATGAACAGAAGTTTGAATAGATGATAAACAACTCAATAACTTTACTGTATAACTAGCCATATTGGTGGCACCACAGTTTCACATGGTTCCAAGTATATAAGATGTTAGAGACTTGTTGGATTCACTGCCATATTTCACAAGTATTCATAAAAAATTTCACTTACTTGTCTTTTGCTCTCTTTAGAAGGTCTGAAACACCAGAAGCACCCGATGAACTATTTTTCTTTTTGTCATTTAACTTCCTTCCTGAATATAATATGGTTTTATATACATCAATTAAAAAAAAAATTAACAAAATTCCGTTTTTTTTTTTGAGTTAAAGGTGGCGAATTTCACATTTCTTACTCTATATGCAAAAATTTGTTCCATTTGCTTGAGTAACATTTCCTTCCTGTAATAGTGTCCTTTTTTCAACAAGCAATTTACAGAGACATTAACTAAAACTAATTGTAGGGTAGCTTGTTCCCTTCTTGCTGAACACTTAAAGCTATGCAGTAGAACGTGAATATTAACATTTTACAAATGGATTTCCATTCTCCCAAATTTGTATTTATTGTTTTACACTGAAATACCTCTTGTCATATCTCATGAATTTCTATTATCTGAAGACAATCTTACTCCTTGGTCTTGCAGTTTTTACTGCACTGCAATGGAAATATTAAATTGCAAATTTAATAAGTAAATTAAATTTTTATAAGTTAATACCCTATCCAATGGACAATTGCTTATCCGGTCGGCGCGGACCGGCCCGCCAAACGTCAGAAAAAGACGTCCTGTGTCTCCACCGGCTAGGCCGGCCCAGTACTGTGCACTCGCCAGGTGGTGTGTCGTACTTCCTTCCTGTCTAGACAGCGTGACGTCATAGCATCTTTTTCGTTGTCTAAACCTACTAAACCCCTAGTAAGCTGATAGCGGGGTCGGTGGGAGGGTCTTGTGTGTCCATTGGATAGGGTATTAACTTATAAAAATTTAATTTACTTATTAAATTTGGAATTTTATTGTGTTAATACATCCTATCCAATGGACAATTGCTGAATAACTACCGCTTGGCAGGCGGGTAAGTTACTAGGGACTAGGTTGAACTCATATACTAAAATAATGAAAAAATTCCTTTAAGCCGGGAAAGACCTGAGGTCGTAACCCTTAAGGCTATGGTCGAATATCATCATCCGGTTACAAGTGTTGAACCGTCAGTCGACCTCGCCCCCCCCCTCCACTTTTTTAAACAGACCTGCTTTGAGGTAGGGGAAGAGAGGGATGAGTTCAGTCCATAGAATAACACTCCCGAAGGAAGCACTTCCATTTTTTTTTCTTTTTTTTTTTGTTGCTTCAAAAAGGCAAAAGGGTGTAAAACTATTAACATATATACAGATCTCCTCTATGCACTGGTTTGTTGGTGGATTTGTTGAGCCGCCACAACAGGACCTAGATGGTAGAGCTCTGAGTCGGCCCAAGCCACATCCTTCAGATAAAACTGAGTGAAGGTATTATGGGATTTCCAGTGGCAGGCTGACAAGATCTGTTCTAAGGACATTCCAGACTGAAAGGCCTTCGAAGCAGCAAAGGCCCTGACATCATGGGCCTTAACTTGATGCAAGGTGTGATCTTGGTGATCAGAGAGCTCATAGCATAGGATCACAGTTTGTTTGATCCATGAGGAGATAGTGGCCGGTGTAATGTCTTTATCGAAACCTTTCTTGAAAGAGACAAAGACTAACTCTTTACCATGCCTAATGTCTGAAGTCCTGTCCAAATAGTAGCGCAAGGCTCTGATAGGACACAGAGATCTGTCAGACTTGAGGGACTTATCCAGAGTAGGAGCCAGGGCTGGTATGACCACAGGGGCTACACTATTCGGACCCTCTTTGGCCAGCTGGTTCTTGGAAAGAAAGCTGGGAGATGGAAACAGGGAAACCTTAGACCAGTCCGACTGGTGCCTGATGTTCTTATGCTGCCAAGCATGGATCTCACTCCTTCTTTTGCCGGAACCTAGGGCCAACAAAAAGGCAGTCTTGAAAGTAAGATGCTTCAAGGATGCCCCTTTAAGAGGCTCAAAGGGAGACTTCGTCAGCTGGTGCAATACCAGGGAAAGGTTCCAGGAGGGTATACCTCTACGGCCTTTGGGTCTATCTCTGTGGAAACTCTCCAAGAGACGAGTGAGATTATTGTCCTTGCTGATATCTAACATAGTACTTCCTAGTTTGTCAGCAATGGCAGACCTGTAACCATCAATGGTACTCGGCTGTAACTTCCTGTCCTCAAAAAGGTGCATCAAGAAATCAGCGACTGATTTCAAAGGGGGTGACCTGAAGTCCACCTGATGAGAGATGCACCACTTTGTAAAAACGGCCCACTTTGCCTCATAGACTGATCTGGTAGATCTTCTTTGAGGAGCCTCAATTCTTGCTGCCACTGCCTCAGAGAAGCCTTGTTCTTTGATTGCTGTGGCTCTAGGAGCCAAGCATGGAGATTTAGATTTGACAGGTTCGTGTGAGGGATCTGATTGAAGGGCTGCGTCAACAGATTGGGCAGGTTTGGTAGGCTGAGAGGAATCTGGCTGGACAGAACTACTAAGTCCCAAAACCAGGGCATGTTGGGCCACCCCGGAGCGATCAGAATGAGTTTCTGACAAGGGGAGCCCAGTAGTTTCTCCACCACTTTGCCCAGGATGGCTGTAGGTGGGAAGGCATAGGCATCCAGGTCCTCCCATGGTAGGGTGAGTGCATCCACTGCTATAGCCCGGGGGTCCGGTACTGGAGATACAAACTGAGGTAACTTGTGGTTGAATCTCGTTGCAAAGAGATCTATTTGAGGCTGGTGCTATTTGTTGCATATCCTCTGAAAGATCTCGGGGAGGAGGGACCACTCTGTCTGGATGGTCTGACCCAGCCTGGATAACTTGTCCGCTATCACATTGAGATGACCTGGAATGTGGCGGGCTTTTAGAGTCACTTGTCTCTGGGAACACCAGGTCAAGATTCTCCACAGTAGGGCACATAGAGGGCCTGACCTCATGCCTCCTTCCTTGTTTATATATGCCACTACTGTGGTGTTGTCGGTTGCCACTAGAACTATCTTTCCTATGCAAAGATCATGGAATTCTTTTAAGGCTAGGAATACTGCTTTCAGTTCCAGATAATTTATGTGCAGTTTGCTTTCCGGCACCGACCAGAGGCCTCTTGCAGTGCGCTCATTTAAGTGAGCGCCCCACCCTTCTTTTGATGCGTCTGTAAATATCTGCAGAGCGTGTTGTAAAGGGTGTAAGGCTTGTCCTTGGAGCACATTGTCTTCCACCAGCCACCATTGTAGGTGGGGGTGCAAGGACGTGGGTAGAGGGATAACCTTTTCTAAAGATTCGGGCATTCTCCAATTGTTTTTGAGGTGCCACTGTATGGGTCTCATGTGTAACTGGCCAAGGTGAACCTGTTTTTCGGTGGCTGTTAGTAGGCCTATCAGGGACATAAGCTGCCGGACCAGACAGGCCGGTAGTGATAAGAGTGTCTTTATTTTCTCTTGAAGGCTCTGCCACCGGTCCGGTGTCGGTCGGACCCGGCCGGACCTGAGGTCGAACTGGTAACCGATGAAGTCGAATACCTGTTTGGGTTCCAGTTCTGATTTCTCTACATTCACCAGCCAGCCTAGGTCCTGGCAAATCTTGACTAGGGTCTGTGTATGTTGGAGACAAGTACGATGGGATGTGGCTCTGACCAATCAGTCGTCGAGGTACTGGTGGATCCTTATACCCTTGCGAGTTACCATCAATTTTACTTCTTTTGCTACCACAGTGAACTCCATGGGTGCTGTGGACAGACCAAATGGGAGGGCCCTGAACTGGTATGTCCGACCCTGGACATGAAATCTCAGATATTTCCTGGATTGTTCCTGTATTGGTATGTGGAAGTAGGCATCTTTGAAGTCTACCGAGGTTACCCACTCCCCTTGCCAGAGGGATGTTCTGATGGTTTCTGGTGTCTTCATCTTGAATTTGTCCACTTTTAGAAAGGTATTGAGATGGCTTAGATCTAATATCGGCCTCCATTTGTTGTTGGGTTTTGGCACTAGGAAGAGCCGGTTGAAAAAACCTAGAGATGTTTGATTTTGAACTAGTTCTACAGCGTTTTTGTCTATAAGCTGCTGCAATGCCTCCAACAGGTAGCTGTTCCTGTGGGGATTGACGTACAAACTTACGACAGTGGGGGACCAGGAAAGATTCGGTCTGGTGCAGAAGGGGAGGGTGTAACCCTCTTTCAACATCTGTACTACTTTTGGACCGGCACCCAGATCCAGCCAAATTTGCCAAAATTTCTGAAGTCTGGCCCCTACAGTTTGATTTGGTACAACATGTGTGACATTTACTGCAGGAGTTACACAAGACAATGGAATGACAGAAGAAGCACTTTTGACATACTTTAATTGACACTTTTTGAAAATTACATCTGACAAACCGGGACTTAGGCCTTTCTTTTGTGGTGGTCCGGTTGCAGAAACTACATGAGAAACAACAGGAAAGTTTACATGTCTTTGCATTAAAGTCTGTCTTGATCTGCTCCGGGCCAACAGTCGTACATGGTACACGTCTAAACATTGATTGTCATTTATACGACTGTTGGCCCTTGGCTGGTCGTGAGGAAAAGTTCCTCCCTCTGCCACGTCATTGTTGTTTCCTTCCTATATTCTTCCAAGCCTGTCTGTCGGGACCAACCTCTGACCGACCTTCCCCTTTTTTCTCCTGCCTTTCATATGGGTGAAACCGGCCTTTTCCCTTGCCTGTAGACTGAGACTGATTCTTGGAATCATAATACGCAATTTCTTCCTCGGCCTTCTTAAGCACAGGGTCGGGGAACAACGTTGAGAGTTGAAGAGGAGATGAATATAAGGCTGCCAAGGTGTCATGTTGAATACCATTCTTCAAATGGGACAGGTATGCATCACGTCTGATAAGGGTAAGATTACCCATGGTGACAAACACAAAATCGGTCAGATGTTCCATGGCTTTTGCTGCTGATTGTGTGATACTAGAGTTAAATTCAATCAAATGTTGGAGTTCCTCTAGGGCTTCTGAGGACTTTGTCGAGCTCTTCCCTTTACTCTCAAGTCGGACCGACTTCAACTGAGAGGTCATATCCTGTTGTACCCGGAACATACACCGATTAAAACTGGCAGTCTGGTTACATATGACAGTTGCTTCCCGAGCAGTTTGTTCCCATCTCCTTAGTGTATCCTGAGAGATACGACGTGAAGCAGGCGGTGTTGAAGTCATACCGGTCCTCCTTGCAATTCTGGTATAACTGCTGTTCAACTTGGAAGCAGAAGTATTCCAGCCGGAAATATCCTGTGAATCAGATTTCTGTGTAGGGCAAATCCCGTACCATTTTGCCTAAGACTTAGCCGGCCTTAAGAATTGGTCCATGGAAAGTCCGCCGGCATCTGAAGTTCTAGAGGGGTAACCCTCCACCAAGCTCACATTTAACTTAGAAAGTTTCTTGCATAACCATTCTTCGGTTGGCATTTGTACGGAGACTTTGCTGGGTGCTGGAGTTTTGGGGCCGGCGAAGGGATTGTCATCAGAAGGATTGGAGCTATCCACATCCGGCACATGCGACCAACCCATATAGGCACGTATTCCACGCATAGTTTCACGGTACGTCTGTTCTTCTGAAATAGTTTGTTCTACCTCCATGTCAGGGTTGTCGGATAGGTCATCTTCTTCCACAAAGAGTTCAACCCGGGCTGGGTCGGAATATTCACTGTCCGAAGCGGAATAGTCACTAGATACACTGTCCTGCCTAGCAGACTTTTGAAGGGTCGGTGATACAGTATCCGACAGGGAAGAAGGCTGAGGTCGGTTGAGAGACTGAAGGGGTCGGTCGGAAGAAGATTTGCCGGTTGACTGTAGACCTGTGAGAGGGTTGTCTGAACCCGTGTGTCTTGAAGCTGTATGAGAAGGCTTACCGGCCGACAGGTGCTGAGAAGCTGCCTTTGAGTCTGGGCCAGTGCGCCTTGAGGAACCATTACCTCGTGTTGAAGAGTCAGTGACAAGCTTACCGGTCGACTGGAGCTTTTCAGCTTCCTTATTGTCTGGACCAGTGCGCTTAGGAGAATCCGAAGTCACAAGCTTACCAACCGACAACTGTTTCCCAACAGGGCTGTCTGGGCTGGTGCGCTCTACGTGAAGTCCTGAACTAGATGGTTGAAAGAAGGGTTCCACATCCTTGCCCACATTGGAAGGGGGTGAGTGAGATGGCGGAACTTTAATGTCAGAAGAAAATGAAGGTGGGAAAGATTTAGAAAGCAGTAACGCTTCTAGGCAGTTAAATCTTTCGGACCACTTGAGATCCAGTTCAATGATCTTACCGTCCGCAGAGGAGGCAGTAGATTTCTTTGGTTTTTCTTTCTTCAACTTCTTTTCTGGTGGGAGAGACGGGGACTTAGGAGGTGAAGTTCCGTCTACTGGTCCAATTACTGAAACTAAAGACGGGTCCACTAGGGACTCAGAGTCTTTAACCACATTGTCAGATTCCAGCTTCTTGGCATCCCGCTTCTCTTTCTTGATCTTATAAGATGGGGTGGCTAACTGAACCTTTTGTTCTGGGGTTAAGGCATTGCAATGAACACACTCAGAAGAGTCCTTCTTCTCCACACACGTGTCTTTGCCTTTATTCTTATCCCTACAGCGGGCACAAAACTGATGACCGTCGAAACTGGCCATAGCATGGCCGCATGCACCCCTCTTTTGTCCTGGTGAAGCTAGTTTATGTTCTGACATGACAGAAATACAAATAACAACCAATATCCACAAATATAAGCAGATAAGATGAAAAAACTGGCGAGAAGAAAATATCCTTGTGCACAGTCACGCGCCAAACGAAAAAGATGCTATGACGTCACGCTGTCTAGACAGGAAGGAAGTACGACACGCCACCTGGCGAGTGCACAGTACTGGGCCGGCCTAGCCGGTGGAGACACAGGACGTCTTTTTCTGACATTTGGCGGGCCGGTCCGCGCCGACCGGATAAGCAATTGTCCATTGGATAGGATGTATTAACGCAATAAAATGGTAAATTTAATTTACATTAGTTTTGTGTTACTTTTAACAGATTATAATTGTCATAACACTATGGGTAGTTGAGTTTGTGCACAAATGCGATGCATGCTAGTCCATCCAGATTATGAACTGTACACCACTGTACATTGTCAAGCAACTGTAAAAACTTTCTTACTAACAGTCAGCGACAAGACTCAAACCCACAACTGTAGAACTGAGATGTAAGTTTGTAACCCACAGTGCCCATTTTATTAAGATCTAAAATTCTGATGCATAAAAAGGAAGTAAATATTCCATTAAATAGTTTGTAATGAAAAAGCATCTGAGCAGGGTTGTGACTGGAAAGCGAGATAGGCTTGTCTGAAGAGACAGATCTGGCAGTTCCACATCATCAAAACTCGGTAGACATCTCACCTTGTCTCTGTTCCTCCAGCATATCTTCATGTGCCCACTTTTCTGAGTAGTGCTTCCCCACAGGCGGCACCTTGTAAAACTCAACATCGTCCTCGTGAGAACGCATAATGTCCTCTAACACCTGTACACAAAGTAAACAAGGCCACTGTATGAAAATACCAGGTACCTCAACACCTCTACACAAAGTAAATAAGGCCACTGTATGAAAATACCAGGTACCTCAACACCTCTACACAAAGTAAAGTCAGATGAACGTGTGAATACACAGCATTGTCCAGCAACTAATCATAAAGGTTAACCAGAACCTGACATGAATACATCAGGTTGGCATAGACCTGGTCACAAAGCCTCCTGTGAACACATGATCACCCTCTAACACTCGCACAAAAAGTAACACAATGTCAACAGGACTTCAGTAAGCACATAACTGGTGGTGCAGAGAATAAAAGAACAGAAAATCCTCAAAAGCTGATACTCGCAAAAAACACAAAACCAGTGATTGAATGAATTCCTCCATATTTTCCTGAATGTAATTCATCTACATGTATTTACACAAAAGCCTGAAGTTCCTAAAAACTATTTTTCTGAAACTCATAGATCTAGGGGTTCATATGATTTCTCTCAGGTTACCTTACTTACATCCCTGAATGAAAAAACAGTAGAGTGAAAGATGCAAAAATAATAACAGCATGTGAAACATATCCCAGTAGTTGTCCCTGAAAAGTCCCTTGATTCGCTGTTTTTTATAGATAACCTTCTGTGATGTTGTTTAGTATGACTTTAATTTTCTTTCTTTTCCTAACCTTCAAATCCTCTGTGGTGATTTCAGCGCAGTACGGTTCCACCATGTTCCAAAATCTGTTGGGAGCATCGTTTTTGGGCACCCTGACTGGAGCAGGTGCAGGTGCGGGTTCTGCAGGCTTCAGGGCCACAGGCAACATGGGGAGGTCTTCTACCGGTGTGTCTGGTGTCTCAGGAGGGGGAGGAGCCTCCTCCACAGACTGAGGCTTGTCCTAAAACACGCCACAACATTAGGGTCAGGTTTCTATTGTAATATATAATGCAGAATGTCTGAGACAATACAAGTAGATGTTATACTAAAAAGACACTTGAATTTAATTTAGCAGAATACCAATACATTTACTATTTAATTCTGTTCCAGACACAAGTAACATTTTTGCTAACCAGTAACCCTATTCTGGTATCCATGAGACTAAATTTAATAGGATTTATTTGTGTCTTTTTAACTATATCCTTGTTCTGTATAAATCAACCACTCATGGGTCATACATGCATAAACAAACAAAAATGTCACCTTTCCAGAACTAGCTGGTGTTCCTTTTCCCTTCTTCCCGCTTGGTTCATCCTTCAACAAACAAGTAAATAATACATATTTCCTTCATGACCATGCTGGCCAGGTAATAGGACATATCATCCAAAAATTTTCTTGTCACAATAGACATACATATGTCTGAGTGAACAAAAATATGTTAAGGTTACTGTGTCCCAGATCAGAGACTACATAATAAACATGCAGACCCACAATTTATAAGTGATATCTGTCAGAAAAATGAACATTTTGTGTATAACCATTTCCCAGAGGAAGCCAGGAAAAGGTGGCACCCTGGTTTGGTATGGTTAGCTGTAATCGGGATGACATACTTTGAAAGTTTACTAGCTATCAAAGTTCTTTTGTCTAATAAGTGTGCAAAATAAAAAGTTATAGAGTTTTAAGTAAAATTCTAAATTATTATTTAGTAAAAATTGACCATCAGTGCAAACAATTAGTTTAAGTTTACTTCCTTAAATTTGAAAATTTGTCAATCTGTCAGTCTGAATCTCCAGAAAATGTTCCTCTTTTTCACATTTCGATCAAAAACAATATTTTTTTCATTTTTTTTTCAACTGTTCCAGATACACAGTCTATATATTCTATACTAATGCCTTACCTTCCCTTTAATATTGGTCCCACGTGAAGTATCCTTTTGATTCATATACCCTTGAACTTCTTTCTGTTTCTCACATTTTACCTTGATCCTTTACCCAGCACAGCCTGGAATGAAGTCCCTATCTCCCCCCCCCCCCCCCCCCCCCCCCCCAAGTCCCCTGATTTTGTCTTTGCCCTGTACCCCTGTCCGCAACATTGCCACAATCTTCTTACTCAAGACCTCTTGCCACTCCCACTGGTCCATGTCAAATGCCCCTCTCCCAAATATACCAATGAACTTGTGAACTTCTTACCTGTGAAGGTATCCATCTCACCATCACACACTTGGACTTCTTATCCATCAAATGTCATTCTCCTCATCATACCCTGCACTTCTTATCTTCTGTCTCTCCCCACAGTTTACCCCTGACATTCTTACCCATCAAATGTCTCCTTTCCCATTTTGCCCCCGAGCTTTTTACCAGTCAATTGTCCCCTCTCCTTATCATACGCCTGAATGCCTTAGTTGTCAAATGTCTCCATACAGAGCGAGAATTTCTTTCTTTTGATTTTTCTTTTCCCACAAAGCATCCCTTTCCCAAACATCCCTGTGAACTTCTTACTCTGGACCTTCTTCAATTTCTTAATGTCCCCTGGCAAGCATGCCTTCCCCTGTACACCCTCAACTTTATACTTACCTTTTACCTCTCCTTGTCTTTATGCTGGTATCTCAAGATAAAGTATTCCTTTCCAAGTGTACTTTCCCTCAATCTTGCACTTCTTGGTTAGAGTCTATTGTCTTTCTATTAGGTATCTCTGTATCTTGCCTATCTTTCCCTGGCTTTCCCCTGAACTTCTGTATTTTAATCTTTTAACGTAGCTTTATATCGCAACATGTACCTCATCTCTAAACTTTTGCTATGTTCTGATTACCTTTCCCTTAGGTCCCCTGCCCGGTGTGCCTTTGCCCGGTGTCCCTTTCCCTGGTGTCCCTTTCCCTGGTGTCCCTTTGCCAGGCATGCCCTTTAACTTTTTGCTTGGGGTCTCGTCTTTGTCCTTCCCACTTGCACTACGCTTACTTGGTGTTCCAGGATCCTCTTTGATTTCCTCCTCTCTCTTCTGATTAAAAAAAATTAAATTAAAAACAAACTTTTACAAAAAACATATGTAAAAGTATATCACGAAAATGACCTCCACTTAACCCACAAACAATTTTTGTTACAAAACTTTGAGGGCTTTGTCATTCAGTTTAACTATAAGTTTTATGTACTTATAATAATATATCTTCATTGAGAAAGATTTTAATATATCAATATTTAAAGAATATGGTCTAAACACCTCTTAGGTGTGTCTGTTTCTCTTTTTTTATTTTTTAAGAAAACTTTCATGGAGACCATAAGAAACAATTCTGAACTCAATAAACTTTTGCTGTTGGCTTTAATTAAGGGCAAAGTTGGTGACACCAGTATCTCGGTATACCGAGCATTTTACTGAGATATTTAATATTTTCAATTACTCTATCTTGCCAGTGCAAAACCATTCTGAATCCAAGATACTGAAAAATTTGTGCTGTAGCATAGCCTCAATTGAATAGGCCTAATAACAGTAAGTGAAGTCTATGAAAACAAAACATCACAATTTTTCTCAAAAAATCACTATAGAAGTAATTAAGTTGACAATAATACATGATAAAACTTGACATATTCTTCAGAATCAGAGTTTGTTTCTAATTTTTTATGCTTTCCCAGTCCTATATGCTGAAATTTGAGATGCCAGTTGAAGAGTTGTCACTTGTTGTCACTAAGACACTGGTGTTACCGACCCTGCCTTAATCACTACTTTTTACATTAGAACTACCAACCCCCTTGCCACTGCCTTTGCCTTTGATATCTTTCCCTTTGGACTCTTTCACTATTTTGGTGTCTTTTGACTCACTGACTGGTTCCAATTCATTATGTAGCACTCGCATACATTTAGCGGCGGAGGTGAGCAGTAACTCAAGCTCTGACTGGAGCAAGTCTAGTTCTTCTATTCCTATCAGTTCATCTTTAGGTCTGGAGAGGACTGACAGAACAAACAAGTAAAGCCTTTACAGGGATAGCAACAGAAACAGCATTTTACACTGTTGGCGAAAACAAAATTTAAATTTAGACCATTACTTTTACAAGCAATTTTTAAGAACAAGTAAAAAAGAAATCGGTGATCAAATAAATCAGTCACATATCTGGTGTAGCCTCAGACCTTGATGACTGATCAATAATATAAGTTACACAAACAAAAACTTTGACCAATATCAGTACTAGTGAGCGTACAAGCAATGAAATATCAACTTGTGTATGAAACTAGGAGTTTTAGTTTTCATGAGTTTTAATGTACAAAGGTAAAATGGCATTGATTAAGATTTGAGTGCAATAATTACTAAGGTACATGATATTTGTAATGATTGGTAGCAATACGAATATATTGGGATTTAGATGGGGTATGTTAAACAATATAACAAAATAACATCAGAGATGCCCATTCCCGACAACCATGGGAAATAATATTGGACATGATGATATACATGAGAGGTGATAAAGTACACAATGTCAGTAGTGTTAAAGATGTCAAACTAGATAATTGTTTGATTTTAATCCATGTAGATGTAACGAAATCCCAGTTACAAATGCCAAGAACAGGTCCTGTAAAACCATATATTTTACAACAAATGTATATTGAATATTGCATGGAAATACTTAATACTGTGTACCTTTATGATATTTTGTCAATATACAGTGGATTAATATCCAAAATGTCTAATTTCTATCACAAATAAACTGCTTTTAGTTGTTGTTATGTTTCATGTACAGTCCCAAAAAATTTAAAAACAAGGCTCAGGAAACACTGTCCTACACCTTATGGTTTCTGAGATAGAGCCCACACAAGATTTTAAAAGTAAATGTTACTACAGAAAGCTTAAAGGTCAAATCAAGGTCCCACCAAACAACAATATTGACTGCAAAGTGATTCTCTAGATGGCCTACTTATGGTTATAGCCACAACAAACTATAGAACTGTTTTCAGTTCTGTAATGTAAATAAATATACTCAATTTTACACAGAGAATGGTCCAAGGTTAACACCAAATCACCAGTTCTTGATTTATTTAGTTTTGATCAACAAATAAAACGATACGTCATTAGAAATAACAAAAAGCACCTGACCTGCAGTGTACCTGGGGCAATGTTTGGCATGGTCAACCAAACTGATGTCAGGACATGATACAATCGGACTGTCTGCCTTCTCTGTTTTATACTCACTAGTTGAGCTGCGATCTCCTTTGCCTTTACCTTTCATGCTATCCACAATACACAAAAATATGAAAAAATAAATTTTTAAAACTTACAAGTAACCGTTTTCTGTATCAATCACACAAATAACAATTTTCTGTGTCCCTGGATTAAAGATCAGGGGTTATAACTAGTGGCAACTGCATGGGGTCACTCTACTGGCATCATAAAGGCCAGAATTACTCACCACCCCCTTGCAGCCTCTTTTTTGCTTTTACGATACTCCTGATATCTCTTTAAATGCACTGAATGTCTCATAACCATAAAAGTTTGGGTTATTTTGCAATAGTATGCTGGTTGTGTGAGGTGGTGGTGATAAAGAAACGCCGGAAAGGAAAAGAAATAATAAACTTTTCTCAGTTTTTTCCATCTTACTTTTTCCCTTTCATGACTTTTGTGATGTTAAAAAGTCTAAAATAAACTTAAATACATTACTTTCTCAATTCTGTCCACTTTAAAAAGTTTTGGACCATTTTTCAATTGCGGAAAAAACTTGCCAACCATGTAATACTGAGAAATTATTTAACAATGATCATTTAACAACAGTAATAATTCCCTTCCATGATTTAAAATCAATTCTGGTTCACCTGTATTTCCTCTCTCACAGAGGAAGGTGTATAATGCTACACAAAATGTAGGTATGGTTACTTCAGGTGTACTTTATACTTTACTTGCACCTACAGCTGTGGCACAAACCCACTTGGTACTGGAGATTTGCAGATATAGATATTATATATATGTTGTATTGAATGTGGATAACCATTGAATGTATACATTCAATGGGTCAAGCTATTGAATGTGTACATTCAATGGGCAAATTATTGAATGTGTACATTCAATGGCTGAGCTGTGGAATGTGTACATTCAATAGCTAAAATTATTGAATGTGTACATTCAATGACCCAAGTCATGGAATGTATAAATAATTAAATATGAAATGTTGATATAGATTGCAAAGATTTAATTTATAACCTAGATTGAATATTTTCTAGCATAATTATGAGCAATATACTGTAATAAAGATGGTACATTTTATGAATTAACATAAAGAAGATCAGTCTACAACATTTAGATTAATAAACATATATGTTATGACATAGGTTTCATACATTTCATCACATCATTTTCTTTACTGCCTTTACATTTTGTAAATCACTTACTATTACACAATAAACTTTTGTGGCATCATTCTGCTACTGCATAGAACATTTATTAATTTCTGCATATCAGTCCTTTCTGATCAAAGCCATATGAAAGCTGTATAATAAGTTCTACTTTAATCCAGAAACATAACATTTTGCCTCTCAATCAGAGAATGAAAGAGAAACAGTTCAAGCCTGAGTAGTAATTTTATAGTCTTTAAGTGAATGATTTTAAAATGTGACATCAATTATTCATCTAATTATGTGTGGAATTTGGGATTTAATTGTAATTAGCCCCATGATAGCACCCCTATAATGTTAGATAGGTTCATGTGGACAATATAATTAGAAAAAAGGTTAAGATAAACATTTTGGGGGGGAAACAGTGTTTGTTATAAGACATAACTGTGACTGCCAACAGATAATAAAATTATTGCAAAAGTTTATTTTTTACATTGATAACAGCAGATGTGATATTAAGAAAATGACAAAAATAAGTTAAATTTATGCAGGATCAATTGCTTATTTCATTTGTTAAGTTCATATACACATTCAATGACTTTGACTGTTGAATGTACACATTCCACAGTTAAGCCATTGAATGTGCACATTCAATGGCTGCTTGCTATTGAATGTGTACATTCAATGGCCAAACCATTGAATCTACACATTCAATGACTAGCCCATTGAATGTATACATTCAATGGTCATCTACATTCAATACAACATATACATGTAATATATGTTACAATAAATATATGAAATCAGTAAATGCATGTATTTACTGAAATTTTCAGTACATATCCATATTTAGTACTAATTACTGATTTGGTCAGTAAATATGTGTATTCCCTAAATTTTTCAGTAAATACACATATTTACTGATTTATGACCTGTGTTATTTCACAAGTTTACTGGTTTGACTTTCAGTAAATATGTGAAATGAAACTTTGATGTTCACTGGTTGTAAATATGTAATATTGAACTATAAACGAAAACATACATTACATTGGAACATTTTACTCTCTTATGTTGATTATTAGGACATACTTGGCAAAAACCATACTCATTTTACAATACATTACATGCAAATACTATGTTGAAAAATAGCACAAGATTTTTGAACATTTATGTATACAAACTTTAGGTATGTGCTTTCAGTAAATATTTATTTTAAGCTTATATTATTTTCTATCCCACAGGACCTATGACATCCCTACAAAGATAATTTTTGTATATTTTTTATAAAGATCATTTAACTTTTCATCATTTGTATGTGACTCATATATAAAAAGTGTTTTTTATTGGCAACAAATAAAAGTTTTCAGGGATTAATTTAAAGCTGAGTTTCAAAATTTTAACATAATTTAATTATACTTTCATTCAACAGAAATTTTACCTTATAATTTAAGACAAAATGATTTACAGTTTTACACCCAAACAAATCCATATGTACTCTTTAAGAACCTTTTTTTTTTTTTTATATTTATTTATTTTTATTCTCCAGTAACATTAATCAAATAACAAAAAAGGAGAAAGAAAAATATCACACTTCTTATAGCAATACAAATATACAAAACTTTCGATATATCACATATATTCTTTCACATTTATATTTTTACAGTTATTTCATATATTCAAACAAATGTTATTTACTTGTTTAGTAAACATTGGGATCAGAGTATTCATGGCTATATATATATATATTTATATATACATAAAAAAGTTCTACATAACATTAATGAAAGAGGTCTTACAACCAAAGAAAAAATATAAATATTACAAAAAGACTATGTAATTAACCAAAGAAAGCTTTTAAATTTCCCCATTTTTTATTAAAGATAGTTTCTGTATTGTTCAACTTACTTAACAGGCTTTCATTTATAAATACTTCTTCAAGTCGATGCTTTAAAATATGAAAATTTAGGGCGCTGTTTGATAAAACAGAATCATATATATATTTCTTTGTTACAAGGATCAGTGCATTTAAAGGTGTTCTATTTTGGTCCTTTAACAAATATCCAAAAATTATAATGAAACTTGTGAACTTAATATGAATGCCAGTCTTCTCCAATATTAAATTTTCAATCTTGTGCCAAAATTGTGCTACTATGTTGCATTCTGCAAACATATGCAATAAAGTTTCTTCTTCCTTGCATCTTTCACATAAATTGTCCTGTTTTATTCCCAATTTGAAAAGATAAGTTTTTGTGGCCAATATTCTATACAAAATTTTCATTTGAAACCATGTTAGATTGTTATTGGTAATGTTCTTGAAACAAATGTTAAAGATGTTATTCCATGTTTCTCTATCAATTGACAGACTGAAATCGTTTTCCCACTTTTTCTTCATTGTGTGATCATTACACTCAGCCTGCTTTAGCAATGTATAATATCCTCTTGCACCTTTTGTACATTTATTCAGGATCTGAATACTTGTTGGCATAGTAGGGCCCACAATGTTTGATATTTCAACATTACTAGTTTCTTTTATATATTTGGTAACAAGTGTCTTCACACGTATATAGTGAAGAGGGTTTATATTATTTAATAAATACTTTTCTTTCAACTCTTCTAATGTTAGAAAGTTACCATTTAAATCTAATACATTTGAAAGTGTTATAATGCCCTTTTTATACCATGTGGGAAAATACAACAATTCCGCTGATAATCTGGCATTAAACCATAATGGTGTTGCTAGTATTTGTTCTGCATTTGATGGTTTATGTTTCAAAAATAATTTATCCCAAGCCTCTAGTACTGAAATCCAAAATGTATTTCTTGTACAATCTGTTTGTTTAATGGCAAAGACAGAACCTGTTTTTTGAAATTTGGCTGTATCTTTCACAATTAATGATTGAAATATTGCTACCCATGGCGAATTGTTTCTATACACGCGTCTTAACCAAGTAACTTTGAGAGCTGTTATAAAATTGTCTAAATCTACCATTTTAATTCCACCTCTTTTATAGTCTAATGTTAATATTCTACGACTTATTTTGTCAGGTTTGTTTGACCATATGAATTGAAAGAACATTTCATTTAAGTCTTTCATATAAGATATGTCAGGATTTGGTAAACTTAAGAATATGTGATTAAGTTTTGATAATAAAAATGTTTTAATAACTGTAACTTTACCAAGAGGTGTGAGAAGTCTTTTATTCCAATGCTTGATTGACTCCTTTATTTCTATCATTTTAGCAGCATAATTTATTTCTAACATTTTGGATAGATCTACTGAAAACTTTAATCCTAACAGGTTGAATTCTGTTTCATTCCACTGAAATTTTTTACTTATTAATTTTTCATTTGAATTTTTCTGTTTACCTATCCAAATAATCTTAGTTTTATCTGTATTCATTTTTAGTCCTGAGATGGAACCAAATATCTCTAAAGTATTAAGGGCTGATTCCAAAGATTGTTGAGTACCATCAAGAATTAAAGTGGTATCATCTGCAAATTGGGTACATTTAAACTCAAAACCTTTAATTTGTATTCCACTTATTTTATCATTGCCCATGATTAGAAGAGTAAGTATTTCTGCAACCATTATAAATAAATATGCGGATATAGGGTCTCCCTGTCTGCAGCCCCGTTCTATTGGTATAAATTCAGATAAAAAACCATTTTGTATGACTGCAGTATGTATGCCTGTATTAAATAGTTTTATCCAAGATATAAAATTGTTTGTAAAGCCTAACAAAGATAGTACCTTATACATAAATTTCCAAGATATCGAATCAGAGGCTTTTTCAAAATCTATTAGCATGAGTAAGCCTGGTATACTATGATTCTCTGTGAAATTTATAATGTCATATATCAATCTTGTCGACTCTCCTATGTATCGACCTGGAACAAATCCATTTTGATTGCAACTAATTAAAGTATCCAAAACTGGTTTAATTCTATTTGCAATAGCAGCTGATGCTAACTTGTATATTACAGTAAGCATTGACAACGGACGCCAGTTCCGAATATATTCTCTTGGTTTTCCCTTTTTGGGAAGACAAGTTAAAATACACTGTCTCTGTGTCAAAGAAAGGGTTCCTTTTCTGAAGCTACAATTTAGGGCTCTTAATATCCAAATACCTAATGCTTTCCAAAAAACTTTAAAAAATTCGGCAGGGAAACCATCTATTCCGGGTGTTTTATTGTTTTTCATGTTTTTTAAAGCTTTTGCTAATTCCTCTAATGTTAAATCACCTTCAAGTGATTTTGCTTGCATACTAGTTAATTTACGTGTCTTGATATGTTTAAGCATATCATGGAGATCTACATCACTAATTCTGTGATCATGATTTTGAAATAACTGACTGTAGAAATTTTTTATTTCTGACAGAATGTCCTTTTGATTAGTTATACTTGTCCCATCTTTCTTTTTGATTTTTTTAACTGTTTTGTTAACAAAATTATTGTGTTCAAGGGAACAAAAAAATTGGGTGGGTCTTTTACCTTCATGTAGCCATTGAACCCGTGACCTAACATAGTGACCTTTCATTTTAGTTTCTCTTATTTGTATTAACTCTTGTTTTTTTGTATCCAATATATTACTATTTGTCAAGTAATTTTCTTTTTCTAATTGTTCAATTTCATTTAATAACTGCTTTTCTTTTTTGTTTTCCTCTTTTTTTTTGTAGCTTGAAAATTTAATAGTTTCTCCTCTCATTCTAAGAACTAACATTTCGAGGAATAAGTCTTCACTTATTGTTAAATCAATATGTTCCTCTAATATTTCATTAATATTGTCTAAATTGTACACTGGAACAGCATATTTGGTAATTTCTTCTTGAATACTTTTATTAATTAAGTTAATGTATTCCATATCTTTTAGTAAATGAGTATTAAATTTCCAAATCCCTTTCCCCACTTCAAATTTATTTAAGTAAATGTTTAGCTCTAATATAGAATGGTCAGACCTGTATCCAGCTTTTATATCAACATCTCTGATTAAATCTGTTAGACTTGAAGAAACAATAAAATAGTCCAGTCGGGCTTGCTTTAATGGATTATGCCGACGCCATGTGTAGCGTTTACTATCCGGGTAGCAATACCTGTAGGTGTCAATTAAATTATGTTCTTCTATTATATTTAGAGTAGTTGTTCTTGCTTTAGGATTATTTACATTTGAGTAATTAAAACTGTCGAGCTGAGGGTTAAGCGTCATATTAAAATCTCCACACCAGATTACATACTCTTGTTCATTTTCATTCAGTATGCTGTTGATTGTGTTATAAAAGTTAATATCATCAACATTCGGACCATAAATGTTGATGAGTTTAACAGTTATATCACTCAATGTTAAGTCCAGTGCTATCATATTGCCAGTAGGATCTTTTACTACTTTCTGTATTGTATGCTCAAATGTATTATTCAACAAAATTGCCACCCCTCTGGAGTTGGTGCGCATCCCATGTAAAATTACTTCCCCATCCCATATAGTCTTTAAATTAAATTCTTCTTCAGTAATAAGATGAGTGTCTTGGAGACACAGTATGTCTGCATTTTTACTTTTCATATAGTTAATTACATCATACCTTTTCTCCTTAGATTGTATTCCTCTACAATTTGCACTAAGAATTTTTATTTTATTCCCTTTTTGAGTAGCCATGTATAGACTGATTATGTAGAAAGTAAGACAAAATACCAATTATGACTTCCATTTTCATATCTGATTGTACAACTATACAAAATCTTGTGGAAATTGGTCATTTTTCCAGCAAAACCAAAACTTAAAAGTGGCTCCATGACACCTGATTCTTTTAAAACATTCTTATTAAATAACAGGTAATTGAATATATAAAATAGCATTATTATAGTTTTAATTGATACTTGGAGAATATAATCAAAGTTGATAAACAAAGGTGCACTATATACAAAAAAAATAAAATAAAAACAAAGGTTGCTTTTCATTTCAAGAGATGATGGCCTCAGAATTGTGGCTTGTAAAGTTATACATCTTTCTGGGTAAATTCATTTATTCTAGACAATCTACAGTGTGTAAAGATTTTACCCTTGAAAGCCATAATTAATCTACAAAGTTGTGCAAAAATGTGTGTCAAACCAAATTGAAATGTTACACAGGACCAACATGTGCCATAAGTATTAATGCCTTGTGGCTTCACAAAAGAGGGCTGGCCTTCAAAAAATAACCCAGTGCAGATACTGTTTAGCCAAGCATTGAATTTAATCCATTACTATTCAGTGGAACACCATCTAAAACTGATACATTAAAATACTCAACATGTGTCTTTTACTTTATATTTAATAGTAAGAGTAAAATATCTTGTCGAATATTACAAGTTTTACATCACTGAAACATAGTATAATCTTTTTTTTCTGAAAAATAGTCACAATACATTTATTTTAATTTAAAGAATATTTTTCATTATGCTGGCTTTTTTTTTAACAAAGTCATTTTTAATACTTAATTAAGGTACCCTTACTATGACCAAAGTTGAATGTGTTCAGTTGATCATTTAGATCTTATTATGGTCAATCACAAATAGTAGACAAGTATTTCTAGAGTACCAATATGAAATCACTATTACCAAAACTTTAAGCTTACACATATGACCTAGAAAGGTGTGTCCATAACACAAAGAGTGTTTGTGATATTTAGGGACCGTATACAATTTTCAATTTTTATTTTTAAATACCTGTACCTATTTTCCAAATATTTACAGGCAAAAATAGAAATGCATGCTTGTATGAAATATTTATACCATGTACATCCTTTTCCCGTTTATACAAATATTTCCCTGTCGTGTGGACACAGATATATTCTTATGTTATCAATTATGCATAAAAGTAGGTATTATATCAAATGTATAAATATGAAACAAACCAAATGTATTTGGATACCATTCTTGGGTTATTACATTTATTACACAGTAATCGTCGAAACTGAATATTATTTTATTATTCAGCTGTTTTGTTAGTTTTATACTGTGCCTGCTTATAAATTTAGTTACAATAATATTACTGATGTCTTATGACTTTTCCTGGTCTTAATAGTTATATTATCTGGATTCATATTATCTTTACCAAATTCACTTTAATATACAAAAATATATAATCTGATCGTTTTTTTCTATTTTATAGACCTTAAACAGTAACAGAAAGTCAAAGGTATTGACAGTTTAACTGAATTAATTTCTCATCAAAACAATTACTATTCAGTGCTTTATTGTTCCTCAAAAACATTGAGTATATATCCTGTTATTTTTCCAATTATAGTACTTATGTTTCATAAAGTATCTGAGAAAATAAGCTGATACATGTATATTTTTACATTAATTTCTCTATAAGGTTTAACACCATGCATTTCATCAATTAAGGTAGCTAACAAAAATGTCAATGTTTAAAATGAATTTAATAATCTTGGTATTTTATAACACAGCATTTTACAGTATTTTTAATATTCTGACGATTCTTAACTTAATGTCTATTTGATTTGTCAATACTTATTAGTCAATGTTGACATATAGGTAAGTAGAGAACCTGGTCTTGTTTATTGTTCACTGCAAAGTTTGTCGTACTCTTGATAGCACTTTGCCTGCTAGATTCCTTCCTTTCCATTTTTCTGGTTTGAAAATGTCATCGCTATGTATTGGAATTCCTGATCCCCATATACGATCAAAAGGATTTGCCTCTACCAGCTGGGTTTTATTAGTCTTGACCAAAAAGCTTCTCAAATCTTCATTTTGGCTGAATTTGGCATACATAGATGCATACATACACTCTGACACAGTGCTCCAATCCTTTTTGTTGAAACCTTGAATGTGCCCTCCAATCTGCTTGGCTTGTACTGCTGAAGTAGCATTAAGTATCTGTTGCGCTGCCTGTTGATCTTTAAAATGTTTTGCCTTTTTGTACATGTAACATTGTTCTGCACTCTTGAAGTGTATACCATTTTCATTAAAGTCAGCAGGGAAATGGTTGCTCAGAGGCGAGTGTTTACTATAAAAAGCAGTCACTCCTTGTTGTTCCCGGGTGAAGATGTGCTCTGGTTGCAGTTGTTTCACTGGAATTGACTTGATATTAGTCACATTGTAAACTTTGCCAGCTAATACTAGGCTGTCTATTCGAAGTTTTGGATTCAATTGAGGGAAGAGTTGTTTGGCCTTAAAGAACATAGGTAGAATGAGTTTTCTTCTTTCTTGTATTTCCTGTGGATAATCTTCAGATATTGATATCCCCCTTTGTTTTAGAGATTCTTTCTTTGTCAACACCATAGTTTTATCCTTGAAATACTGAAATCTTATGATTACAGACCTTGTGTCATTTCTTGAGGGTGGTCCTATGTAGTGTATTCTGTCAATATCCCTTGAGGTGATGGATATCCCAATTTCATGTAAAACATGTAATATCAGTTCTTCCAGCTTGTCTTGTGGGGTAACAGGCAGTCCATAAACTTTAAGATTATTCCTCCTTGACTGTATTTCTTGTCTCAGCAGCTGTTCCTTCAGAGCAGTGTTTTCAGCATGGAGTGTACTATTCTCAGCTAAGAGTCCTGTAATATCAGTTTTAATGCTTTTTACATTGGTCTCCAGCTCTGATATCTTCCTAATTTCATCAAGAGCATATCCAACTGATGTTTCGATTGTATCCAACTTGGACAGTTTTTCTTTAATTGGATCAAGTTTTGTATCCAGTAACTTTGTCATTGTTTCTATAATGTCAGTTTTCTCTGTAGATGACCTTGTCATTTTACTTGCCATCACTATGTTGCAGTGTATAACAGAGATGTAGTATACCAATATTTTTGAGAATTATTATGTCTTCATATACAAAACCCAAACCCAAACTTAATAGTATCAAATTTATTCCTGTAATTCAGCCTTGTAAACACATCATCCACATTGAATTCAGTATTGCAGAACAGTGCTTGATCTTTGCTGACATATAACTTCCCTTCTTCTTACACTATATCCCACCCAAGACACCAAAATTTTTTTACAAAGTTATTCTTTGATGTATTATCCATCCATCTGTATGTTTTAATTTTCAAAAGGTTATGTTTATTAACTGCACTTTATCATTTTATCCACAATTTTCAAACAGCCACAACTTCGTTTTAGGGGACCATCTCAAAATTTTTAATGAAAGATTATCAGTAAGTGGTTTCTTGATTTATTTCAATCAAGGCTTAATATTTTGCTATTATCTAGTAGATATAGAATTTTAATGTAGGTACTGGCTACTTGATCAATGAATTGTTGTTACAAACACTGGAAAGGCCAGCTAGCCCCTAATTGGATTTCATCATAGTCTTTCAGAAGGACTTAGTTCATTTTAAGGCATCTATGCTTATGGTTGGCTTCCTGGATTAAAGGGTTCAACATTAAAGGGAGATGTTATTCAACCCTAATTATAGATCTAAATTTTATTGGTGACCCTTGAAGAATAAATACATTGTTAAAATACATTGTTAAAACTACAGTGAAATTCAGTTTTTGAACAAGAAATATTTTTTAATCTTACTACCTTGCTTGTTGTTCGTTATACACCAAGCATCATAATTTTACAAATATTTTGATATTTAAATTTATAAACTTGTTAAATTACATTGCAATTTATTTTAAATGAAAAAAAAATTACAAGTTTGTATCACATATCACATGCAACTGCTTTTGAAATTATAAAGTGATGTAAAATAATTAAAACAGTGCTGGATTGTAAACAAGTATCACACTTTAAATATGACAAAGTCATTTAAAGTTTAAAAACATCTGTTAATATGACAACATAGGAGATAACACCCAACTATTAAAGATATAATATGACGATAGCAAATAACATCGAACTATTAAAGATATAAAGTCTTCATTATGGTTTTAGTAAATACACATATTTACTGGGGCTGCCACGAGTAGTAATTTTACTACTCGAGTACTCTTTAACCATTACTCTACTCTTGAACGAGTACTCTTTTTTACAATGAAATCAAGAAAATGTACCATTTCACTGTATAATTTGATATATTGCACATCATTTCTGACAAAAATATAGTGGAAAATTCAAAATTTTAATGCAGACGAGTACTCTTTTCCTGATTTTGTACTCTAAATAATCCAGTACTCTACTCTTTGACGAGTACTCTACTACTCTGTGGCAGCCCTAGTACTAAATATGCATATTTACTGATTTCACATATTTACTTTGGTATCTTGCAGGTGCACGAAATGGCCCACCAATGGGCAGAAGTTTTAATACCTGATACTTGGTATACATTTCCACAAACTCGTAAATATTCATGTATAGGGTTGGCAACTTTTTTCCACAGATGGAAAAAAAAACACAGAAAAAAACGGAAAAGAAAAAGTAGGGACAGAAAAAAAGGAAGAAACTGAAAAGAAAAAAAAAGACGCCCCAATGAAAAATGGTCCAAATCTTTTAAAAGTAGGTAGAAGTGAGAAAGTAATGTATTTAACTTTGTTTTAGACTATAATAGATTCCAATAGACATGTGGACCTGTGATACATGTAGTTTACTACTGCCATCAGGCAAAGGCCATAAACGATCATATATAGAAAAAAAAAAGTTCGGCAACATGACTAAAGGAAATGCCCTACCTCTGTTTTTTCTTTCTTTGTATATATACCTGGATTAGTTCCTCTATTGTCGCCAATGGATGATGGTCCCTAGTGACTGTGGTTAAAACACATGGCTGTAATCACTTTCAAATAGCATTACCAAGCTGATCTATTGATTTAGATTTATTTCTTGTTTTATGTCGGGTTCAACAGCCAGGGTCATATTGTGATGGGTAGTTTACAGGTGGAGGCACCAGTGCATACTAGTTGGACAATATTCTGCGGTGTAAACCACCAGGCATCGGCAAGTAACTACCCATTTTCTAGCATGAAGTGCCTGGGCTGAGATTCGAACCAGCGACCTCAGAGGTTGAAGGTGAGCACTCTAACCCACCGAGCCCCCCTAGCTGTTCTGTTGAATATGTAAACATACTAGTTCTGAAATTCTTCACTACGCGGGCTTTTTTATAATTTTGATTGCCGCCCTCGCCCGGGGAGGGGAGCAAATGCGTACTGAGCCGTTCTGAAGATCAGAACTAGTAAACATACCATAAATGAATGAAGTGGCTGGAGTACGGTAAATCACCGCACTCGAGAAGAAATTCTACAGTATGGTAGCATTCATTTGCCGTATCCCAGTAAATTAACTAGAGTGCGGTTCAAGCTGGTATCCTAAACATTGCATTTTTACAAACTGAATATCAAATACTAGTACTTGCATACACAAACTTAAGGAAAAATGAGGCTATGATGGGGTTTCTACCCATATTTTACAAACAGAAGATCCAGCCAACCAGTCTACTTTTTGTCTGCAAACGTGACTTATGTAATTAACCAATGAAAACAATTGTTACTGAAACTGCACTCGAGACAAAGTTCTGGAGTGTGGCAAACCGTACTGTAGCATATTTTCTGGGGAACGGTTTTACCGTACCGCGGCCACGCCCATAAATGCAATAAATGAACACTGATTTTTATTTTAATATAGACCGAGCTTCTGTCCCGTCGCCAATTACTATTGATATACTGATGGTACACAATGGCGAGGGACAGAAGCTCGGTCTATATTAAAATAAAAATCAGTGTTCATTTATTTACTTGTTTTCTGTGTAAATCTCAAACTATGGGAAACTAGATTGGGCCAACTCGGCGCCAACATATCCCCAGACAGGTCATCACTCACGCCACAGGTTTTGATCGGGAATTTTTTAAAACATAATTACCCATTATTATATGAACTTCAGCACATCAATCTACTCTGTTTATATCTTCCAAGGAAGATGGTGTATCCCCAGACGCCGAATACATAACTCAAATTATATTTTCAATCTTCCTGCAATGATAACTCTAAACCTATTTTCAAAGTATTTAAATGATTGATGATTGAATGTCCATTCTAAAATAATAATCCCAAAAGAGCATATCTGTTTCTATATTTGTTGACAAATAAAATATTATTTTTAACTCAACTCATCATACTTTTCAATCTTCCTTCAAAGTATTTAAATGATTGATGATTCAATGTCCATTCTAAAATTCATAATCCCAAAAGCGCATATCTGTTTCTATATTTGTTCACAACTAAAATATTATTTAAAAAAAAATTATTTATATTATTATTTTATTATATTATTTTTAGAATTTGCAAATTGTTTTCAGTTATTCATTTCCTCTATACCTATATATGTGGTCCATATATATGCAACCTAAATATGTGACACAATCTCAGTTCTGACTCCCCTTTGTATTATATGTAATGAAGCCCACCACCTCCCACCCCCACCCCTCTCCCCTTCTCCACACCTCTCTCACTATTACACAAGATCTGCAACCCCATTGAGTTCTTTGTTTCTCATCTGATATCATTAAATACCTTTGTTTATTTAGTGTCACTCAATATAGCTGGAGGTCCCAGAGGTGGGTGGGGGGAATCCGGGTGGGGGATGCATAAATGGTAAACAAACAATCTATATAAAAGGGGTACTCAAATACAAAAAGAATTGAGAATTTTAAGTATGTGATTATCAACTGAAATGAGTTCATAACTGTAGGAGCTGTGTCAAAATTAACTGAGGCAAGTTGAATAAAACTGGGCTAGTTGAGGGTTAAAAATCCCCTACTTTTACTACATAAGGATATAATTTCATTAATATTGGGACTTAAAGCTCACTTAAAGTGTCCATTTTGTCTACTTGAATATGTTTAACCAGTTTCATTTTAAAAAGTTAAAAACTCAGCAAGCAGAGGTATAACACACACAAATAAGTTCTTAAAAGACTAAGATAGCCATAACATTATTAATATTAAAAATTTAAATAGACAGGCATTTCCTTTTAAAAATTCAAAGATATCAGCTCTATAACCCACATAGTTTGACAGTTACTGGGCTTTAAAGTGGCATAATGTCCATAAATTGGGTTTCTGTGGGCATTTTACAATTGTTAAAGAGACCTTAGCAATTAAACAACAGATCTGAAACTTTTTGGGGGACATACATAACAAACAAAAATTATATATAATACAGTTTAAGACTTGTCACACTAAGCATTTCCAAATAACAGGGCAAAATACGGAAAAAATGTCCAAAAAGGCACTTGGGCGAGTGTCTATGGCCCTCATACACAGGTTAAATGTCTACTAAAAACCTTGATTTTCGGCATATGTAAAAAGGACATAATAATGCATTCCCAGATGGGATTTCAGCTCCATCAATCACATAGTTTAACAGTCACAGGGCTTAAAGGTGGTTAAAAAGTCCAAATATTGGGTCTCTGTGGGCCTTTTAGAGATCTCGATGTGGCTTTCAAATTAAAGCTTCAGACTTAAAATTTGTTACATACTAAGATTACACATAGAATATGTATCTAATAAAGTTTGAAACTTCTCAGACTTACCATTTCCAAGTTACAGAGCAAAATATGTGAAAAATGTCTTAAAAGGGTCACTCAGGTGGGTGTTTAAGGTCCTCATACACAGGTTAAATGTCTACTTGAAGCCTTGATTTTTGGCACATGTAAAAAGAACATAATAATGTATTCCCAGATGAGATTTCAGCTCTATCAGTCACATAGTTTAACAGTCACAGGCCTTAAAATTGGCAAAAAGTCCAAATACTGGGTCTTTATGGGGCCTTCTAGAGACCTAAATGTGGCCTTCAAATTAAAGCCTCAGACTTAAAATTTGTCACATACTAAGATTACACATAGAATATGCATCTAATACAGTTTGAAACTTCTTAGACTTACCATTTCCAAGTTACAGGGCAAAATATGTGAAAAATGTCTAAAAATGGTCACTCGGGTGGGGATTTATGGTCCTCATACACAGGTTAAATGTCTTCTTAAAGCCTTAATTTTTGGCACATATATAAATAACATACTAATATCTTCCCAGATAGGATTTGAGCTCTATCAGTCACATAGTTTGACAGTCACAGGGCTTAAAAGTAGCAAAAAGTCCAAATATTGGGTCTTTGGGAGCCTTTTAGAGACCTCAATTTGACCTTCAAAATTAAAGCTTCAGACTTAAAATCTGTTACATACTAAGATTACACACAGAATATATATCTAATACAGTTTGAAACTTCTCAGACTTACCATTTCCAAGTTACAGGGAAAAAGATGTGAAAAATGTCTTATAAGGGTCACTCGGGTGGGTGTTTATGGTCCTGATACACAGGTTAACTGTCTATTAAAGGCCTAAATGTTGGGGCACATATAAGAAAACACATAGATATATTCCCAGATGATATTTAACTTAGATGAGAGACATAGTTTGAAAGCTACAGTGCTTGAAAGTGGCAAAAAGTGCATAAATTGGGTCTCTGTGGGCACTTTTGAGACCTTAAGTCGACCCCTTTGGGTAAACCTACAGCCCTAAAATTTTCTACAGACAAGGATTACATATCAAAGTTATACCTAGCGCAGTTTGAGACTCATCAGAATTACCACTTCCAAATTATAGGGCAAAATATGTGAAAAGTATAGCAAAAAATCCCCAAGTGGGGGTATTTATGGGCCTCAAACACAATTTTCTCCTCAACTTAAAGTCGTGATTTTCGGCACATGTACTAAGAACATATTAATGTGTTGTCAGGTAAAATTTCAGCCAGCTGAGCATCATAGTTTGTGACCTACAGGGCTCTAAGTGGCCAAAAGTCCAATTTCTGACCTTAAGGTGGCCATAAGTTCTTTTTTACTGGGAGTTTAAGGTCACCTTAAAATAGGGATCTTCCTTTGGGCACCCTTAACATGTGTACCAAGTTTGAAAAAAAAATATTAATTTGTTTTTGAGTTATCGCGTCCACAAGGAAATTTCTACGGCGGCGGCGGCGGCGGCGGCGGCGCGACGGACCTGAATCCAATATATCCCCGACTTTCGTCTGGGGATATAATTATTTCATTTACTTTAAAAAGTTATTATTATGTCCATGTAGCCGTATCCGGTTTACAGTGCATATGCTGTTAAACTACACTGCTTTTACAAGCCTGGAATTTCTTTTGTAGATAACTATGTAATGTTGAAGGTTTGTTTATATTTTAAAACAGGTTGAAATACATACACACCAGTTTGATTGGCATTAAATATTAGTGAACGGCACATATACATAAGTTAAAGAATTCAAATAACACTTTATACTTATTATTTTAATAAGTGTAGAAATATGCCGTTCAAAATTCACACAGAAAACAAGTACATGTGAGCTCTGTCCCTCACCATTGTGTCCATCAGTATATCAATAGCAATTGGCGACGGGACAGAAACTCGGTCTAATTTTAATACTGTGACTTTAGACAGCAAATATTAAAACCACAATAGTGTTACAGGAGTCACTCTGTATATTTTATTTCTTTTATTTATGTAACTAAGATTTAAGATTTATGTAACTTAGACGTGGTTACCTCGGCTCTACTTTACTTGCATGTAGAGCCGTGGCACGACCCCACATAGAACTGGAGATTTGCATAAAACACAAATATCATACAAATGTGAACACATAACTGTTCCCACAACTATTTTGTTTCATTTTCTTCAACAATCAGTCAACATGCAAACATGTTTGACAAAAAATAAATGACATTTCCTGATTTTCCAGGGTTTTTGGACCATTTCTCCAAAAATTTGAAAATGGTCTTTTATTATAAAAGCTGTGTAAAATAGCATATATTTTGTACACATATTGTATTTGTTGTGTCTTTGGCATTATATCAACTGTTTCTAATCATATTAAACCATTTTCAGTCATTTTATCAACTTTTATTTAACAGAAAAAAGATTTTATGCAAATCTCCAGTTCTATGTGGGGTCGTGCCACGGCTCTACACGCAAGTAAAGTAGAGCCGAGGTAACCATGTCTACTGCTTCCCTCCATAAGTTGGCCGCTGTCATAAGTTGGCCGCCCTCACCACAGCTTCACGGGGCTTTAACATGAGTGGCCTACTACACTCTGAAACCATGTATTATTGTTAAACTTATTATATGCAACAGTTTTCATTGGTGTATAATAACCTATTTGTCTTTCTGGAGCCTGTAGATGAGCCGCGGCCAACTTATGACTGCGGCCAACTTATGGAGGGAAGCAGTATATGTAACTAAGATTTACAGTACCTACACAATCTTCCACTTACATGGGAGAAGATGGAACAGGATATAAAATGTTGCCGTACGTTTTATCGATTACAAACTCACATATAGCCAAGTTGCACTGAACAATAATGTACTAATACTGTACAAAAGCACTCTTCTACTGGACTGGTACTGAAGAAAAAGATTGAGCGATAATCCAAGGTTTATCACAAATCCGTAGTTTAACAGTTAAAATAATTTATACACAACTAATTAACACACAGTCATAAATGTAGAGCATATTATAAAGGCACTACTAGTGCAATAAAACTTTTTATAACAAAAACAATAAAGGTTTGCAAACGGTTTACAAATTGTGACCTATTTTTGTCCAATGAAATCTCACGATACAAGGCTTTTTTTTTTAAAGGGAAGCTACTAAAGTTGATAATCTAACAGGTTAAAATGAAGTGGGTCGATATTTAGGGATTTTTTCACAAAATAACAGAATAACTTGCATTTCGTATTTGCGATGATTTAAATGGACCTGTGTATTACATTGCAATAATTTGGTAGCTATGTAAATGTTCTTATTTAACATTCGTAACGCATCTTGAATTTGTCTAAAATGTATCAGCTATGTACTTCGAAATGAGGATCAAAATGATGTAATATAGATTTTGATATAAAGATATACAACACAAGAATGTGGACTCAGAGTTTACTAAACATAAAAGTTTCATTTTTATGCAGATGAGAGCCAAGTTTATGTGCATTTATCCCAGAACAATACATCTGATGCCTTTGAACAGTTGAACAAGTGCCTAGAAAATGTTAGAGTAGATGTCAACTAGTAAACTCAAATCATAGTATCCTGAGTTTGTCATCTTTGGTTTGAAGAAACAGAGGGATAAATTGAAAGCATATTTTCCCGTTGATATATTGGGTAGTCATCTCTGCCTTTTTGAGTCAGTCAAGAATCTGACCAGGTGGCTTGATTCCAATTTTTTACTTGTCCAAGCATGTTCAGAATGTCTGCAAAAGTTGTTTTGTGCAAATGCATGATTTTAGACATGTCAGGTGGCTTCTTACTCATGATGCTTCTGTACTTGTGGCTAATGCTCTTTTTAGTAGTCGGTTGGATTACTGCAACTCATTTTTCGGGAGTTTCTTCAAGTTCAATCTACGTAAATTACAGTACATCCCATATAGTGCAGCCAGAATTGTATCAAACACCATGCAGTAGATACACCAGTATAACTCCTGTACTTAAGAAATTTCATTGGCTTCCTGTTGAACATCACACAGTTTCTAAAACAGTCACACTTGTTCATAAATCTCTTCACACCAGTTTTCCCAAGTATTTTGCTCCATATTTTTATTCCTACAGCAAATCTTACAGCACCAGGTGCAGTCAGAGTGATGGCAATTTCCTTGTCACTCCAAAGTTCTACCCTTCTATTCATAAATCCATCAAACAGTTTGGTTATAATTTTGCTTTTGATGCTACTACTGTTGGGAATGCTGTTGAGATTTGTGCTTTCCCACCTTATAGCCTCTTTCAGAAAGAAGCTTAAGGCTGGATACTGAAATTGGTTGACTGTCTTTTGGTTTTGTTGCGCCTTAGACTCCTCTTTGTATAGGGGAGTTTAAGTGTTATAAAAGTCCAATATGAATTAGAATTTATAATGATAGGTAAAGACATTTTTCTAAAATATCACATCAAAAAGAGGGAAGGATCTTTATTTCTTAAATTGGCCATGGAAAGCTAATACTTAAAAATACACAACTTTGGAGAGGGTTAATACGACTACCACTCTGGTTCAGCTTGTAACAACAACCTGTCAACATAAAACAAACAAGCCTTGAGGCAATTCCTCTGGGCATAATGTTTCACTTTATTAATACTAACATAAACATTATAGTATTTTATTTAAGGGAAAATAACTGACAATACTAAACTAGGTTTTAATATGTCAGTTTTAGTGCATTTCTATATCTGTTGAAGTCAATAAGTTAAATATTTAATATGAAATTTTCATGACGGGCAAAGCCTAGCTTCAATGATGTCAAATTAAAAATAATTTCATTTTTCAATAATCTATTGATATTTTCTCATGTAAACAATTTCATGATATTATAAATACATATACAATAAAAGTACATTAACAACAGAATATAAGTAACATGGAAAAGGGACAAGCATTTATTATAAACAAATCACCCAAATTTACAAACAGTTTTTGCAAATGTTTTTCCAAGACTTTGTGCAACAGAAGTTGAAATAAGCAAGGTAATGTGGGTGTTCCACTGGAGCCGACCTGTCGGTAACTATGTCTTTTTAGGAGTCAGAACCAATGTTTAATGGTCTGTTACAGTCCGTTGTAGGTTCCAGGATTGTCAGGAAGAGTCGGTGAAATATCAAACATGTTTGATATTTCTACGACTGTTTCCGACCCTAGTAATAGACCCTAAGTACACCCACTTACAGGCATGTCAGTTAAGTTAAAGACCTGTCGGTTACACTTCCCACCTTGTCAGCTAATACAACAGGCCTGTCTGTATCATGCATCCAGTTTGTCCCAAATATGGTTGTCCAGACTGTATGTGATGACAAACAGACTGTGCAGGAAAACATACCATATATACAGTCGATAACTTTAGCTGGACTGTCTGTAAATGTTCCCAACAAGCCTGTAACTTTTCCAGGCCAGTCGAGAATTTTTAAGGTCTGAGACCTGGAGTCAGGAACTTTTTCATCTGACAGGCCCATAAGTGAAATAGATGTAAAAAATAACTGACAGGCCTGTTACACTAACAGACAAGCCGGAAACTATAATCAACAAGCCCATAATATTTTTGCATCTTATAGCCTGACTGCTTCTAAATCTGTGGCTATAAAAGGTCAAGTCGGCAAGCGCACTTCCTTCATTTGGGTTTTAGCTCTGACGAGAGAGGAGGTGTGGATCATTTACTTTTAAGTTTTTCATTTTTTTTTTCAAATTAGCTTTAAGTTTTGAGATAACTGGACTGGTTGGGAGTGAAACTTGTTCTCTGAGGTTTCACTTAGTTTTGGTTTTTGTTTTTTTGTCAAGCTGCGATTATGCATATAATTTGACAGCATGCCAAGTGGCAGAAGGAGAAAGATTGAAGTACCTACTGATACTTAACCACAGTTTGAGTTATGAGATACTGTTGAGGTTATAGAGAGGAGAAGAAGACAGAGGGAGGAGAGGAGAGGGAGAGACAGGAGAAAGAGGAGAGGGAGAGAGAGAGGTTGGAAGGAGAGAGGACAGGAAGGACAGAAGAGATGGAGAGAGAGGAGACTGGAGAGAGGACAGAGAAGCAACTTAAACAGACACAGAGACTGGTGTAGAATCAACTCAATTCAGGCAGAAGAAGGGGCAAGTGAAGTCTATTTTCCTGAGTGATTCTGACAAAGAGACCATTGTCGAGTTTGTGAAGCAATATGAAGAACTGTGCAATAAGATTCAAGACAAGCAGAGGAAGGAGGGACTCTGAGAAAGACTAGCAGCTTCCAGGAATTTATCTGTCAACACTGTCAAGACTTAGTTCGAGAGTTTTAGCTTTCTGCAAGGTCACATCAGAAGGGAGTGTTTAAATCTTCCACGTTTAAGTCACCACTGAGACTGTTGGAAGCCTCAGCCACAGCTTCAGTTCCAGACACTTCACAAGAGACTGAATCAGAGATGGAAATCAGCATGGCATCAGATGTTACACATCAACCATTGACCACAAGCCCTTCACACCGACCATCTGCTGTCTCCACCACCACTACTGAACATCCAGTTTTAGATCAGTTCCAGCAGAAGAGCTCAACGATTTCCAGTTTCTTCGGTGCACAACAGGATTCTACTCCAACTCCACAACAGTTGTTCTGCAACTATCTCTACTCCGAGAATGAGCACCTGAAGGAGCGAGACTTTTTGACATTCAGGAATGAGACTGTAAAACTTCTTAGTTCAATACAGTACAAAGCCGAAGAACACAAGAGACAGATCACAACAACTCAATAGGTTCAAGTAACAACTTTTCAAGTTCCAGAAGCCACATAGGCCACTGCAGGTGTGAATACATCCTCACAATTTTGGATACTCAACAAGGTTCAACACAAGCTGTTTAGCCAAGCAAAGTAGCAGCACCACAACCTCCAAAAGTGATTGCAAAAGTTCATCCACAGAGGTCATAATCAGCGTCATCACAGCCTGCATCCTTTCTTGTTGTGGATGACCAGCAGCCTGGGCTTTCCAGACAACTGATGTTTGCATTGAGTCCATCAAAGACTCTTAACCAGCCATCCGTTGCCTCCAGACAAATTGAACACAATCAACACAACACTTCTGGATTATCAAGTATTTTCGGGAGTATTCCATCCATACTGCAGTACCAGCAGATTGACATACCACAACCAGTTTCACTCTCTCAACTACCACTCAGCAAGAACAAGTCAGTGAGTCCAACCAACAGAGTCAGCCCAAATCAGCAGATTAGCCTGCATTAAGTCTTTATCAGGACTGCTCACACCAAAAAAAGCACCTTCTCAGGGTCACCTGAATCTTTCCAAAACAATTAATAGCTATGCTGTCCTCCCAAAACAAAACAAAAATACACTGTCCAACACTTATACATCCCCCAAACACATAACAAAAATTGAATGAATTATTGAGTGAATGTTTGATACAAATAAAAAAAATATTCAAACACAACACCAAAAACTGACTGAAAGACCGACCACTGACTAACTTGACCAACATATTTGACAGTGTGACTGACACATTGACTTACAAAGACAATCACATGTATTGACTGACGATACACCCATACTGTCAGATACCACGACACATACTGATACCACCATTACTGACTGCTACATTGGCTGACAGAGTGATAAACTTAGGACTGAATGAGTAAAATATATGTGACTGATTGACTTAACTTTTTTCCAAGATGACTGAAATTTAATTCAGAGTGACTTAGTTCACAGATAGCTATTTAAACTTTTGTGGTTTAATTGTCAAACAATATTTCTTTTTGAAATATCTGTGAAATAAAGGATTTACTTCCATGTAAAACTGCTTCAAAATTATTGTTTTGAAAAAAAAAGACAAATATACAAATCTGAAATTCTAAATAAATATGTTTCAGTATGAGCTTTGCCATTAGAGGATTTGGGTTTAAATCTTTATATCTTCCATATTTTTTTTGCTGTGAAAGTGGGATAAATATAGGTTAAAATGGTGGTGAATTTTGGTGAAATTGTTCTGGAATGTGCTTGAGAACGGGTTTGAATTTGTTTTAATATTCTTGTAACACCATTAAATAAAAGTTCTTGGGATACTTGGGTAGTCCTGAAAAGGACTGGTAGATGACAGCTTGTGCTCTTCCAAATCTTCTTAAATCCTGTCCTCCTGCCTAGCGAGTGTCCCCAGGTTATTGAAGTAATGTTTCAGTAGGTCTCATTGATGTTTGGCCTCCCTCGATGGGTTTCTGAAATTCTGATTGGGTTCATGGGTCGCCTGGTCAGCCTGTGGCGGTTGTATGTCATCAGCTGGGGTGGCCTGTCTGCTCCACCCTATAGTACCACACATGTGAACACAATGTCCCTCACAACCTCTGGTCTCCATTGTGGTCAGCAGTAATCTGAACCTTCCCACTAATATTCCAAAAGCATTTTCGACCACCCTCCTGCCCCTGGGTATCCTATAGTTGGCTATTCTCTCTTCCCTGGTCAGTTGTCTTCAGCTGTAGGGCTTGACCAGTGATGGCATGGGGGCAAAGGCGTTGTCATCCAACAGGAAGTAGTATAGATTTAGCCCTCCAGGTCCAAGTGGTTCTGGTGGTGGTAGCTCCAAGGTCCTGTTCTCAATTTTTCTTCTCAGTTTGCTATGGTTGAATATCTATGCATCAAATGAAAAACCACTGGACCCCACATTCAAGCACAGGAATTTATATTTTGCATCGACCAGGGCTAGCAGTACCAGGGAGAAGTAACCGTTGTAGTTGAAATATTCACTGCCTGACTTCTTGGGCTTCGTCATAGCAATATGTTTGCCATCCAAAAATTCAAAATTTAGGGTTAGGGGTGCATTAAGATGACACTTCAGCTCACACAAACATATTAATGCCTGCTGGATGTAGGGTGGGGAATGCCCAAATGTAGAATAATTCTTGGTCTCTGTGATCTACAGTGTCATTTGGGCTTGTACCACGCCACATCCTGTGTAGCACTGAGAAGGCCATGTTTCAAGTAAAGTGTCCTTGGCTAGAGAAGTGTCTAGCCACTGGGGTTAAAGAATGAAGTCTCTTGTTTTGAACACTTCTGAGATGTTCATACATTCTCTGCCTTAGTGGTCTTTTGGTTTCACCAATGTACTGGAGGCCACATTTAGAGCATTTGAAATGTTTGCCATCCAGTGCACCAACAGCGTGGGACATTCCATCTGTTTCTAGATTTCTCCTCAATACCTCTCCACTCTTCAGGATCTGTTGGACAGATCAAATATTCCTGCTAAAATTCTTGAAGAATGGTATTGCACAACTTGGGGACAAATTTACAAATGGTAGTTCTGCTAACCCTCCAGTGGTACTGTAGTGAAGTGTAGGCTTCTCCTGTAATCAGGTGCCTGACTGTAACTGCCAGTTTCAACCCAACTTCTAGTGACTTTCTGAAATTCGGTTGTAAATTTTTCTTTAATTAGGTCAAAAAGGCAGGTGGCATCCTGATGAAATTCCGGTAACCTGGTATGTCAATTGTTATTAGCTCATCCAAGAGTGTTCTGTAGTATCCTCTCTCCTCTCTTCAAAGTATCCAGGGAATAACCCATGGATTCGATGGCTTCCTCCTTCTACATCATGGGGGCTGGGACTGTGGTGGTGGTACTGGCTGGGCAGGTGCTGGGTTCTGCTGTCTTTTTTGCCTGGAAATCATGATGAAATATAACATATTCAACTCAATAAAAGACCAAAGGACCCTCAACTTGTCACAGTTTATCTTACTGTGTAGCCGTCATCTTTGCAGTGATAAATGAGTGGCTTATCACATGTGATGAGGGGTTTATATAGTGTGATATGGATTCCGATTCTGGATCCCGATTCTGGATACCGACACCCTAAATCAATCAATCTTGTCCTGATGGGTCGGGAATGTGGTCCTGGCTTGTCTGTGTGTCTTTACGGCTTGTGTATCTATGATCCGGCTTGTCTGTTAGGGGTTTAGGGCTTGTTATACTAGTGCCCGACCCTAGGACTTGTCTGCATACTCATTACGTCCTGTTGGGAAGTCTACTGTCTTGTCGGGGATTTCTTTACTATGTTTTTTCAAGGCTTTCTTTCTACATTACTATGACTTTCAAAACCGACCCTAGAGTCGTAGGGTCGGTTGCAGGGTCGACTCCAGTGGAACACCTGCATAGCATGAATGAGTATATAATGCTATTGCTCATACTCTTACTTTCTTCTGCGTGTCTGCCAAGCATTTTGTTTCAGATTTGTGTAATTGTGTTTTAACACAGCACTGTAGCACTCTTGGGAATCCATAAAAGAAGATACCATGTTTGTTTAAAGATAAAAGTGAAAATTAATGGGCATCTAAGGATTAAAGACAAATATGTTACAACCCAGTTGTAAAATTTCATGAAATGGACAAATTTCTATTTTTTTGTTATCCATTTCATGAAAAATTAAGCTTCATTCCTAGCAATTCCTATAAAAGAGGATGTAAATATTTTTATTTTATTCCAATATATTAATTACATGGAATATCCTGTTGTAGCATATTAAATTCACATAACTTACGACTATATACATACAAACTTAGAAATAAATTTGAGTCATAAGCAGATGAACTTTTATTAGAAATAATATTTAAAATTAAGTTTAATGAATGTTTCAGAGTAAAATCAAGTATTTTAAAAGTTTATATTTTTACAAAATAGGTGATCAAAGGAAACTGTATTGACTTAATAAATACAGTAGGAGTTTGTTATTTTGTTATTTAATGAATGTTTAAGAGTAAAATCAAGTATTTTAAAAGTTTATATTTTTACAAAACAAGTGATCAAAGGAAACTGTATTGACTTAATAAATACAATAGGAGTTTGTTATTTTTGTGCACTAATCTTTGAAGTCTCTTACAGAATTGTTTATAGAAACAAAGGTTATCAGGTTGAACTAGGCGGATTACAATTAAATTCTAGTAAAAAGTGGTGAGGCTTTCTTTTAATGATTAGATCAGAGGATTGTGACAAATACCTGTCCATTTAACAGTTTGAAGCTATTCCTTTAATAAATTGATCTGAAGATAATTGCAATTAGCTTTCCATGTAACAGGTAGAAGCCATTCCTTTGATGATAACATCCGAGGATAATTGCAAATAGCTATTTAACAGGCAGAAGCCACTTCTGAAAGGTAACATCTTAGGATTTTTGTAAATTACTGTCTAATTAATAGGTTGAAACATTTTTTAAATAATTAGATCTAAATATGATCACAAATAACTGTCCAGTTGATTAAATGCAATTAGGCCCAGTCTATTTTCTATAAATATCCCCAGTACACCTTGTTTTACTATCACTTTTCATAAAATATTTCCAGTGCTGTAACTAGATTTTTAATATTCCAGTATTGCAAACACTGCACATATGGATGTGATTGCAGGAAATTATACACCTTTCTCTAATTTGGATAATGAGTAAAAAGTAACAAATGTTGTGAAAGCAGGCAAAGTTGGGAAAAGGGACTGTTATCTTATACTGAAAACCTACAATTTAGCTACATTTGGAGGTGTGGACAAAGTTGTCAAAAATGATAGGTACATGGCCAACAAGGATGAGGTGATAAATATCATCTGTACAGTACAGAAACTGGTCATGGAGGGGAGAGAAAAACTAATAAAAGTTGCTAGATTTGTACTGTGATATTCCCCCAAGTCTTGTTCATGCATATATTCAACACTGTGAAAGGTATGTTGAAAAATAAGAGAAAAAAGTGAAAGAGCTTTTGATGTTGTTGTTAGACCTCTATCAGCAAAGGATTAAAATGAATGTGGGCAAGTTGACATAAACATGCAAACAATGAAGGGTGGTGGAATACCTTACTCAGTTCAGTCAAGTTCAGTCATTGAAAACAAAACTGCAGAAGTTGCCCAAGAGTTAATTTATTGCCCATATTTCTAGATATTGGCACTCCTAGTTTTGCAATCAGAAAATAGGCAAGAATTTACAGCTTGGGTTATTAGGGAACTGTCCAGTCTTTGGCCAGACTGTGTCTTAGTAAATGGTCACTCAAGACATCCGCAAAGCTAAGAAAGTGTTAAAATAGGCAATGGCTCTTAGAACCTGCAACTGCAGAGTTTGACAACACAGCTTAATTACAGGATAATACTTGTAATGCAATCAGAATCAAATGGACTTGAACTAGACAATATACACAACACTGTTGTCTGAACTGCCTTTTTATTCTGTTTAAATAAGACTGAGTATTATTCAATTCTCAGCAGTTTTGTGATCTCTTTTGTTTACTATAGGTGTGAACCTTTGGAAATGCTAGTATTGCTTCTAGACTCTATAGTTTGGAATCCAGCCATACGCTTTCACCTCCAGGTGAGTACAAGTCCCACAAGTGACAATGCTGTTGACATGTCTCAATATGATACTGGCTGTTGAACAGAACATAAAACCCTGATTTTGTGTACCTTTGAATCCTTTTGCTGGACCCTAGATGAGCAAATTTTGTTGTTTCAGGTTCTTATGTTCTGTAGAAGGTGGCATAATTTTTTTTTTCAAAATCTGGCATGGAAACAGTTAAAATCTTTCTACTAAATTACATCGGTGATCTTTTGAAGATCTGCATTTGCACCATTAATTACACTGTCTTTCTATGGGGCACATATACAGTCCAAGAATAAAATGTTGTAGTGGGAACTACCACAGTTATAGTAGAATCATACAACCAGTACAGTTTTTCATATATTTTCTTTAAATTTGTTGTCTATAACATATTCATAAGTGTCGGTTGAAAAAATGGCCAGCACACTGGTATAGCGGACCTAATGTTTGTATAGCAGTTCACATTTCAGAGGTCTGGTCATGTAAAATAACAGATCTTTTGAAGCTGCAAAAATATTTTTGCCAGTTTTCATTGGACATTCAGCTTAACAACTACTCTTTCTCAAGTTATTTGATGTTATAACAGGTTTCAGTTCCCAATCCCTAACAAAAATCCTGTAAGTTGTAGAAATGAAACAGTTACTCCATCTGAGGTTATTACATAAGGGACTCCAAGCCTTTCTAGGATGGACTTTGTTCCATGTGCGACTGAAGTGGCTGAAATGTTAGACACAGTGACAACTTCTGGAAAGTTAGAATAGTAATCAATTCAGACGAGATAGCTAACCCCCAATAATCAAATAAGTATCTGCCTGTTTACCCAAAAATGCTATCATAGCTCATGTGGCTGCATTGATTAACACTGATTTCTTGGAAGAAATCTTGCACATGATCAACAATACAAGGTCATTTTATCAATGTCATTTGACATGTCTGACCAATATATGACTTCACAAGCTTGACTATAGATTTAACAGTGTCCATATTACCTGATGTGTTGTCTTGAGCGTATTTGAGATGCATAGGATCAAGGAATGACAACTTAATTTGTCCCCCTTTAAAATGACACCATTTGTAATACACAGTTCAGTCCATGCATTCAAACATGGAAAAAACCGAGGTAAACAGCTTTCTCTGTTATCTGGCTAACCCAACTGTGTTCATTAACTCCCTGAATTGCTGATCATTTAAAGTTTTAATTCTAACTTGTTTCAAATTGATATCAGAGAAGAGGTTAGTCAGATAAAGGCTAGTTAAAAAACAGGACTTTTGTGATTTATTTCAATTAAACTTTTAGCCCCATAGATGTATTGGTGGCACCTGACACATCCAAATCCTTCTCTATCATATCTTATTTCAGCATCTAACATTCTGCTTAAAAAGTATCCCAAATGTTCCCATTCCTTGTAATCATACAAGAAACAATACCTGACACAACCTTGACTAGCATCACAAGACAGTTTTAATGGGCAGACTTTCTTGTAGAATGCCAACACTTGTTCTTTAGTTAAACACAGTTTCAAACACTGAAAGGACTTTTCATGTACATTTCCCTAACAAACTGAACATTCATTTTAACTAGAGGATCACTCGCAAAAAAAGAAGATAATGTTTTTGCATAGCAAAAACAAAGCGTCCCGAAAAGGATATAAAGGTGAGTGCTAAAGTATTAAGAAAATGCTTCGTTTCTAGCCTTATACTGTTGTGGCAACCAAAGTCAGCGCAGTCTGCTCTATCTAGCACAGTTTTCAAGATATAAGCATTTTTGTGTTTTGCAAAAAATTAAAAATGTCTGCTATATTTGGCGAGACAAAAATATTTTGAAAATTGGCATGGCTACTCTGCAGAGATACCCAGCAGGTCAAAAATTTTGTTGAGTTCGCTTCATATAGCACGGTTTTCGAGATATAAGCATTTTTGTGTTTTGCAAAAACTTTGAAAATTCAAAATGGCCACCATTTTTGGGGAGACAAAAATTTTTGTCAAGACCACTGCCGCGGTGTGTATCTCCCGCCAAGCAGTAAAGCAGAAGAAATAGCTTTTCCGAGATATTCACAATTTTTCATTTTCGTGTGTGAAAGCTCTTCCAAAAGTAGGTGAATGAGTTATTTGAGAAAAATTGGCTATCTGCAATACTATTAAGAGATAATTCACATTTACTCATTTTGAGTAGGTGAATAATTATCTATGGGTCTGAAACTTCAAGTGAAAGCTCTCCCAAAAGTAGGTGAATGAGTTATTTGAGAAAAATTGGCTATCTGCAATACTTTTAGAGATAATTCGCATTTACTCATTTTGAGTAGGTGAGTAATTAGCTATGGGTCTGAAACTTCACCAAGTGAAAGCTCTCCCAAAAGTAGGTGAATGATTTATTTGAGAAAAATTGGCTATCTGCAATACTTTTAGAAATAATTCGCATTTACTCATTTTGAGTAGGTGAGTAATTAGCTATGGGTCTGAAACTTCACCATGTGAAAGCTCTCCCACAAGTAGATGAATGAGTTATTTGATAAAAACTGGGTATCCGCAATACTTTTAGAGATAATTAGCATTTACTCATTTTGAGTAGGTAAGTAATTAGCTATGGGTCTGAAACTTCACCAAGTGAAAGCTCTCCCAAAAGTAGGTGAATGAGTTATTTGAGAAAAATTGGCTATCTGCAATACTTTTATAGATAATTCACATTTACTCATTTTGAGTAGGTGAGTAATTAGCTATGGGTCTGAAACTTCACAGAGTGAAAGCTCTTCCAAAAGTAGGTGAATGAGTTATTTGAGAAAAATTGGCTATCTGCAATACTTTTAAGAGATAATTCGCATTTACTCATTTTGAGTAGGTGAGTAATCATCTACGGGTCTGAAACTTCACCATGTGAAAGCTCTCCCAAAAGTACATGAATGAGTTATTTGATAAAAATTGGGTATCCGCAATAGTTTTTGAGATAATTAGCATTTACTCATTTTGAGTAGGTGAGTAATTAGCTACGGGTCTGAAACTTCACCAAGTGAAAGCTCTTCCAAAAGTAGGTGAATGAGTTATTTGAGAAAAATTGGCTATCTGCAATACTTTTCGAGGTAATTCGCATTTACTCATTTTGAGTAGGTGAGCAATTAGCTATGGGTCTGAAACTTCACCAAGTGAAAGCTCTTTGGGATAGCTGCTCTGCAGAGATACCCTGAAGATCAAAATTTCGTCGAAATCGCTCTATGTAGCACGGTTTTTGAAATATTAGCATTTTTGTGTTTTGCAATTTTTGCGCAAAAATTTGAAAATTCAAAATGGACGCCATTTTTGGCAAGATAAAATTTTTTTGAAAATTGGCATGGCTACTCTGCAGAGATACCCAGCAGGTCAAAAATTTTGTTGAGTTCGCTTCATATAGCACGGTTTTCGAGATATAAGCATTTTTATGTTTTGCAATTTTGCGAAAAATTCGAAAATTCAAAATGGCCGCCATTTTTCGCGAGAAATTTTTTTTTTGAAAACTGGCATGGCTACTCTGCAGAGATACCCTGCGGATCAAAAATTTCGTCGAAATCGCTCTATCTAGCAGGGTTTTCGAGATATAAGCATTTTATGTTTTGCAATTTTTGCGAAAAATTCGAAAATTCAAAATGGCCGCCATTTTTGGCGAGATAAATTTTTTTTTGAAAATTGGCATGGCTACTCTGCAGAAATACCCTGTGGGTCAAAAATTTCGTCGAAATGGCTCTATCTAGCAGGGTTTTCGAGATATAAGCATTTTTATGTTTTGCAATTTTTGCGAAAAATTCGAAAATTCAAAATGGCCGCCATTTTTGGTGAGACAAATTTTTTTTTAAAAATAGGCATGGCTACTCTGCAGAGATACCCTGCGGGTCAAAAATTTCGTCGAAATCGCTCTATCTAGTACGGTTTTCGAGATATAAGCATTTTTATGTTTTGCAATTTTTGCGAAAAATTCGAAAATTCAAAGTGGCCGCCATTTTTGGCGAGACAAAAATTTTTCAAACTTGGGATAACTACTCTGCAGAGATACCCTGTGGGTCAAAAATTTCGTCGAAATCGCTCTATCTAGCACGGTTTTCGAGATATAAGCATTTTTGTGTTTTGCAATTTTTGCGAAAATTTCGAAAATTCAAAATGGCCGCCATTTTTGGCGAGACAAAAATTTTTTTCAAAATTGGGATAACTACTCTGGAGAGATACCCTGTGGGTCAAAAATTTCGTCGAAATCGCTCTATCTAGCACGGTTTTTGAGATATAAGCATTTTTGTGTTTTGCAATTTTTGCGAAAATTTCGAAAATTCAAAATGGCCGCCATTTTTGGCGAGATAAAATTTTTTTCAAAATTGGGATAACTACTCTGCAGAGATACCCTGTGGGTCAAAAATTTCGTCGAAATCGCTCTATCTAGCACGGTTTTCGAGATATAAGCACTTTTGTGTTTTCCTTATTTGGAAAATTCGTAATGATTAATTAATCATTAATTACTCGGCCATTTCTTGACCAATCAATGCCAAAATCTAATGATTTCCAGATTTTAATAGAATGAATGTATTTGCCAAGTTTCAGGTGAATTCATAAAATTCCTTTCAAGTTATCATCCGGACAAGCTTCCCCATCGAAAAAAGACATTTTTGGTCATGTGACCTCTCTGATTGGTTGAAATGTCACTGCAGCATATTCAAAAAAAATCCCCAAGGCTACTGCCTAAACCTGCCAAATTTGAAAAGAATCCGCGTAACGGTTACAGAGTTATAAGGAAAACAAAATGCGGAGCCGGCAGAGCCGGCGGAGCCTGAAGGTCTCCCATACACAAACAAGCGTCCCTTACGGGACGCTTAATAAGACTTCAGACGGCTCTGTCTTATTGGTATTTACAAGAATAGATGTATGATATGCCTAAATTAAATATTTCCCAAAATATCACAGAAGTTTTGAAAATTTTTTCAGATAATCTTTTGGACCAGTGATATTGGCAGTATGAAAAAAAATCTTTGAGGCCAAAAGACATTTCAGCTTCAGCTACCCATCACAATATGACCTACATAATTTGCCTAAAAGCAACATTGAATCTTATAAAATATTTGTATTACAAAATACAGATCAGTGTCACTTCATCAAGAAATTGAGTTTCATACATACAACTATCACAGTTTACATTTCAATTGTGAGGTTTTGTATTGGATAAAAAGATGCTCTTATACTGTAAATTACTGACTTGTATGAAGTATCTAACAGTCTGGAGAACATCTTGAGAACATTATTTGATTTTACCAATGGTCTGCAGAGATGCACGTACAGAAAAACATAACAAACAAGTAAAGCATACTCTAACATTTAATAAAAAAGATAACAGATAATAACACTATAAATAGATATTTTATTTTATAACACTTAAAGATATAAATATTTTGACAAAAATATCTCGTATAACAAGGTAATGTAACTACCAGGATTTGAATTATATCCACATGCTTAGCGAGAAGCTTGGTGGTATGTCACAGACTAATTTACCAATAAGTTCATCTGCCACAAGTTATAATACAAAACAAATTTAAAAAGTATAATTTACAGTGAATTTGTTATTCATGAAGATTGGATATGTTATTTTATGAATTTTAAAGTATAAATTCATTAAAATACATTTCTCAACTGATAAATATGGAGCTTGTACAAGTTGCAACTTGTATAGGTCCAAAATTTGTGCAAGTTGCAACTTGTACAAGTCAACCCATACAAGTTGCAACTTGTACAGGCTGTTTGTACAAGTTGCAACTTGTACAGATTTTTTGTACAAGTTGCAACTTGTACAAAATCTCAACTTGTACATAACAGATACATACATAAAATATAAAGAACTTTATGGCTCATTCAATGAGACAAGAAAATGTTGCATTACTGTCAACAGTATTTATTGAAAACCATTTCAAACTTTGCAGAGCTCAACATGTGGTAATTTAAGAAAGAATGTTAAATCTTGAACTATGTATAATGAAACAAAGATCATAAAATGACAGTGACTATACAGTAACAAAATTTAAAACTGAAAAATAAAACACAACATTCTTGAACTATAAATTTCATTTTGGCACACAAAAGTCCTGCAACCAGTGGATTTATTTTCCACAAATACAAACTATGTAAATAAAAACAATGATCAAATAATACTGAGAATGCAACAATCTTCTTACAAGGTATGACATTTACAACAAATGTACAGGTATATTTGGCATCTTCAACACAATGGCTAATCCGTCATATGGCTATACAAATCAGTCAAGTAGAATACACTGCTTCAAGTAGCAACAATTCATCTCCGTTTAGTCTTATCTAAATCTTGTTGTGACGACTTGAGGCTTGTCAAATGATTTATCAGACAGACGTCTCTGCTCAGCACGAGGAACTTTCGACCAATCAAATGTTGTGTATTCCATCACTGACCTACGTAAGTGTCGCACCTTAACAGCTTGTTCTTCTGTGGCATACGGTGGGCTGTTAATGGAAATAAACAAGAGAAGTTCAAATATAGAAGAAAAGCTTCCAAAAATAATAAATATACAAGTATTTTTCAGGAATTTATAGTGAGAATTTTTTAAACAACTATAAACAAGTAAAGCAGATTTAAGGGTCTTCATGGCCCTTCTTGAAAAAAACCCCAAAAAACATAGAATACTGTATGCCATGGTTAGAACCTAAAATGTCAACAGGTTTATTCCTAATTACATAATTATTTGTTAGCATCTAATAAATCTTATATGTGATGCCTACTACATGTATACTTTGTTAAATAAAATACTCTACAGTTTTATCAAACAAAAATATACTGTATATAAAGCAATAAGATCACTGTCGCAGCATTCATCTCCTGCCAGGTATTAAGCAGAATTGCAGGTAGTGTGACCACAAAAAAGGGTTCAAAGCCCAAGGAGCAACAATAAGGGAGAACAAGAATTCAATAGAACTGTACTGTGTCACCAGTTTTGGTTAAAGACTGAAGTGGATGAAATTTGAAAGGACCAAAATTATGCTGGATAGACAAAAATAGTTGGCTGACGTGCAGTATTTTTGCAGATCCAGACCATCTTTCAGAAAGACTGAGTCATGGTGAAGCCCCACCTTGTTGAAAAATATAACTTAAACTGCTAGTCCTATGACCATACAAATTAATGCATTGTGCAAGATGTCCTGTCTGGTCTGCCTCCTCTCTTCATGGAGGAAAGAAGGACTTATATCTGTCCACCTCCTCTCTTCATGGAGGAAAGAAGAACTTATATTTGTCCGTCATTTTGTGGGAGAGCAAACAAGCAAGATCATTGTCTAATCTTGTGGAGTGTTAGGTCACTTTACCATACATGTTTTCTTCAGGACTTTTTATATCCACAACCTAGAAACAGAAAAAAGTGTTGCCATGGCAACACTAGCTGCCAGATATTGCTGAAAAACTAACCAGCTCCTATTCATGCAGGGGTTTGGAATGCAAAAAATTCACAGAAATATAAGTCAAAGAAACAAAAAAAGTGTTTCCATGGCAACACTTGTTGCTAGATGCTGCCGAAAAACTAATCAGCTGAAATCTGTGCAGGGGTTTGGAATGCAAAGATACAAAAAAAAGCAAAAAGCAAAAAAAAAAAGAAAAAAAAAAGAAGAAAAAAGTGTTTCCATTTGAAGGCATCTTTAAGCTATTGCCCACAAATCGCAAAAGTAAAATTCAATATAAATGTGATATAAGTGGGAGTTTAAGGTCATCTTATAATAGGGCACATATCAATGACCGGCAACACCCACATGCCAAATTTGAATTTCATCCTACAAGCAATTTTTGACATATTTTCCAGAAACAAAGTGTGATGACGATGCTGGTCCTATAGGTGATCCATCATAACTGAGTGATGCCAAACTGTTACAACCTTAAACTCTTAAGTTTCTAAAATATCAGCAATTTATTGCAACCTTACAAAAGAGACCTTTTTCTTTTTGTCTAAATATATGTACATGAAGAATATCGATGAAAAAATCTCAGCACATCAAATATCTTCCAAACACCAAAACAATTTTCTCAACCTTAAAGTCAATGTTAGTTTAAGGTAAGGAGTTTAAGGTAATCTTTTCCTGGAGGTTCTGTTCAAGGTGTGTTACATCCACAACGGAAACATGTATAGAATTGCACAGTATTTGAAATACTGTTCAAAAATTGTCAAACTTAATATAATCCTGTTACTGGGAGCTTAAGGTCACCTTATTGTATGACACTTATCTATGGCCAGTTACATATACATGCAAAAGCTGAATAAAATTTCTGAAGTTGTTTTCTGTATACTCCACGGAGAAAGAAAAAAAGTAAACTGGATGTAAGTTTTTTATACCGTGGGAGTTTAAGGTCACCTTCAAATAGGTCACACCTTCAAAACTAGTTACAACCACATGCCAAATTTGAATTGAATCCATCAAGCCATTTTTGAGATACTGTCTGGAAACCAAAAAAAATTAACTCAATATAAGTATTTTACTAGTGGGAGTTTAAGGTCACCAAACTATACAGTACACCCTCAGGAGCAGTTACATCCACATGCCAAATTTGAATTAAATCTGACAAGCCATTTTTGAGATACTGTCCGGAATACAGAGTGTGACGATGACTGACGCCAACGACGCCACGAAATGAGATGACAAAGCAATCCCTATATGCCATGCAGCATAAATGCTGGTGACACAAAAAGGCTTTTTCAATAAGATGACCCAACTGAACCTTGAAGCAGGGGTTAATGATCAAATTTGACACTTGCAAACGATTCGCAGGACATGATTTCATACAGGTTGTTTTCAGATTTGAAGTTCTAGAACCAACTTGACGCAGTGTATCCCCGGATGGGACATTGTATAATTTAACATAAAGAGCATTTAGTCATTCACAAATGAGACATTTTTGTTCACTGCCAAATTTCAAGATTGCAGCCAAAATTCAGAAAATAAAAAGTTGTTCTTAGGCATTATATCCAGGGTCAATATATAATTTATTATCCACCACACGACGTATTTCCCCTAAATACGGGGAAATACAGAGCGGGATGTATTTTTTTTGTATACACCGGCGCCCCGGTACTATGGATAATGAGTGTGAAGAACTTCCGGTTTTTCAACAATATCTCGGAAAGTATGCAACTTACAAATATGTATAATATGTCATTAGAAAGGTGTTATTGTAGCGCTTCTGCTGATGTATGTTGCATAAAAATCCATGCAGAAATGACTGAGATATTGCAAGTTAAAGATTGAAGTTTTATATTCAGTGTTGCTCATGCTTTTTGACAGTCTGTTTCACGTTTTCTCATAAACTATTCATATTATTTGACCCATAAATCCCACAAAATGGTGGATAATAAAAGTAAAACACCCCTCATCAGACATATACAGAAAAAATATATCACTCATGAAGATTAACAATATGATACTCGTGCTACGCACTCGTATAATATTGCTATCTTCATTCGTGATATATTTTTTCTGTATATGTCATTCGGGACGTTTTCCTATTATCCAAAGGGTCCAAAATTGCTCAAAAATGCTCTCTCTGACAAAACTCAAGATGGCGGCCGGAATTTGGAAATTAACAATTTTTATAGGCATTACATCCAGGGTTTATAGTTCCCAAAGTACCCAAAATTTCCTCAAAAGCACTCATCTCGAACTCTTTTTGAGATAATTGACATTTTCCATTTCTGGCAAAATTCAAGATGGGGGCTGGAATTTTGGAAATTAAAAATCTTCAGAGACATTATATCCAGGGTCTATAGTACCCAAAGAGTCTAAAATTTGCTCAATTTTCGAGATAATCAACATTTTCAATTCATGACACAAGTAATACCTCAAACTTGACCTTCAGAAGGCTCTGGTCTTCTAGTGGAAGTTAAAGCTATTGCTCAGCTATGCAATGGGCTACAGGTCTGCAGTTTTACTGTTATAGCTGACCCAAAAGTTGGTGAATGACATATTTCAATAAAACACTCTAACTGCAATAGTTTTCAAGTTACAAGTAATTTACCAAACAGTGAGAACCTGAAAGTAGCTATTTCTGAGCTATGCAATGAGCTACAGGTCTGCAATTTTACTATGTTATAGCTGACCCAAAAGTAGGTGAATAAAATATTTCAACAAAATACTCTAAATGCAACAGTTTTCAAATTACAAATAATTTACTCGACAGTGAGAATCTGAAAATAGCTATTGCTCAGGTATGATCTACAGGTCTGCAATCTTACTATGTTATAGCTGATCCAAAAGTATGTGAATAACACATTTCAATGAAATTCTCTTAATGCAACAGTTTTCAAATTAAAAGTGATTTACTCACCACTGAGAATCTTAAAGCTATTGCTCAGCTATACAATGAGCTACAGGTCTACAAGTTTACCATGTTATAGCTGACTCAAAAGTAGGTAAACAAAACTAGGCTGAGTGCAGTACTTTTGAAGATATTAGACATTTACTCTTTCAATAATTTAGCTAAAATTAAGAAAAAAGCTATTACTCACTTATATAGTGCAATAGAGCCCCGAAGTACATATCACCTTGTAGGTAAGGAGAAAGTAGCTGAACAACATATTTTAACAAATTACTTTTAATGCAACAGTTTTAAAGTTAGAAGCCATTTACTCAAATTAGCTAAAAGTGCTATTGCTCACTTATCTTTAGACCTTAAAACTTTTGAACAGCATAAAAATCCATTAGGACAAGTAATTTACCAAAAATGTGTAAATGCAGTAGTTTTAGAGAAATTTGCATGATACACTAATGGACACACACACGCGCACAGAGGATACGTTTTATAATCTATCTTTCGGGCTACGCCCAGCGGGAGATAAAGTTACAATAGCACTTTTTCCAAACCTACAAATTTATAATTAGCTGTTCTAAAAAACCCACAAATTAAATACAATAAAACAAAAATTGACCAACAAAAAGATGCATTAAACATAAAATATCAGATGAAAACAAAATTAACACTAAACATTAATTACTGGTATCACATACTGAAGAAAATTAAAAGAAATAATTTAATACAAAGTATGTGCAAAAAACACCAGAATCAAATTGATGTACAATAATGTAAATATATAGACGTGCATCAACTGCAGAATAAATTTTAGAAAAGTCAGTGCAGAAAAATATCACTTTGTAAATAAGAGAAGTACAAAGCCTTGGATTGGGCAATTCCTTTCTGCTAGTTTGAATTACAGAATCAGTGCTTATATATTGTTTTTTAGTGTGTCACAAATCCCTAGAAACTACATTTCAGTGTTTCATCATAGCTTAGTTTTATTTTCACATATAATTTTTCAAACAGAATCCTGATATTCAGGCTATGGTAAAAGTTAGATTTTTTCGAACTTTTCACTGAGGTCTGTATAAACTTGTTAGAAATAAGATTCCCCCCATATGGGTGTTTGAGGAATAACACAGATCAAAATCTTAAGAAATAATGCTGTCCAGAAACCATATGACCTTATGAAGGCAATCGTGAAGAATTAGTGTTTACATTGTAGGATTTCATTAAACGTACACTGCAGTATACATTTTGGTGCTGTTACAGTATACCTAAAATATCGAAGTGCAGTGTATTTATTCTTTTTGTGCCCGATTTTCTACAATTTCCGTAATGTGCGAAGTATTTCTTGTACAGTATTACAGCGATATTGGAATGGTGTAACAATATACCTGAGGCACTTAATTTTATGTTGTAGGATTTCTATAACTTATTACCTGCATCAAAGAGGTATTATTTTCATGACAATTTGTCTGTCTGTTATCAGGATTATGCAATTACTACTGCTTGGAACTTCATGAAAAAAAATCACAAGATGGGTGTTGGTCCCACTTAGAATTCCATTAAGTTTTGAGAGTGATCTGGATCACGGTCTGTATAGAAAAAAGAAATAGCCCGGAATTTCTAACTTTATTATTACATGCTTGTCAGAGGAAATTGTAAACCCAAAGATTCTGTAGTGCTAGGTTTCTGAATATATTATGCTCCCTTACATATAGCAATTACAATAGAATGGTGTTATTATATTCTGAGTTACACTGTATATCGAATGGTCTTTTTATATTTTGAATTATCCTGATGTGGAGCAAGTTTTCTACACCTACTTTGTTTACTACATTTTGAATGGTGTTACATAATATCTGAATGGGGTTAGACTATATTTTGAAAGGTGTGCAGACTGTTTTCAATGACCTTTGTTATGGTGCAGGGTTTCTATGCTTACAGTGTATACTATGTTTAAATGGTGCCACAAATTATTTTGAATGGTGATACACTATATTTTAAATGGTGTACAGAGTATTTTGAATGGTCCACCTGAGGTGTGGCTGGACACACACACACATCGCTGCAGCATGTCCGGTGTCTGGGGTACACGGAACTGAATCGCCTTGACCTGAACACGGGGTCAGTTTGGAAAGCTTAGAGCTGGAGACAGGATTAGCAAAATGATAAAAGTATACAGAGAACAAAACAATCAATACATCGTGCTGTACTGTAAACCACCTGCATTAAAGTACCCATGCAACTGATTTTACATGTTTAATTATTATTTAATGTTGAATCCTTTTAAGGACTATGTCTTGGATTTGTGTAAATTGTACAATGATATTGTTGTTAGAAGTTAAGTTCAACTGTTAAATTCAACATCAGTGTCTCCTCAACTCTGAAAGGTTTAATCCAACAGGGAATTGCAGCATTTGCATATGATGTGGTATCTGGTATTCCATCAGTTGGTGAAAATGGGGTATTGTCTGCCTATAAACTTAGAGAAAAAAATCATATTTGCACAATGTTTTCAATGATAATGAAGTTAAGTCAGAATCCTATATGTGTAGACTATGGAATTCTTGGAGTACACAAAATGCACTGGCAGTCAATTTGAGGGAAAATACTTAGTCAGCTTAGTCAGTGTAACCACTAGTAGAGGGTACCATAATCTTATATTGGTGCTATATTACAGTGGGCCAGTTGTTTACAGGTAGGTTGTACCTCTTTCCCCACTAGTAAACCTGACTGTCCTGAAATAAGTTTAGATTCTGATATTTAATCAGAGGCAGATACAGGATTTCCCGAAAGGGGGGGCGTGGGTTGTCGCGGGTATGGATATTTCATACTTGGACTTTCTGTAGTGGGACATATCACGCGGTGCACGGACAAAATGTCGGTGGACAAAATACTGGGGGACCAAACGCCAGTCAAAATTGCAAGGGGGGGGGGGGGGGGGGGGGGGGGGGACAAAATGCTGTCCATTTTATGGGACAGGGAGGGCAAAATGCCTATCTTAACAAAACACTTTATATTTGATACTGATGGTCAAGCAAACTGAAAAAACTTCTAGCAGAAAAAAGCCTCTGTAAAAACCTACAGTAGAAAATACCTCAGTATAAAAACCCACTAACTAAATGGTACATAGCACACAAGTCCTGCCAAGTAGTGTACATCATGTAACAAAGGTTTGGGTATTTTCTACTGGGGTTATTTGTTTATACACTAGTTTTCTACTGTTTCTGTAGTTTTATTTTTCTATTGGCTTTTTCTACACTCAATTGTCAGACACTTACAGCAGTTTACCTAAAATAAACTTCAAAGGGGTTTTCCCCTTCCCATAATAAACAATAGTATAACTGCAGAAAAGATGGAGGGAAACATACTTGAATCTAAATTTATTTGCCACAATGTTTCTTCAACTTTTTATTTTAAAATAACTTATTCTTTCATTGTTTTTCTTTAAAAACATGTAAACCAATTGATTAAATTTGATGAAACATTTTTGGAATTTAACCTTTTTTGCAATTTAATCTTATCATAGCTACTGAAGTAAATTAGAACTGAAATATAGAAGTGCAGTAATAAATTATTAATTGGGGTGAGTGATTCCAGTTTTGTAAAGTGTGTATCTCATGCTTAAACATATACTGGTAAACAAAGGTTTATAAATAAAGTCATCCACAAAAGATGTAATCCTCTGTTTGAGGATGAGACCTAACATAGTACACATACAAAAGAACCTAATCCCCTTTGATACTGGACAGTGACACAGGTATAATGACTGTCACTTTAAACAGGTACTAGTATATTACCCTAGTAAAGACAGATCTTGGGGTGGGGGATTGGAGGGGGGCGTGGACAGTAGCAAAAAGCCCCATGACTAAAGGTTGAAACTCTGAAAGGGGGCCGTGCGCCCTCCACGCCCCCCCCCTAGATCTGCCTCTGTTAATTAAATTTTAAGTTCAGTTAAGATTCTGCTATGAGCATAAATACTACAATGCAGCTGGTTTACAGTATACACACTTATATATATACAAAACACCTGAATTAGACCACCAAAATAATACAAGAGTTAATTGTGCGCTAATTGTAGCTGATTCAGTTTAAATTATTATTCAGCACATTATCATCATTTCTTTTTTTTTTTTCTTTGACCACATCATCTCATTTTACACACATGTATTACATTGGACTGTGGTGCAACAAAAACCTTCATTATTCACAGGTCCACTTACACCCTCAAAAAACTACATTCTCTGATTTTGGGATCTATCAGTGGACTTTACTTCCACCTGAGTTTGACATATTCTGGTTCTACCTGTACATAGTCTACTGTATATACCTAGTATTACCTACACATTCATGCTGATTCAGAGATAACAATGCACTCAATTTTCACTTTGCACATCAACTGCATGCACACACTAATCAAAACAAGTGCATGATTTCAAGATCTCGTGCTGGTTTCCTGAGTGTATGCACAACTCTTGCAGTAGTTTTGGCCTAAATATTGTAATTTATTTCTGGTAATACCTTAAACAATTTTTTGTTACTTTAATATATGCAGTAAATAGTTTTCTTAGTTTTGATTTCAAAATACTAATAGCTATACACAAATTAGTTGAAGTCTATCAAACAAAACAAAACCAAAAAAACATAAAAACAAAAAAACACAAACTTCTGAAAAATTCAATAGATACATAATGTATATACATAGAGTATGATATATGGTACAGAACTACTTTTCCTGTGTTTATTGAAAGTATTTTAAATAAAAAGAGACACTCAGTATATTCAAGGTCCAAATATTTAAAAGAATAGTCATTCAGTGTGAAACTGTATGCTTTTCAAGATGGCTGATTATAATAATTCAACCTAGAAAATGGAGGTTTCTACACACAAACACTTAAGTGTCCCCACAATTGGAATGAAAAGAAATATGCCACTGGACCTACATCGTATCATTGCAGAAGTAACTTGCACTGCATTTGCAAGATCAAGAATTTGAATCTCAGAGGATAATTACAATATTATGAAACTAGGTCTTGTGAATTGCATTTAGATGTGAAGTTTTTAGAGTTTGACTATATATTGGGGAGGAGGGAGATTTGAGGTTTTTGGGGGTTTTTTAAAAATTTATTTTGTGAAGATTAAATGGGGGAGTCCAATGCTGAAGGTGTGTGTTTTATTAATATGTCTTTTAGATATCAGCCACTTTTAAAAAATTGGATTTTGGGGTCATGTGACCCCAGGACGCCCAGATATGGAAATGGTTGACAGGGAAAAAGTTGATTTTCACACACAATGCACAGTAGATGTGGCAGAGCCCTAGACGGGTAAAAAATTTGCTTGAAAGCACTCCTAGCTTCTTGCACTGTTTTAAAGATATTTGCTCTTTAAAAAAAACATTGCTTTTTGGGTCAGTTCCATTGATTTTTCGCATTCAATGCACAGTAGACTGGTCAGACCTTAAGTAGGTCACAAATTTTCCCAAAATTGCTCTCACTCCTTTTTCAAGGTACTGACAATTACAACTAATATTATTATAACAAAATGCTATTACTCAAGCATATTTGATCACTGCAGTCCCCAAAGTGACTGGGTCCCATATTTTCACCTCAAGAAGTTCCCTACTAAATTTAAAAGCCAGAGCTTTTTATTTTCCTGGAAGACTACATTGAAAGGTTAATATGACTTTTGGGTCACATGACCTAGAGAAAGGTCAAAGGTCAGGGTGAGTCATCTGGAAATATTTTCCCAGGCCTAGTATAGATACATGTATATATATCTACCAATTACGAGGCAAATTTGCCCAGCCACTAATAAGTTATTCACAAAGTGTGGCAGCCTATGGAGCCGGTGGATCTTAGGATAAGAAAAACCAACCTGAAAACAAATAAGCACCCCTGGTGGGGACATTAAATTGGAGGAAAATATATTTCAATCAAATAATTAAGTGATTACTGTACCAAACATACTGCACACAGCAGTCGAATCAGGTCTTTGATGAGGAAGTCTTTTCAGAACTGGGTGTTAAATATATTTTAGTCATTCATATAAAATTTTAAAAATACATGTATGCAACACATAGTTGGTGAAATATAAGCAAGTGTTTGACTGCTAAGATTTGGGTATGATTCACTCTTAAAACCCAACCATATTCAAATAACTGTGAATTTTGAAATTTTGCAAATTTGTAGAATTAACACAATAATTTTGAGCTATTAATAGAGAGTGTAAAATTTCAATACCATTTTATGCAAGGTCTTTGTGACATGTGAAAAACTTGGTGTTTACTAAGACCTTGATCAAGGTTAAAGGTTACACTATTATTCCCTTCATTATGAGTGCCATTAATTGTTGCCAGTTTAAAAGTTATGCAACACTATTAACTTAAAGAAAGGTGCCAAATATGTCATGACCGATAAAAAAATTGATTTGATTTTGTATAAGTATTTAAGCACTGAAGCAGATCAAGTCTTGTACATATAGTAGCAGAACAACAGACAACCACAAACATGATTGGTACAAAACAAAATCAAGTAAATCAATAAAAAGACATCTGGAAAATCTAAATCTTCCTTTTTTATACAAGCTTACTTGTCTCTGTAGAAATTGTTTCCCACTTCATATTCAGCTGTAAAACAAACAACACACATTTCATTTGATGCAGTCCTTTAACTATTGTTTTGCAACCAAATCACTGAACCCCAGTAAAGTGAAAGTGCAAAAGATGAGAAAAATACTTCTACTTAATCAAGCATAGTAAATTTCACTGCATAAGGCTGTCCAACGAAGTTAGTACCTATTTCAACATAAAATTGGTTTTGTCATTCTTAAAACTAAACTAACTTAACATAGTTTCATGTTAAGCAGTCAGAGTGTTGGTATAAGGGAAAAGAGCAACTTTTAATAAATTTGTATGTACATGATAATTACATTTGTATGCTTATAATTACATTTACCATGATGTTTGATGCTTGTTGGCAGGAATACTATAAGTATAATATCAAAGATAAGACGATGTGGATTATCAGAGAAGTAAAATCTTGATAAGAGAAAAAGTTGATTCATGTGTGAATAATTACAGAAAATAACACTTTGTAAATTGTAAATTTAAAAGGTAACATCTGCTGTACCAATAATGTAGTTTTAAATATATATTCCAAAGTAAAAGTAATGTCTCGACAACAAATTCACTGACTGTTTAACAGACTGATTGATCGAATGCTTATTAGAGGATGGTTGTGTTTCTCAAAACTACTTTTTCTGACAGAATTGGTACTGTTCTAGTGTTAGAAAAGTGATTTGCCGCAATGTATATAAATTCTGTAACAACTTTACGTCATTTTATAATTTCTGTTCAGTATATTCTGATATTTTGTTTACTGATCTTAAAAAGGTGGTCTAAAGTGGCAAATTCAACACAACTTATTCAATATCAAAATCCTTGGTCTGCAATTTTTGAAGGGGTGGGTAGGGGTGTTATGTAGTTTATGCATCATATACAACACTTGGCCATATCTAAGCATATTGTAATATTGTTATGTATATGGTGTCAAGTGAATTTTGTCTCCCCACTCATTTTTAACTCTACGACATTCAGAGAGTTTAGATCTATGAAATTCCTCAGACATTTCTTTTACTGGAATCACAGTTTCTGTTCAACATAGAAATACTACAAGTGATTGATTTTTATTCCATTGTACCTGGCATTTTGTGTTCCAGTTTTGATTACAAGAACCAATGGCCATATTACGAGCTGTAGTTTGATAATATCTGGAGGGAAATCCCTCAGATATGAGCAGACGGAAAGCAAATCAGTGACAGATGTAACTTAACACAGAATTACCGGGTTGAGTAGTGGGGAGAGGCCCTGTAGCTGGGTAGTACAAAGAAGGCGGTCCCTCAGATCTCAGACCAAAGGCTAGTCTATCTTCCACCGCTTTGTTCTCCTGGTCGTACAAAGCTCGCCCCGCCTCCCGCTCTGATTTTAACACCTCTGTAAAGTACACACCATTCACTGATATATTTCACAATGTCAAAATGTATATAAAGGAGTAAATAAACATATATGTGTAATTATCCAATTGTTCTACAGTCACAGTTAATATTTTGTGTATGTTTATGCTGATATGGACTACCCTACATGGCCAATAACTATGCTGCATGATTTTTATATTTATTTTTGTTTGGCAAGAACTTCAAACTTTTATCACCCATCTTGAAGGGATGAGGGTCGTGGTCATGCTTTCTTAAGTCATGGTATGACGATCCACAATGGTGACCGACTGCATGCCGAGGGTGAATAAAAGTATTGGAGATGACAGCAAGCTCAGTTTATAAGACATTACACAAAGGACACACAACAGAACTCCTGCATCTATATCTCAATCTCCGATTGCCTTAAAATACAAAATTTTTTGCTCAATTGTGGGCAAGGTCCCAATTAACTTACAGAAATTGCAAACATCCATAGTTTTTCTTTAACTCTGGTCTTTGTGTTGGTTAAGAGTTATATTAAATAAAAGTGGTGAAATTATATTGATCCGTACAGTCTAATTTATCTGTAAGGAAAACTTAATATTATTCACAACAGCAGTATTTCAAGAATAATCTCTTATGAGAGGCTAAATGATGATAAATCGACACAAGTACGCATAGGATTATTCCAAAATGTTGGCGACCCCCTCATGGACCAAAGTGCAGTCATTTGAAAGAAAGTATAATCTATATTTTGTAGAGTATGACCTTTATTGGCAGTGGCCTGTCATTTCCAGAAGGTTTGTTTACTAACAAACCAGAACAACCTTTACTGTTAGTCACTTGATGGTGGCAAACATGTTCAGCTGCCTTAGTCTACCCTTAAAGTAGGGTCACCTCAAGAAGAACTCATCTTGTTTTCAAAATTACATGAAGATCAGTCACAAGGGGCCAGATGACAGGCTGCATTGGAAGGCATCAAGACTTCCCATGTTTGCCTTGAAAACCTCTCTCACAATTCAAATTAGCAAAACTCTACATAGGACAAACACTACCCACCTTTTCTGTCCAGTAACTCAACTGAGGGAATGTGATGAACGACATATGCTCTGTATTCTGACTCTTGAGCAATTGGATTGTCAAACATATCTACAACAGAAACAATACATCTTTAAGGTGCCTTTATAATACAAAACAAACTGTAGTTTATTGATTTGCATTGTACCAGCAACCATATAACTGTAGTATTTGATTTCAACCAATACAGGGAGTTTCATACTAATACTAGTCTTATGTTATTACAGTTCTGTCATTCATCATGATTCATGTTCCAAATTCTGGTCAATTACAATTTCCGGTTTACACAATTTTAATGTTAGATTTATGTTCCTTGTCAACATTACAAGATTACCAATGATGCATACCACAGTTAAAATATATTTTAAGTCTTTGCGAAATTCATAAATTTACAACAAAGCACTCACTGAGACTCTGAAGATGCTGCATGTTCTGTAATTCTTTTACCACTTTATCCAGCTTTTCTAGCTGATTGTTGTGTAAAAATAAAACCTGAAACAATACATGAAATTATGTTACAAGTGTTAATACACATGCCGTAAACTAACTAAAGCACAGCAAGAAATATAGATATATGTCGTGTACAAGTTGGGATTTTGTACAAGTTATAACTTGATGAATGTACAAAATCTTGTACAAGTTATAACTTGTATGGCTGAGTTGTACAAGTTAGACCAATACACTTTATAATAGTTTTGGACCTATAAAACAAAGTTTTTGTACTTCTTAAAAGCTTAACTTGAACAACAGAGTTGTGCAAGTTAGGCCAATACACTTTTTAATAGTTTTTGGGCTGTACAACTGAGTTGTAAAAGTGAAGCTTTTTAGAAACACAAAAACTGAGTTCCACAAGTTAGGCCAATACATTTTTTAATAGTTTTGAAGCTGTACAAGTAAGTTTTAATATTTTTGGGCTCCTACAAAGCCTGGCTTAATTAACTGATTGCAGTTAATCGTATAATTTAGATGTTAGTTAGGTCAGTGCTTTTTTGATAGTTTTCAGCTTCTTAAACTTCAAGTTCTATAAATAACAAGACTAAATAAATCCTTTTTGATTAACATATTTTAAACAGTGTGGATTTACACAGGTTGCACTTGAAAGACTTAAGAAACCCTTTGCTGGTTAAGATAGGTTAAATAGTGAGGGTTAATTTTTAACATGATTGTAATTGACTGACAATAGGGACCTCTAGAGGTTGCCACATGTTTTATAATCACTATCAATCAAACCAACAAAGGCAGTAAGGGTTAATGTAATTGTAATTGCCTTACAATAGGAGCTTCTTGCACCTGCCTGACTTTTTATAATCAGTATTAATCTCACCTATAAGAAGACCTTCAAAAATAGTAATTCACATGTGGCTTCCTTTGGCTTGGGGTCCTATCTATTCATCTTTAAATGACATTTAACCTTTTTTGCGTGGACAAATGAAATCAGACTTAAAAGGCTTTCCCATGTTATTATTCTGCTTATGGTGCAGTATGGTAAACAACTTAAACTTAATATTTGAAAAATTAATTCAATTGACTTTGAAAAATTCTTAAAAAGTTTTGTGAAGATTTTGTTAGGCTAAATGGAATACCCATATATTTATTTATCTATTTATTTATTATAGTGACATGTGATATACAATTTCATTACATAAATACACAAAACAATATAAACAACATCACCCAGCCCCTGAAGGGCTTATAAGTCACTGTGAAATACAATTACAATGATACTGTGTGGTGGATTATTCCAGACCATAATTTCTTTTAAATATCAGTACAATCTTTAAACAATAAATTATTTCTTTCATTCCATAATTCAACTATAAAGTTACCAAGTATGTGAAAATGATTTTTACTCATATATAAAAATTTACTTTCATTGTTCAGGTTACTGAATCCAGATTTAAGATTGTTATATGTTTCATAATACTTTTGACAAATTAATTCTAATTGGGGACAGACACAGAGAAAGTGAATCTCATCCTCAATCTCTTTATTATTACAAAGAATGCAGGTTCTATTTTCCAAAATTACATTGGTGAAATGTCCAGTTTCAATAGCCAAAGATAATGTTCCACTCCTTAAACGAGCAATCAATGATCTTTGATATTTAGGCAATAGGAGATATTCTTCTGTTGAAATGTTAGTCTTGATTTTTTCATAGGTCCTGAGTTTTGGTTTGTTTCCCACACTAATAGCCCAACTTTCTTGCAAGTTTTTACGCAAAATATTTTCACAAAAGTTTAGATCAACCTTTCTTCTTTCCAAAAAATAGGATGACATGTTTAGCAGATCAAAAACTTTCTGAATATTCTTTACTCAGGTATAATGTTTTTTAAATTGAAATGTCCAGTTACATATTTGCTTTGGTATGTGTGTATTATTGAATTGACAAAGTTTATTCCAGTACCTCAAAGCAGATAAATAAAACAAGTATTTTGGTGGAAGCCACCCAGAGTCTCCCTGTAAGAATAGATTTGCCATAAATTTATTTACACCTAAGAAATATTGTAATGCCCTATTATAAATTTTTTTGCTGGCCCATCTTTATTAAACCCCCATATTCCTGCCCCATAACTAAAAATTGGTAGCACAGAAGTGTTAAACATTTTTTTCATAAGTTCTATAACCAGTTTACCACAATCTTTAAATTGCTTAAATTTAGATAAGACAGAGCCAAGACCCCTTCCAGCTGAATCTGCTAGTATCTGAGCATTTTCACTAAATGTCAGAAACTCATCAAGGAAAGTTCCCAGATATTTATATTTGGAAACTACCGTAACTTTATCTAATCCTATTTTAAATTCAAACTTAGTCCGCTGTTTTTGGCTTTTGCGGAAATGTACAATTTGTGTTTTATCAATGTTCAAATTCAGTTGCCATTTTTTACATCATTCATGAACATGATCTAAAAGTTTCTGCAATTTCTGTTCATTCTCTGAGATAATTACAATATCAGATTTTCAGATCTCCCATTTTTATTCCCAGATTTAAAGCATTTAGTTCATTTGCCAAATCATTTAAAAAATATATTAAATAATGTTGGTAACAATTTGTTCCCTTGTCTGACACCTACTAGTGATTCAAACCATTCTGTGAGGTGACCATTTAAGTTAATACAGGAGAATGTTATACAATACAAAGCTTTAATAGCATTATACATATAAAAGCCTACTGTAATTTGAAAAGTTCAAAGCAAAAGTATATTAAAAAAACATACAGTCAGTACAATAACAATTTATCTATACATCTATTTGAATCTTTCTACATAATCTGATATAAAATTTGAATTTGTTTTTTACTACAATATCTACAAAAATCTATTTACTTAAATGGAATACCTATATTAAAGCCTACTGTAATTTGAAAAGTTCAAAGCAAAAATATTACCAACTGTCAATGCAGAATAGTGCTGTACAAGTTACAACTTGTACAAGCATAATTTTTATACAAGTTATAACTTGTAAAAAATTTGAAAAAAAAATTTGTACAAGTTATAACTTGTACAAAATCCCAACATGTATTTTATATTAAAAACTTCACTTTAACCACAAACACCTTTTAACTAAGGCAAAACTAAAGCATCAAACACCCAGAGGCAGAAGTTCTTAAAAATAACAGAATGATACTTTAAAAGAACAATATTGTAAATAATTTGAAAAGGATTTATAAAACATGCTGGTTTATTTAACTTTCAATCTTCTTGCAATGATAAGTTTGATTTTTTGTCAAAGTATTTAAATAGTTGACTGTAAGTTCTAAAATAGTAAGCTTGATGAGGAAAAGTTTGTTTAATTTAAAGAGCGAATTTCAGCAGCTCATTAAAAACACATATAAAAAGCAACCATACACTGGCAAAATGAAGTACTCTCAACTATTTAATTATTGCCCCATTGATCTGAAAATTGACTGGGGTCCAGATACTGGTGTACGGACACGTTCCCATCAGGACAAGTTCCCATCACCTAGGTTCCCATCAGGAGAACTTCCCATCAGCAAAATTTGGGGGTAGGGCAAGTTCCCATCCAAAAAATATGTGGAATTAAAAGCTTTTTTTTGTGTTGCATTGTGGTTTTTTTTTCCGTTGAATTAATTTCAGTAGTAAAAGTTTTCCATCAAATAGAGGGTTTTTTCAAAGTTACAATCAAAGAAACTGTTTCTATTGATCTTAGTAATAACAAGACCTGAGTTTCTATTGATCTTAGTAATCACAGGACCTGAGTAGTTAGTTGTGAGTATCTACTCAGTTACAATCAAAGAAATTGGGTGAAACCACGGTTGCATGTGGGTATGCTTTTTTGCCAGGTAAATCACAGTGCATCTATGAAGAACTTTTCAGTGCTATTGCCAATAAAAGTCAAGAGCTGGGATTTGATCTTGATCACAAAATTATTAACATTGACTTTGAATTGGCTGTAATAAATGCAGCCAAGGCAATTTTTGGTGAATCTGTACAAATTCAAGGATGTTTTTACCACCTTACACAAAATACTTGGACAAAGATACAAGACCTAGGACTAGCTCAGGATTATAAGGACAATGATGATATCAAGTTATTTTGTGGGATGATTGATCCGCTGACATTTCTCCCCTGTGATCAAGTGCTGGAAGGGATGGAGTACCTACAATCAGTTTGCCCAGAGGAACTTGTGGACTTAGTAACATACTTCAATACAAATTATGTATCAGGTTCCTTTAAGAAACTTCAGGTACCAGCAGCCATTGGAGATGACTGGGTTCTAATCTAATCTAATCTAATGTGGACTTTTATAGCGCTTAATCCCCATCACTGATGGACTCTAAGGTGCATCTAAACATAAAGCAAGGCAGTTAGTGTTAATCAAGGGACATAGCCAGGTCGTACCAAGGAGACACAGATGTGACTGGGTTCTACTGAGGATGAGGAAAGTCCCACCCTTGTTTAGTGTGGACATCTGGAATGTTCATGATATTACATTGAAAGGTGGCCACCACACAGTTGTGAGGCTTGGAACCATGGTTTTCATCAGATGATAGGACATGACCACCCCTCCATTTGGGTAGCCATTGAATCTCTGAAAATAGATCAGGCACATGTACCTACACAGCTGTTGCAGGCAGCTAGGAGTCAACCTCCAAAGAAAAGGGTGAGACGTGCTACAGTGGACCTTCAAAACAGACTTCAACAGTTATGCCATGAGTTTAGTGAAAGTCAAAAGACAATTAAAGAATTTTTGAAAGGTGTAGGCCATAATATTAGACTCCATTAAAAGAAGGTGAAATGAGATGACAACTTCAAGTATTAAGAATTGTAATAACAATGTAAACAAATTTTATCAGTGTAAAACTTGTGTCATTAACTTGTTCAAAAGTGTTTATAGTGATAAAGTGTTTTTATTGTGTAAAGAGCATTATTTGTTGGAAATGTATTATTTGTTTTTAGTAAAAAAATGCATATATTGTGTAAAGAGTCTTATTTGTTGTTGGAAAGGTAATCTTTGTTTTTTTGTATTGAAGTGCTTATATTGTGTAAAGATTGGTATAAAAAATTAAAAAAATGTTTGTGAAATTTTGTATTATTTGTTTTTAACAACAAAATTTTAACTGAAAAAAGTGCAGATGGGAACTTGTACTACCCCCAAATTTTGCTGATGGGAACTTGTCCTGATGGGAACTTGTCAGGGATTCTCAGATACTGATGTGGTTACCAGTAATATATATCTCACTTTGGGTAGAAAAGTCTTAAATATTGATTTAATTGAAAAACAGATCATTAGCACAAAAGTGATTGTTTAGTCAAGTGACATTGAGAAAGGTGAAAGCTCAAATCTGACCCATAACGAAGGAAACTATATGCTGAATATCATTTGTAAACTGTTAATATTTCTGGAAATATTTAAAGATAAAACTGACTTTTGTTACAGTATACAAGTCAAGTAAGAGTTTAAATACCTTGGTAGTTTATTATTTTTAAAAAAAAAAAAACAAAAAAAAAAACAAAAAAAAAACAGAAGACATTTTATGTACTATTAACTATCAATCTTGTGAATCAGTCATTGATGACCCAACTTATCTTAAATTGATGGGACTAGGGATAGTAATGTGGTTTAGGTCAGATCTGGAGACCCATCTAATACATTTTATGAGAAAAAGTGGTCACAATCAAGTGTAAGTAAAACAGTTCTTTTGATGATCCAACCTTCAGATTAATAGGACTTACACTGTGATGGAAGTGAGGAAACCTCAATTCTATTTAAAGTGAAGCTTTTTCAGCAGCAAATTCACAAGCTATTTTATGGTGGTTAAATGGTGGAGGAAAACAATGGTACAGCATGTAAAGTACAACTTGGCAGGAATCATTGATGATGTGGGATTTGATTGTGACAGTTTGCAGTCAGAGCTCAGAAGCAACCCATTTACTCAAAGCTTGCTGCAAAGGGGTACATATATTTCACTGGTTAACTTACCTTTAAAGAGGTTAAATGGCCCAATGCTCCAGTTATATCAACCAAACAATTATCTTGTAAATAGAGCTCGGCCAATCGGAAGTTCTGTGACAAACATGTTATTCTTCGAATCTAGAAGTAAATCTAAGATGCCTTAATATTATCGACAACTTTATAAAACAAATCACTAAGATTTAAAGTTCCTGACAAATGACAACACTCAATTAAAAAATATTCCATCAAACAGTCAACTTGTATTGAAATTGTGATAGAAGATTGCCACAGAGTTGTGCTTATATTAATTATCAAAACAGAATATAATTTATTTCAATCAGAACAAAGTCAAGAGGACGGGGCAGGGAAACCAAAACAAATGTTCCATAAAAACCACACATGCCCTATTCAGCAATTAACTTTCATGAACAACAAACAATTTAAAATCTTTTAACTGTGTGATTTTTTTGGCAAAAAGAAATTGGAAAGGTCACACAGTTCAACAAGATACATTTCTGTAAAATGCATTTTAATCACTCTAAAATGTAGAAAATGTGTCACAAAAAAAAAACAAGAATGTAATCTAAGCTCTAATGAATAAAGAATGGCTGTTTACATATAAGATCCATTTCAAAACCCTTCCAATCTACAGTTTTTACCAACAAAAGGCAATACAAACATTTTGGGTATATGATTCTTGAAAATTACTGGTGCTAATTTTTCATGCAACTATCAACATAAATTACTGCAAAGAAATGTCATGCAAACTAAAGACGACAGTAAAATTAGGAGTAAAACTTAATAACAATGATAATAATACTTCTTCATAAATAATAAATAAAATATCATAGTTTGTATAGAAAACTTGTAAACTAAATTAAATATTCTATGTTTTTAATATGTAACATGCAAAGAGAATTAAACAGCAAAGGAAAATTGAAGAAAAAGAGAAGCTTACACGGTTGCCATTTAACCACAGATATTTCAAATTATTAAACCGAGACAGGTCTATTATATCAACCAGATTTCTGCAAAGAGAAAAATCATTAAGTGCAAACAGGTCAATGTGAACTCAGAACAGACTTGACACAGAATAAATAAAAGATTCCGAGCATGCACTACAATTACGTCATTGTAAATATTCAGATGTCAATTTAAAACTAATTTCAAAACTATAAATTACAAAGTAGGATATTTTTTGATTATCCAACAAGAAATTTTAGTCTCTGTAAAAAAGCTTAAACTTTGACTGAAAAGGCAGAGTTTCCTCTACTCCTAGTTAACTGTTGAAAATAATATAATTAGTTTAATATTTAATTATTCTTTAGAACAAATTTTCATATTTTATAAGTATGTGGGAATCATATAAAAATACAGATCTAATTTTCATGAAACCCTCAAAGAGAATTTTGTATATCCCTAAATAGTAAATACTTCCTGTATTTAAAAGTAAATCCTTATAAATGTACAATATTAGGTAAAGTTCTTTTGCCTTATTTGAATTTAAAAGTGATCATACTTGTCTGATAAGTAAACTTCTCTGACATCAACATCTCTTTTTGTTTGCTTCTTTGCAAGTTGCTGTTGAATTTCCTGCAAATAAAATATGCAAAAGAATATTCACATTAAATCCTCACCTATATACAATACTTGGGTGTTGGTCCTTTTGCATAAGAACAGTTACAATGTGAAAGATCTACAAAACGTCATGGAAAAAATCTTTCCAGCTGTTTATATTTAACTGCCAACATGAAACATTTTTAGATCTACAAATATTTTATCTTTTATTGTTTTATTCTTGTGATCATACATGCACATCAGACATAAATACAGCATACAAGATAGTTCATGTAAATTGTTGGATAATTTGTAAATACATGTCATAACTTAAATAAACAGTACCTTTCAAATCTTGTGCATAAGGCACAAGTTTTTCTAGCCTGAATGTAGACAACTAATTTGTTGCATTGTCCTCAAGATGTAAACATAAAATTGAGTTAAATATAAAATAAATAAATATAAATCACATTTCATTACTACTACCTATGTCAAGGGGGTTACGTTTTTCACAACACTGGTTGTTTGTTTGTCTGTTTGCAAAGTAACCCAAAATTTAACAATGGATTTTGATGAAATTTTCAGAAAATGTTGACATTATGGGACAAGGAATAGATAATTTGACTTTGAATAGATATTTGATCCAAATACTACTATCTGTCTGGATCCAAGAATTTTTGGAAGGATCTTTTATCGTTGCAAGACAGTTTTATTTAGGGATTATACAATGGCTAACATTTGTCCATCTATCTATCTATTCATCCAATGGCTTTACATGCCAGTGAAGTATAGACAAGGTAACCACAAGCATATTATAGCCTAAAGTCTTGATGATTCACGAGTATTGTAGCCTTACGTCTAGATGATTCATGAGTTTTAATTCTTTGTTCATCCATTCATTTCACTTCCTATTATTTGTATTGTGACATTAAAATAGAGCAAAAAATTTTGATATTCAACAAATATTAAAACATCTATTAATGTTAAGCAACCATAATTCTTTTATTTTAATCAAATGTGTATATAAAATTGTAAAACATGCCATTAAAAGGCACATTTACTACTTGCTTAATGGGCCGATAAAATGGCAAACCATTATAGTTATTTTTCACACTGTGATATCATGCTAGATATCAAGTGATGTAAATTCACCAGTTTATTGCACTTTTGGTTCTGCTACATCAAACTGATCAAAGTCACATTTTTTTTTTTTCATTTTTTGTTTTTGTTTCAATAAATATGGTCCAACCCTGCATTATTCAAAACTGGGGAAAAAATTAATTCACCTGAACATAGGTTCACGCAGGGAGCTATTTTTATTTTATACAAAAAAATTCCCATTATTTATGAAAATGGATAAAAATTTGCCGCTTTTAAAAGAAACAACTGGTTTTAAAGCATACCCAACATCCCATGTAAAATTTAAGTTAACTTATTACTGTACATCTTTTCTAGCCGAAAATTGTTATTAACATAGATGTAACTTTTCAAAAATTTGTCCCAGAGAAGTTTAAAATGTTTGTTGTTACGTACTTGTTAACAATTGCATAATTTACACTCTTGAGCTGAAGTCACTTGTAAGAGTGCATTATTTAAAAATATACTTAAAATAGTGAAAATATTAAAAATTAGACAACAAAATCTTGTTGTACAATAGCTGTTTATTCTTTCTATATATCTTTAAAAAACGAAGTGACTATGTATCAGGTCCCTGACACATAAGTAAATCACTATGCATCGGGTCCTCCATATTTTACATTGACTTGCGCAACTTATTTACATTCATATTGTAGCGTGCCAAGGGCCAAGATTACAAAAGAAAAACCAATGAGGTATTCACTATCCATAAATGTGATTCTTTATTCACAAATAATCCAACAAATTTATGTGTGCATAAATAAAAGTATATTTATTTCTAAATCCCGAAAAATACTTATTCTGCCCAGATACAGTCAAGAAAATTTGACCAAGACTTAACCTCTAAATGTAAATGCTTACCAGCAGTAGCTGGGGTTGACCCGGGGCAAGCCCTTGCTCTTTATCATAAATTAAATCCTACCCATTGGTTGAAAGTTGCATCAAGTTATTAAATGAAATTCATATTCCAACACTAAATTACATTTTCCACAACTAAACCTCAGAAATATTCATGCATGCACAGAAAATATGAGGTCACTGAGTTATAGTTGGTTTCCAAACAATATCCTATTAGTAGACATGGTTACCTCGGCTCTACTTTACTTGCGTGTAGAGCCATGGCACGACCCCACATAGAACTGAAAAATGGAAATTTGCATAAAACATAAATATCATACAAATGTGAACACATAACTGTTCCCACAACTATTTTGTTTCATTTTTTTCAACAATCAGTCAACATGCAAACATGTTTGACAAAAAATAAATGACATTTCCTGATTTTCCAGGGTTTTTGGACCATTTCTCCAAAAATTTGAAAATGGTTTTTATTATAAAAGCAGTGTAAAATAGCATATATTTTGTACACATATTGTATTTGTTGTGTCTTTGGCATAATATTACTGCTTCTAATCATATTAAACCATTTTCAATCATTTTATCAAGTTTTATTCAACAGAGAAAAGATTTTATGCAAATCTCCAGTTCTATGTGGGGTCGTGCCACGGCTCTACACGCAAGTAAAGTAGAGCCGAGTTAACCACGTCTATCCTATTAGTAACATGCTGCTTTAAAATTATTTATCATAATAACAATGGTCATCTTTTGTGACAAATGGGAATAAACATCTGATCCGGCCCCAGATCTGATCTGTTTTCCATATTTGTGACAAAAATGTGGCGACTATTTACATCACTTACTGTACAAGATATTTACAAAAAGAATAAACATAAATATCCACACGTTGTTCCAATGACATTTCATTATAATAATTTTTAAAAAGATTAACATAAAATGCATAAAACGAAACAAAATATTAGAAATCACTAAAACCTTCAGACAGTCCGCCATGTTTGTTGTCAACATAAACAAGGATACGGCTTATTCACAATTTATTCGTAAACAGGCTGTTTAGTAACATTTATTCATTTGTGAGAATTGTGTTAAAATAATTGTAAATTTCTATGTTTTAAATGCATTTAATTCATTACAGATTGCTATTTCAATATTTAAAATTTTTTTATTGTAAGACGATAATCCTTATACGAAACTTATGGTTAATTTGTTTTGAGTTTCCGGTATAGGTTCCCGCTGAAGATGGATGGGAAGAGTTTACTGACAAAACAATCAGGTCCATTTGAAAAATCAATTTGGTATCTTATTAATGTATTAATTACTAACACCAAGAGTTGCTGTTGGATTGGGACATTGCATGGATAAAATTTATTGGCAAACAAACTATTGCATGAACCCAAAATAAGGACTAAAAGAGTTTGACAATTGATATCCAAGTGACCACCCGTGTACCAAGATTCAAGATTCAACTACAGAAATGATAAATGTATTATTTTAAAGAAAAATAACAGTAGATTTTGTCAGTTTTTATTTGAAAAAGTTTCGTTTTATATTGGCTGAGATATTGTTAAATATGTTACAAACACACGAAAACTAGTGCTAGCACGAAAACTGGACCATCGACCATATTTACTAACGGCCTACATTAGGGCTATTTCCACCACCATGAATATTTATACTTTTGGGAGAGTCCTAGACGTGGTTACCTCGGCTCTGCTTTATTTGCGTGTAGAGCAGTGGTATGATCCCACATATGTCGGTGAGTGAAGCTCCAGCCGCCACATAGCTGTCATTTGTAAACTTGGCTTCAACCCCTGCATTCTCCTCAATCTTTACATTGAAGCCTTTCTTTGTCAAAGTCTGAACTGTGGCAGGAACAATTGCAACCCTTCGCACATTTAGGAAGGTTTCTTTTGGCACTCCAATGGTTAACTTGGAATATGGGGTTCCTTTAATTTCCTCATTGGCTTCCTGAAACCGCCTGGTCGAATGTTTGAACCCTCTTGAACAGCACACCGACAATTTTTGTAACTGGCTACCAAAGTTGTCAATGACAACTGCAGCCTTTTGAATGTGGAACATCTCCCTACTAAAGCTCCAACTTTCTTTCGGTAAGTTTTCCCGACAACATAAGACGAGATTTGCTTCAAATACAAAATACACAGGTGGTCACAAAGATAAACGGTCACAGAGATAAACGGTCTTCAAATCTTTCAAATTTAAACAGTGTAAATAAAAAAATCGCACAAACTAAATAACAAAATAAATGTAAACAATGCTTATCATGACATTTGGTTGTTTTATATTATTGTTAAACCCTTTAACCGTTTTTAGTGTGATTATTTCTGAAGACCGTTTATCTCTATGACCGTTTATCTTTGTGAGCACCCGTGTACCTACAGATTTATTCACCCAAGTATTTCCACAGCTATTAGATACAAAGACTTGGAGCAAGCTTTATTTTCAGTGAACAATGGCTTTAGCTTTAATTGCCATTACCTGTGAAAGCAATGAGCAGATCTTCATGACAGGCAAATGCTTCCCACTGAAACTTGGCACAATTTAGATAAAAAAGCTTGTTTATGCTTGTTTTACATCAATTTAGTACTGTTGATTTCTATTGATTAAATATCCATTGACACAAGTGCAAACTATAAATAGACATTAACCATATTAAAATCAAATCAGTTAACCGTTTACAGTGCATTTTAAGGAGCAGTTATATGACTTCTACATGAAGTCAGTGCCCTAAATTGACATGATTTGCATATTGAAATTCCTGAGTATATTTGTTACTTGCCATTTTAAAACCATTGGCTGTTTCGAAACAGCCATGGCCGTTTCGAAATGGCCAAGCAATTTGATAGCCATTTCAAAACCTAGCTGAGGTTTTGATATGGCATGGCCATTTCAAAACCTCACCAGCCTGTGTTTTTAACAATTTAAAGTTTTATGAATTTGTACCTCCCAGTAAACATTACAAACGTTTATAAACGTTTATAAACCTAACTAGCAACGGTTTAGATTAGGTTTAAAATGATGGGTCCCTAAACGTTTGCCTATAAACGTTTATAAACGTTTATACATAAACATTTATAAACATTTATACACGTGTTTAAAATCTGGAGAAATATTTCTGTAAGTATATCTTGCTGTATCACTGTTGTTTGAAGCCATCATTACATTCTAAGTAGATATATAGAAGTATATAATTTGATGATATTATATACTTTTATATCTTTACTTAGAATATAATGATGGTTTCATAGAACAGTGATACAGCAAGATATAGTAACAGAAATATTTCTCCAGTTTCTCTCAAAATGGCTGTGCTGATGTCATCATCCCAAATGAAAGCGAGGTTAAGATATTCTTCACTCTTTGTAAACGTTTATAAATGTTTATGTATAAACATTTATAAACGTTTATGTATAAACGTTTATAAACGTTTATGTATAAACGTTTAAAAACGTTTATAAACCAAACTAATGTTGCTGAAACGTTTATAAACCCATAATATTGAATAATTGTCAATATTTAGGTTTATTTTTGGTTTAAAAAACGTTTATAGGTTTACTAAACGTTTATAAACGTTTGCTATGTTTACTGGGCTACAGTAATGTATAACTACTATTATACTTTTATAATCTCTATAAACCTGACACAACTTTGACACACAACTTTCAAGTTTTAAAAAGCTAGACAATTGGAGTATGAGAATAGATTTATTTATGTTTGTCTATATTTAATTGCAATACACATGCATACATTACTGGTTTATTTGCTTCATTGGATACTTCAAAGAAGGTAGGATTTAATTGCATTTGTTATAATCTCCCCTTTACTCTATTTGTCACTAGACCTCCTTTTGTTTAAAACAATTAGCATAATAAATTAATAATAGCCTCTCATAATTTTAAGTGATAGTTAATTTTTTCTCTGACATACTTTTTGATGTTGTCCCATAAAGTTACAGTGACAGGGCATTCGATAAAAATAATGTTTCAGGAGCATTGCCACATTTTCGACAAAGCGAAGATGATGAAGCTCCTATTTTGTTTAAATAATGATTTGTTCATAATATTCTGTAGATTACCCTCAACTGGAACCACACTAGGCTATTATCACTTGTTGTATTGAAACATACTTTAAATATATCACTCCAAGTTGATTCATCTATATTGAGGTATAAGTCTACATTCCATTTTGACTTCATTGAATGATTATTTTTTTTGTGTTTATTAACATACTTATAAAAATCTCTAGCTCCCTTATCAGATCGGTACAGAATCTTGATATGATTTGGTATATCTGGTCTAGAAATATTGCTGTACTGAAAATTAGTTTCTTTCAGTAGCTGATTACAAATACCTTTGACTCTCAATTAATGCAAAAAATTGATTTTTCTTAAATTATATAAGTTTTTCATCATATCTATTGACCTAAAATGGCCGTTATCATCTAAAACATCTTGAGATGGAGTAGATCCATTTACTGTACCATTCAGAAATACAAAAAGTCTCATTTGACAGTGTTTTATTGTACCATAAGGGGGTTGTCAATATCTGTTCACTTGTGATTAGCTGTTGATGTTTTAATATATCATAGGTAGACTCAAAGACATTATTCCAAAATTTGTTTGTTATATTTTTATTTAATTCAACTATATATTCGGGACCCAATCCAGTACATTTTTCTTGGTGCTTCCCAAAAGTTGCTTGAAATAGCTTGTTCCATGGGGCATCTGTTTGTCTTAATAATTTTCTGAACCAAGTTGTTTTTAAACATTTTATAAACAGTTTTATATTGACCATATTTAGTCCACCTGATTGCCCATCAAGGGTTACTATATTCCTATTTATTTTGTCAGGTTTATTTGACCATAAAAATTTGTAACATAAATCTTCAATTCTTTTAATAATTGTGGAGAGGGGTTTGGCAACCCCCAAAATAAGTGATTCAATTTTGCCCTTGATTTTAACAAAATAATACAATATGAAAGGAATGAGCATTGTGTTGCTTTGATATAAATTTCAATAAGTAGTCAGGAGGCAATTAGTTAGATGACTAACTATAATAAGGTAAAGTTCAAGAAGGGTAAATCTCAAAGCTGATTTATTGATGCATTAAAGCAGATTAACTGAATGGAAAAAAACTTCACTTTATGTTGGTGGTTGGGGATATGCTAAGCAAAATCTTTTTGGTATTCCAAATTTGATCTCTTTAGTAAGATAATATCACCCTCCTGATATCAAACAATATGGAAATATTTTTACATTCAATATCTTTGTCCATACAGCCAAACAATGTATGCACCAGAGCACATATTGATATTGTCATTTGCAAGGATTGATCGATCTTAAAAAGGTGGTGCATTAATCCCTGCACTAGCAAGCTGTAGGGTCTAAGTAAGTAGGTGAACAGTTTGGAAAAGATCCGGATCATATTCTGGTTACAAAAACATCTAGAATATTTACCCCACAGCCCTTAAGGGCTGTGTAGGTATTGTTTTCACCAATGGCTTCTGCCTGGGTGGGTGGGTGGGTGTTGGTAAAAAGCTTGTCTTGGCTGTATCTCAGAAACCCTGAGGTGTAAGATGTTCATACTTGGTAGGGACTTTGGTCAGGGAGTGTAGATGTACAACATTATCGTGTGACCTTGATTAAACCTTTGGTCTTGTTGTATTGACCTTGACCATTAAATCCTGTCCAGGCTGTATCTTGGAAACCATAAGGTATAGGAAGTTGATACTACGTACGGATATTGGTAAGGGGTATAGGTGTGCAACACAATCGTGTGACCTTGATTTGACTTTAAACCTTGCTGTAGTTATCTTGACCTTTAAAATCTTATCTGGTCCATAATTTGAAGATTTTTAGGTGTAGGAAGTTGATACTTGGTAGGGACATTGGTTAAGGGGTCATCAAACCCAAATATGAGGGGAATTATTAATTAACAGTGGAACATACATTACAATTAAGATGGTTCCAACATCTCTCAACACAAGCAGATAATTGCTTTATGCAGACTTAAAAATCTCAAACAAACCAACCCAGTTTAGAAAAGAAAGAGAAAGTTTTTGGATGCGGAAAAAGAAAACCATCTAACGCTTTGGGTCAATCAAATGTATATGATTCAACCTGACCCCTCATCTTGGTGTCTGGAGGAACTGGTTCTATTTTCTTTTTGGTAGGGTCATTGGTTGGTGGGTGTAGGTGTAACATCATGGTATGACCTTGATTTTTATGTCAGCTGACTTGTCAGTCAGCTGACATTATGTCATCACTCTGCGGCGTGGGCGTCCGCGTGAACAACTTCTCCAAAACTACAAGGCCTAGAGACATGCTGTTTTTTTTAAAAGATACCTTATCTATCGAGGATGAAAAATTGTTCAAGGCATGCAAATCTGTCTGTTCGTCTGTTTGCTAGAGACATTACAAGGGGGGTACCCCCACCAAAAGTGTGAAAATTTCAACTTTTTATCACAATTTTCTCAGTGACTATTGCAGGGATTTCTCTCATATCTTGCATATATGTACTAGGCCAGAGGTAGATTCTCTTGTGTGAGTATGAGACTTGGATCTGTCTTACTTTTTTTTTTAATAAATTTTTTAATAATTTTTAATGCATTAAAATTCATGAAATCATGCACTAAATCACTTATAACTTGAAAAGTGTTGCATTTACAGCATTTTGTGAAAATATGTTGTTCAGCTACTTTTTTCATAGCTACAATATGGTGAGTAAGTTGGGTGTCTGTCTCAATAGCTAAGTGAGTAATAGCTACTTTTGGGCTTTTCAGTAACTTCCATTATGAGTAAAATCACTTGTAACTTAAAAACTATTGCATTTAGAGAATTTCGTATAAATATGTTATTCAGCTACTTTTGGGCCAGCTATAACATAGTAAAATTTCAGACCTGTAGCTCATGGCATAGCTGAGTAATAGCTACTTTTAGGTTATCACTGTTGAGTAAATCGCTTATAACTTGAAAACTATTGCATTTAGAGAATTTCCTATAAATATGTTATTCAGCTACTTTTGGGTCAGCTATAACATAGTAAAATTTCAGACCTGTAGCTCATGGCATAGCTGAGAAATAGCTACTTTTAGGTTATCACTGTTGAGTAAATCACTTATAACTTGAAAAGTGTTGCATTTAGAGCATTTTGTTAAAATATGTTATTCAGCTACTTTTTTCATAGCTACAATATGGTGAGTAAGTTGGGTGTCTGTCTCAATAGCTAAGTGAGTAATAGCTACTTTTGGGCTTTTCAGTAACTTCCATCATGAGTAAAATCACTTGTAACTTAAAAACTATTGCATTTAGAGAATTTCGTATAAATATGTTATTCAGCTACTTTTGGGCCAGCTATAACATAATAAAATTTCAGACCTGTAGCTCATGGCATAGCTGAGTAATAGCTACTTTTAGGTTATCACTGTTGAGTAAATCACTTATAACTTGAAAACTATTGCATTTAGAGTATTTTGTTTCATATGTTATTCACCTATTTTGGGGTCAGCTATAACATAGTGAAGTTTCAGACCTGTGGCTCATTTCATAGCTGAGTAATAGCTACTTTGAAGTTCTCACTGTTGAGTAAATCAGTTATAATTGGAAAACTATTGCATTTACAGAAATTTGTGCAAATATGTTATTCAGCTACTTTTGGGTCAGCTATAACATAGTGAAATTATAGACCTATAGCTCATGGCACAACTGAGCAATAGCTATTCTCAGGTACTGACTGTTGAGTAAATCAGCTATAACTTAAAAAATATTGCATTTGGAGTGTTTTGTTAAAATATATTGTTCACCTACTTTTGGGTCAGCTATAACATAGTGAAATTACAGACCTATAGCTCATGGCATAGCAGAGCAATAGCTATTTTCAGGTTCTCACTATTGAGTAAATCAGTTGTAGCTTGAAAACTATTGCATTTACAGTAGTTTGCTTAAATATGTTGTTCACCTACTTTTGGGTTAGCTATAACATAGTAAAATTTCAGACATGTAGCTCATTGCATAGCTGAGTAATAGTTCCTTTGAGGTTCTCACTGTTGAGTAAATCAGTTGTAACTTGAAAACTATTACATTTAGAGTAATTTGTTAAATATGTTATTCACAGAATTTTTGGTCAGCTATAACATAATGAAATTGTAGACCTCTATGTCATGGCATAGCTGAGCAATAGCTACTTCAGGTTCTCACTGTTGAGTAAATCATTGTATCCACTGGATAGCCGCAGTGTGTAGAGAGAGATTTCACCATTACTGCTCTGATGAAAAAAAATATTATAGCTAGCTTTCTTAAGTTTGCAGTATATATTAATAACCATAAAATGTTGTCTGGGAATATTTTTGGCCTCATTTTGAGAAACAAGATGGCCGCCACAGGTGTTTTTTGTCAGTCATGAAAAGTGCTTATATCTCCCTTATTATTGATCCTAGAGGTTTGGGATGATAAACCAACCTGTAGGAAATCATGGGGTGGGAATCTTTTGGTGTGGTCAGATTTGACCTTCAATGACCCCTCCTTCAAGGTCAGACAAGGATAGCCAAACTTAAAAGTGCTTATAACTCGCTTATTATTGGTCCCAGAGGTTTGGGATAGTAAACAGACAGGAAATCATGGGCTGTGAATCTGTTGATATGGTCCGATTTGACCTTGGAACCCTCCTTCAAGGTCAAATGAGGATAGTGAAAATTGAAAGTGCCTACAACTCTCTTATTATTGGTGACAGAGATTTGGGATGGTAAACCATCCCATAGGAAATCATTGGGTCGGAATCTTTTGGTATGGTCAGATTTGACCTTTGTACCCCTCCTTCAAGGTCAAATGAGGACAGCCAAGCTTAAAAGTGCTTATAACTCATTTATAATTGGTCCTAGAGGTTTGGAATGGTAAACCATAGGAAATCATGGGCTGGGAATGTATTTGTGTGGTTAGATTTGACCTTGGACCCCTTCTTCAAGGTCGAACGAGGATATTGCATTTGTAGTATTTCTTTAAATATGTTTTAACCTACTTTTTACACTTACACAATTACCTTGTTACCGGGTATTTTCCTTCATAATACCATTTACAGGGCACAACTTTTTTATCCTTTTCTTCTGTCAGCTTCGGAATTTCTTTCGAACTTGCTGTTCAGTTACCATTTACTGTATTTCTGTACAGCCCTTTTCCTGATAATTATTCTGTCCTCTAATCACCTTCACAAATCAAAAACACTCAGTCAGCTGACACAGTGCCCGTTCACGGGCACTCTCCTCTTGTTTTGTTCATGGGTTGGAAATTTATTTGTAGCAGAAATGTTTTTATGGAAATCTTCAATTTTAAATCTTCACTTCTATTCACAAAAATGTGGAAAATATAACCATGGAACTAGTTTTGTTTTCAATAATGGGGGATTGTGTTTGCAAAATAGTTTGTCAGTTCGTTGGCATGGGTTCTATTTACTTTTGGGTTTGTGTGTTTCTTGGTTGGTGGTTACTGAGGTTGGGTTTATTTTTGGTAGTTAGGTGTTAGGTTTGGTACTGGGTTTGTTATTTGGGGGTTATGTTTGGTATTGGGTTTGTCTGTTTGTGGGTTGGTAAGTATGTAATAATGCCTTTTAGCTCTAGGGAAGGTGTAAGTGTTGGACTTTTCAATTACAGATTTATAAACTATCCCATGGATTTTAATCTTAAAAATGGGCCGATTAATGGCCATATTGGGAGTTATTTTTAAATTTTTTTATGTGGCCTTTTTTATGTGTGGTACCATGGGTTATTTATTTCATGTTTGGGGTGGTGTGGGTGTTGGACTTTAATTTTTTTTTTCTTGTGATAAGTATTTGTACTGAACTTTTTTGTTTTGGGAGGGGAATTGGAATAACTTGCAGCTAAATAATTGTTTTTGGAAGATTTGGTGGCCCTGAAAAGGGCCTGGCAGGTCAAAGACCCGCCCTGACTGGATGGCTACTGAGGAGGCTGCTGCTGCTGTTGAGGCGGTGCTGAAGTGGTGATAGTAAAGAGCTGCTGCTGCGGTTGCTGCTGCTGCTGCTGAGGCTGTTCGACGATCTGTGTTGATGTCAGATCTGGTAGCTGGCTTAAGATTCCACTCAGATTGTGTCTGCTCCCTTCGTCCTGTACAGTTAGGACAGATGTCGGGTTGCTGAAGCCAATGGGGCTTGGTGTATAGTACACAAAACTGCTGCTAGCTGCTGCTTGAGTGGAACTAGACGCCTGTGGAGTGGTTGTTGGCAGTAGGCCGACCCTCTGGGACTCCGTGGTAACAGTGGCTGATCTTCTGGGCAATGGCTGATGTCTACGGTTGCTCTTAATATTTTCGATGTCTCTAAATATCTTGCCCTTTAATTCTTCAGATTCTTCTTGAGTCATCTTTTCGGCCTCTGATGCCATGTAGTCAAAGAAGGGCTGCCTGTCTGACTTCTGATGCAGAAAACCTGAGATAAGTGTCCTCATCTGCTCAAAGTGATCGAGAATCTTGGAGTCTGTAGTTGAAACGGGTGTTGATGTAATGATGGACTGACTCCTCTCCCTCAGGACACTGGACTCGAGGTGTTCTGTGTCAGTAGTTGACCCACGTGATTCGTCCTGCCTGCTGGGATTTGGACTGGCCTCAAAACCTGAACTTCTGTTGGCCCCCTTTCTTCTGATGTGGGTTTTAAGAAAACCCATCTGTTGGTAGACCCAGGACTGTCTCTTGGTCATCTCCCTCGGGGCTTGGCCAGATTGGAGCTTAGACAGCTTTCCATAACTGGTTCGCTGGGACTCGAACCAACGTCTCACATCAAAGGGCTGGAGCTTGAGTTCTGGAGATATTTCTGCCCAGAGAGCCTCTCTTCTGGTCCTGTCGTGGAAACGTGAATGTTCCTTGTCATACAGTTCTGGGTGCAGCTTTACAAATTCCACAATGGAAACTTCCTGACTGTCTGTAAAAGTGGCACACACCCTGGCTCTCTTGGCTGCAGAATGGCACTCCGGATCTTCTTCACACCTCTCTTCTTCTTCTGCCACAGCTTCCCCAATAGCTGGACCTTCCTCAATCTCCTCCTCCTCTCTCCTCTCAGTTCCTTCTTCTGTAATAACTTCACTCCTCTCCTCTACTTGACTTTCCTTCTCCCTCTCATCCATCTTTTTCCTTCCTCTCTTTCCTCCTTTCTCTTTTCTCATGATCCAATCGACAAAATAATAAAAAAATAGTAAAATGTGTCTCCTAACTGTGAAATTTGCCTTAAGCTCAAGTATAATATATATAAAATAAAAACTGAAAACCCCTACAAATCAGTGACACACGTCTCTCAGTGGCCAAACAGTCAGTAACAATGACAAACATGTTTGATTTTTCACACGGCCCCAACTGACAATAACCGAGCCTTACAGAAGGTCTGGGACTAAGCAAATATTTCAAAGCGACCCTCAAAAACCCTTAATCGGGAGCCTTAGTCGTGTGGTGGAACACCCACATTAGATGTTATTTTCTCTAAACATAATTTAGACCTTAATATAACTGACATTGCTCTGAAAGTAACCTGATCTTTGTACTGTTTCAGTACTTCTATATCTCATGGTGTTGAAAACTATTTCCCCAGGCTGTGGGGTACAGGCATCTCTGATGCTATTTTATGTAATGTACCATTTAAATTACCACATTTAATAGGAATTAGGAGAAATAGTGTCATTTCTCTTCATAATCTTGCTGAACATGAGGTTTGCAACTGTGCATCCACCTCCCCAAAAGTAAGCAAAAGGAACATTTAGAGTGAAAAGAGTAAAGATTACCATGGATACTCTGAAGTAGGCCAAGATTTATGTCTGATGAAAATCTTTTGCAAAAGGATAAGCTGAAATTTTTACTGTAAATGTTTGTCAAATAAGTAATTTGTTCACATCTAAAACAGTCAATTATTTTTCCTTTGTTTTAAAAAAGAATTAGGCCACATTTCTGGGTTCTATCGGTGAAAAATTAAGAACTAAATTACCAATCTTCTCAGCCCCAGTTTTAAGAAGGTGTGTATTTCTTACTTTCAGCCAGGATATTACTGGTAGATTTCTCAGGACCATGTGATAGAACAACCATAAAAAACATTCAACAGACATTGGAGCAGTTTTTTTGTTTGATATGTAGCATGTATGGTTCACCCAGAGTTCCATTTTTTGGACTTTTTGCACTTGGGAATTGTCCTGAGGTAAGAGAAATGTTTTTTATGATTATTATTATTATTATTTAATTTTTCTTTTTTTTCCCTGTTAAATAATAAATTTCATATTGATTTTAAAATTGTATATTTTATAAATCCATATTCCAACCGTTATTTGATGAATTCCAATTTTGATGATTATTCAAGTATTATTAGTAAAGAATATAGTGATCAATATTTCAGACTGCAAATTATAAAAACTGTTAAATATAAACATATGACAGAAGTTGCTTTTGAATATTTCAGTGAGTACTATTGGTTGTGTTGTGATATTGCAAAAGTACTGAAGTGCAAATTTACCAGCTTCAATGAGTTCAATTTTATAGTGTACATGACATCTTAAACTACATGCCATTGAACATGTTAATTTGTTTTGCCAAGTTGCTAGATTATGTATTCCATTAATTATTTGTGTAAGTGATATAATACCTTAGAATGACCTGACCACTCATCTCATAATATTATATGTTCCAATATAAACTCTCACTCTGAGAGGGGAAGTTTAATAGTTTCTTCTTGATGTCCGTTAGTTTAAAGAGCTGAGCTTTGACCAACAAACTAACCACAACATATACAGTGTGCCAACCATGCAAGTATCCTTGTAATAATAATAAAAAAAACCATTCAGTTTACTAGTTGGCAATAAATTTGCAGTTTACATAACGTATTCTTACATACACTGACTTGAAGCGGCTTTTACATCAGGCTGATGCAATAACAGAGACTCTGCGATGAGCTTTTTATCCTGCCATATACTAGTGCATTATGAATTCCAAATATTTGTGTACATGTTTGAGAAAGATGAGGTAAATATTTGAGCCCTAACTTACAAGGCAAACAGGGTGGTAAATTAACTCGAAATGAATCGGATGAAATCCAAGAAATATAGTGCTGAAAAGTATGGTGATGTTCAAACTGCCAGTCATGTGCTTCTTTTGTCCAGGTGTTGTTTCCCTTGCAACATGTTAAAGGCAACTTTTCTCGTCTTCAATCTGCATTTAAAGAACTTGTCACTTTTCATGAAGAAAGTGAGTGTTCAAGACAGCATTCTACTAACCTAGGTGACACCTCAAGCATGGTTCAAGGCATAGTAGAAGCAACTAATATGTTCAAAAGACAAGCCCAGAGTTTATTGCAGGTAAAATAATTAAAATCAGTGTGTAAAAAATAAATACAAGTTTGTCCAATTTAGAATAATTTTTGTGTGGATAATGATGTATCTGCCACATTTGATGTGTGCAGTTCTGTTTTTGGGGTGTTATTAACTCTCCACGATAGGAAAGGTTCAGTTTTCTTCCATCTTTCTGTCTGTACACCTTCTTTCCCTTATAATTCAAAAATTGTAACATCAATAGATTGTTTTTAGGGTACACATGGATTCTTCAAAATTTGGTGAAATTTCAGTGAAATTAAAGCTAGGAGATAGATTTTTCTAATTTTCAATTGGGCATATACAGAGAAATCTGCTTTTCTTTGTCATGTACATAAATCAATATAATGACAGTGTTTTTTTCTTCACAATTTTTTGTCATTAATATTTGGGAAAATGCTGAGTTTTGACTACAAATCATTTATTTATATCATTAGAAAGGTATTATTGCAGCGCTTCTGCTAGTTTTTATTGTGATAAAAATCATAAAATCCATGCAGAAGTGATGGAGAAATGGCAAGTTAAACTGTTACAATAAAGTTTTGATATTCACATCCAACATGTACCATTCATGCATCACATATGGACAGACAACAGTGTAGCTCTGCATATACGGTGTTTGACTTGTAATCCCACAGCCGTGACTGCGACTTTTTTTCCAAATTATAACTTTTCTTTAAAGTTTTTCCATATGAAGAAAAGGGGAAAAATTTAAATCATGGCATTTAAATTATTTCTTGCTGAAAACTTAAACCAAAATGAGATCTTCATCATGACAGTGAAGGGGCAGTCACAGCCAATCTGCAGCCCCAGTTCAAACCCAAGGAATTCTAAAGAGTTTCTTATGGTTTTAACCATTATTATCATAATGGTCTCAATGCTTCAAGTTTGTCCTTCACCAAATAAGTTTTGTTTCTGAAAAAGGTGCAGTAAACACAAAACTTTGGTCACATTGAGTCAAGTTTTTTGCTCTCTCAGATTGCATCTTGTGTGAAATGGGTGTCAGTAGTTGTTATGTTTGTAGGTGGCAGGTTGCTGTGTACAGTTGGAGATACTGGTGCTGACTTCAAAGAACTCTCTGAGTGTCACAAAACAGGCAGAAAAAGCATTGCAACAACTCAGTGTGGAATCTATTAAAGTAGGGAAAACAGTCCGAGTATTATTTATTTCAAAATGATCTGATTTGATCTAGCTGTCTTGCCAAATTTAAAAGAAAAATTAGGGTGGCCACAACTTTTGCAAAAACTGTGATTGTTATGAAAGCAGAAGACTGAACTTAAAACAACCAGTTTTACCCCACAGTCTGTGCAGGTATTGTTTTTACCCATAGCATGCAGATGGGGGGAAGGGGAGCTGTTGGGCAGGCGGTAGGAAAAAGCTTGTCTGTGCTAAATCTCATAAACTGATACTTGGTAGAAACATTGGTTGGAGCCACTTGGAGGGTGTGGGTGTACATTGTCATGGTGTGACCTTGATTTGACCTTTGACCTTGCCATAGTGACCATGATTTCGAAATCTTGTCCAAGCTATATCTCAGAAAACCGTAAGGTGTAGGAAGTTGAAACTTGGTGGGGATATTGGTTGGGGGTGTTAGGGGTGTAGCATCACAGTGTGCCTTTGATTTGACCTTTAACCTTAAATAAGGTGTGGGAAGTTGAAACTTGTTAGGAGGGGTTGTAGGTGTGCAACATTATTGTGTGACCTTAATTTGACCTTTGACCTTGCTTTAATGTCCTTTACCTTTAAAATTTTGCCCAAGCTATATCTCAGAAACTGTAAGGTGTAGTAAGTCGATACTTGGTAGTTTCTCCCTCAAAAAGCAGGTGGATACCGTCTGCAGATCATGTTTTGTTGGGCATCATGATCTGTGGATGATTAGAGAGTTCATACCAAAAATGGTCACTATCTCGGCTGCAAATGCACTTGTCAGTATCAGACTGGACTAATGTAGCTCACCATATCAGGGCTTATCCAAAGGTAACATGAGAAGATTGCAGTATCTGCAAAATGCGTGCATTGAGTTGTCCCAGGTTCCAGCAAGTGGACCCACAGCACAGTGGTACTGAAATTTCTACATGGGCTACATTTTAAACAAAGAATCTCTTTCAAAACTGTAACCCTTACATAAAAATATTTGGATTCTGGTCAGTCTCAGGCAGTAATTCCACAAATACACAATGACACATCATCCAATGACAAACCCAGACTTTGGAACAGCCTCCTACTCGATGTACGATCCGCCCCACATTGTCATCTTTCAGGTGCGAGTTAAAGGCTCACCTCTTTCATGAAGCCTTTCCTCCATAGCATTCTCTCTTGGTTGCACAAAGACTTTCTGATACCAACTTTTCTGCCCATGGACTTATGGTTTTGTTTCTACCTTTACGTTTTATTGTGCCTTAGAATTTGATGCACATGAAATATCAGCGTAATAAAATTTTGTAAATATTAATAATAGGGACACTGATTGAAAGTTGTAGATGTGTTGATGTTACACATCCACAACCCTCAATCAATGTCACTATTTTTATTTTACATTTTATATGATTTCAACAATACAATACAGAAATATGTATTAATAATGCTATGGTATCTGCTACTGTAAAAAAGATACATATGTGTAATAGTTAATACTGCCCCTTGTGTAGAAAACAGTAAATACACTCTCCATCTACACCACAGGGGTACAGAGCAAGATACCTTTTTAATAATAAACTTGAAATTTGTTGCCGGACCCTTTCACTGATGCGAATTGTGCAACCCGCCATTTTGGAGTCTATAACCCCACTTTTCTTGTCTCTTTTTTTAGCGTTATTTCTTCTGCACCTTTACATAACTTAAACTATCTATTCTGAAAGACTCCTTATCATTACACTTTTTCCCCTCTTCATTATCTCATGGTGTCTTCTATAACTCCAAGCTTTGGGATACAGGCATCTCTGATACTATTTAAGCGTCCCTTGCAGGACGCTTGTTTGTATTCAGGGGAGAGGGGAGAGAGAGTGGGTCTGCCGGCCCTGCTGGCTCCTGTATTTTCTAATGCTTAAAGCTCGGCAACCGCTGGGCAGGTTATCTTCAAATTTAGCACATATATGCAGTAGCCCTGGGAAAGTTTTCTGAATATGGTGTCATGACATTTCCACCAATCAGAGAAGTCACATGACCAAAACATGTTTTTTCAAAGGGGTGCGATCCGATACAAAATGGCTGACTTATTAACGATTAACTAAACACCACAAATTTTCTTAAGGATGAAAAATCTTTAAAATCTCAGAAACAGTGCGAGATAGACCGATTTCGGTGAAATTTTAAACCACCAGGTAGTGTTGAAGATGGTAAACCAGAAACCTGTTTGCCGATCGAAACACACCGATCTGGATATATTCTGTTTTTTTCTAAACAAAACCAGTTTCTTCATACATTCATTATTTTAACATAAGTTTACAAAATATGAAACTACAACACATATTTCACAGTATTTTATGATATTCTATCCATATATCACACATTTTATCCTCAAAAGTTTTCAAAAAGTACATTGTGGTTCATATTTATATGCGAGCTATAGCTCATGTACACATCTTAAAACTTATGTCTTCACCTATAATATACCAAACGGCCCAGTTTTTCGCCGAAATTCCACTTTTAGAAACCTGTTCTAAAACTTGCATTCAACCACAACACTACCACCAGGGTGTCTGCAGAGTCTTCTGGTGATTTTTTCCCCAAAATTCTTTTCCCTCAATTTTTGATGGCCATCTTGAATTTCTGCGTAAAATGTAAAATCGCATTTATCTCAGAAACAGCATATTTGCATAAATGGAAAAGCATATTAAATGGGGGAAGGCAGTCATTTTGACAAAATCATTAATGCTCATTGGGATGCTTTGTTTTTGCTGTGCAAAATTTCCTTGCTGTGCAAAAACAATTTCTTTTTCTCTTGCGAAGCAGTACTCTAGTTTTTATTTGTGTAGTAGCAGGTACAGGTATAGTGTCACTTTTGTGGATGGTTTGTTTGATTAACATTTTTACCCCACAGCCCCAAAGGGCTGTCGGGATATTGTTTTCACCCATGGTGTCCGGATGGGCAGGCGGGCCAGCGGCAGGAAAAAGTTTGTACGGGCTGTATCTCAGAAACCGTAAAGCGTAGGAAGTTGATACTTGGTAGGAACATTGGTTAGGAGGTGTAAGTATGCAACATCATGGTCTGACCTTGATTTGACCTTGTCATTGTGACCTTGTCCTATAAAAACTTGCCCGGGCTATATCTCGGAAACGGTAAGGTGTAGGAAGTTGATACTTGGTAGGGACATTGGTTAGGAGGTGTAGGTATGCAACGTCATGGTATGACCTTGATTTGACCTTGCTGTAGTGACCTTGACCTATAAAATCTTGTCCAGGCCATACCTCAGAAACTGTAAGGTGTAGGAAGTTGAGACTTGGTAAGGACATTGGTTGGGTGTTGTAGGTGTGCAACATCATGGTCTGACCTTGATTTGACTTTTGACCTCACTGTAGTGACCTTGACCTTTAAAATCTTGTTCGGGCTATATCTCGGACATTGTAAAGTGTATGAAGTTGATACTTGGTAGGGACATTCATTAGAGTGGTGTAGGTGTGCAACGTCATGGTGTGACCTTGATTTGAACTTTAATCTTGCCGTAGTGACCTTGACCCATAAAATCTTGTCCGGGCTATATCTCGGAAACCATAAGGTGTAGGAAGTTGTTACTTGGTAGGGACATTGGTAAGGGGGTGTAGGTGTGCAACGTCATGGTGTGATCTTGATTTGACCTTTGACCTTGCGGTAGTGACATTGACCTTTAAAATCATGCCTGGGCTATATCTTGGAAACCGTAAGGTGTAGGAAGTTGATACTTGGTAGGGATATTGGTTATGGGTTGTTGGTGTGCAACATCATGGTGTGACCTTGATTTGACCATTGCTCTTGTCATAGTCACCATGAGTCTTGTCTGGGCTATTTCTTAGATAAAGTGTAGCAGGTTGACATTTGGTAGGGACATTGATTAGGGGGTGTAGGTGTACATCATTGTGTCAATTTGTGTGACCTTTTTGCTCTGCAAAAGTGTGTTCACCTGCCATATTTGTGACATTTTTCTCTTATAACAAGGATATATGGATTGATGTAACTGATTCTTACATGCACTTGTACATAATTAAGCGTCCCGCAAGGGACGCTTGTTTGTGTATGGGAGAGCTTCAGGCTCCGCCGGCTCCGCATTTTGTTTTCCTTATAACTCTGTAACCGTTAGGCGGATTCTTTTCAAATTTGGCAGGTTTAGGCAGTAGCCTTGGGGAATTTTTTTGAATATGCTGCAGTGACATTTCAACCAATCAGAGAGGTCACATGACCAAAAATGTCTTTTTTCGATGGGGAAGCTTGTCCGGATGATAACTTGAAAGGAATTTTATCAATTCACCTGAAACTTGGCAAATACATTCATTCTATTAAAATCTGGAAATCATTAGATTTTGGCATTGATTGGTCAAGAAATGGCCGAGTAATTAATGATTAATTAATCATTACGAATTTTCCAAATAAGGAAAACACAAAAATGCTTATATCTCGAAAACCGTGCTAGATAGAGCGATTTCGACAAAATTTTTGACCCGCAGGGTATCTCTGCGGAGTAGTTTTCCCAATTTTCAAAAAATTTTTATCTCGCCCAAAATGGCGGCCATTTTGAATTTTCGAAATTTTCGCAAAAATTGCAAAACACAAAAATGCTTATATCTCAAAAACCGTGCTAGATCGAGCAATTTCGACAAAATTTTTGACCCGCAGGATATCTCTGCGGAGTGCTTTTTCCAATTTTCAAAAAATTTTTGTCTCGCCAAAAATGGCGGCCATTTTGAGTTTTCGAAATTTTCGCAAAAATTGCAAAACACAAAAATGCTTATATCTCGAAAACCGTGCTAGATAGAGCGATTTCGACGAAATTTTTGACCCGCAGGGTATCTCTGCAGAATAGTTATCCCATTTTTGAAAAAAATTTTATCTCGCCAAAAATGGCGGCCATTTTGAATTTTCGAATTTTTCGCAAAAATTGCAAAACATAAAAATGCTTATATCTCGAAAACCCTGCAAGATAGAGCGATTTCGACGAAATTTTTGACCCGCAGGGTATCTCTGCAGAATAGTTATCCCAATTTTGAAAAAATTTTTGTCTCGCCAAAAATGGCGGCCATTTTAAATTTTCGAATTTTTCGCAAAAATTGCAAAACATAAAAATGCTTATATCTCGAAAACCCTGCAAGATAGAGCGATTTCGACGAAATTTTTGACCCACAGGGTATATCTGGAGAGTAGCCATGCCAATTTTCAAAAAAATTTTGTCTCGCCAAAAATGGCGGCCATTTTGAATTTTCGAATTTTTCACAAAAATTGCAAAACATAAAAATGCTTATATCTCGAAAACCCTGCTAGATAGAGCGATTTCGACGAAATTTTTGACCCTTAGGGTATCTCTGCAGAGTAGCTATGCCAATTTTCAAACAAAAAATTTCTCGCAAAAAATGGCGGCCATTTTGAATTTTCGAATTTTTCTCAAAATTGCAAAACAAAAAAATGCTTATATCTCGAAAACCGTGCTAGATAAAGCGATTTCGACAAAATTTTTGACCCACAGGGTATCTCTGCAGAGTAGCCATGCCAATTTTCAAAAAAATTTTATCTTGCCAAAAATGGCGGCCATTTTGAATTTTCGAATTTTTGCGCAAAAATTGCAAAACACAAAAATGCTAATATTTCGAAAACCATGCTACATAGAGCGATTTTGACGAAATTTTTTATCTTCAGGGTATCTCTGCAGAGCAGCTATCCCAAAGAGCTTTCACTTGGTGAAGTTTCAGACCCATAGCTAATTGCTCACCTACTCAAAAAGAGTAAATGCGAATTACCTCTAACAGTATTGCAGATGGCCAATTTTTCTCAAATAACTCATTCACCTACTTTTGGAAGAGCTTTCACTTGGTGAAGTTTCAGACCCGTAGCTAATTACTCACCTACTCAAAATGAGTAAATGCGAATTATCTCAAAAACTATTGCAGATAGCCAATTTTTCTCAAATAACTCATTCACCTACTTTTGGGAGAGCTTTCACTTGGTGAAGTTTCAGACCCATAGCTAATTACTCACCTACTCAAAATGAGTAAATGCGAATTATCTCTAAAAGTATTGCAGATAGCCAATTTTTCTCAAATAACTCATTCACCTACTTTTGGGAGAGCTTTCACATGGTGAAGTTTCAGACCAATAGCTAATTATTTACCTACTCAAAATGAGTAAATGCTAATTATCTCTAAAAGTATTGCGGATACCCAATTTTTATCAAATAACTCATTCATCTACTTGTGGGAGAGCTTTCACACGGTGAAGTTTCAGACCCATAGCTAATTACTCACCTACTCAAAATGAGTAAATGCGAATTATCTCTAAAAGTATTGCTGATAGCTAATTTTTGTCAAATTAATCATTCACCTACTTTTGGGAGAGCTTTCAGTTGGTGAAGTTTCAGACCCATAGCTAATTACTCACCTACTCAAAATGAGTAAATGCGAATTATCTCTAAAAGTATTGCAGATAGCCAATTCTTCTCAAATAACTCATTCACCTACTTTTGGGAGAGCTTTCACTCTGTGAAGTTTCAGACCGATAGCTAATTACTCATCTACTCAAAATGAGTAAATGCGAATTATCTCAAAGTATTGCAGATAGCCGATTCTTCTCAAATAACTCATTCACCTACTTTTGGCAGAGCTTTCACTTGGTGAAGTTTCAGACCCATAGCTAATTACTCACCTACTGAAAATGAGTAAATGCGAATTATCTCTAAAAGTATTGCAGATAGCCAATTTTTCTCAAATAACTCATTCACCTACTTTTGGGAGAGCTTTCACTTGGTGAAGTTTCAGACCCATAGCTAATTACTCACCTACTCAAAATGAGTAAATGCGAATTATCTCTAAAAGTATTGCAGATAGCCAATTTTTCTCAAATTAATCATTCACCTACTTTTGGGAGAGCTTTCACTTGGTGAAGTTTCAGACCCATAGCTAATTACTCACCTACTGAAAATGAGTAAATGCGAATTATCTCTAAAGTATTGCAGATAGCCAATTTTTCTCAAATAACTCATTCACCTACTTTTGGGAGAGCTTTCACTTGGTGAAGTTTCAGACCCATAGCTAATTACTCACCTACTCAAAATGAGTAAATGCGAATTATCTCTAAAAGTATTGCAGATAGCCAATTTTTCTCAAATTAATCATTCACCTACTTTTGGGAGAGCTTTCACTTGGTGAAGTTTCAGACCCATAGCTAATTACTCACCTACTCAAAATGAGTAAATGCGAATTATCTCTAAAAGTTTTGCAGAGAGCCAATTTTTCTCAAATAACTCATTCACCTACTTTTGGGAGAGCTTTCACTCTGTGAAGTTTCAGACCCATAGCTAATTACTCACCTACTCAAAATGAGTAAATGCGAATTATCTCTAAAAGTATTGCAGATAGCCAATTCTTCTTAAATAACTCATTCACCTACTTTTGGCAGAGCTTTCACTTGGTGAAGTTTCAGACCCATAGCTAATTACTCACCTACTGAAAATGAGTAAATGTGAATTATCTCTAAAAGTATTGCAGATAGCCAATTTTTCTCAAATAACTCATTCACCTACTTTTGGGAGAGCTTTCACTTGGTGAAGTTTCAGACCCATAGCTAATTACTCACCTACTCAAAATGAGTAAATGCGAATTATCTCTAAAAGTATTGCAGATAGCCAATTTTTCTCAAATAACTCATTCACCTACTTTTGGGAGAGTTTTCACTCTGTGAAGTTTCAGACCCATAGCTAATTAAATGTAAATGTAAAATGTAAATGTGGTTTATAGTCTAGTATCAGTATACTGTATTTTTTGTAATAAACGCCCCCTCCCTATTAATCGCCCCCCCCCTCTTCTCTACCTTTGCAAAGTTCATATTTCGGGGTTTTACATCCCTCTCAACAGCCGACACTTTTGCGATTCCGGGATTCCGAAAAATGGTGCATTTTAGTACTTCCCAAGCGAATATCGCTTACGAGAAATAAAGAAAATAAAAACAAAACATGGTAGTTTTGGTCACAGACGCATTGAAATCTGCAATAATAGGAGATAAAACTACATAATTTCTTCAGATTTAAGGTTTGTTTTAAATATTTTAAGCTGTCTCGCCATTATACATGCCAGCAAGCGAGATCAAGGCAGCAAGTGTTCATTATCGCCCATTGCCACTGGACTCGAGATATGATTTTATTTATCTGTAATAGTCGCCCCCCCTTTGGAAAAATGCATCGCCCCGGGGCGTTTATTACAAAAAATACGGTATATACTATCACTCGACTTTACATTTACACCCTGGCCTGGGTTTCAGAACTCTATTCACACATGTTATCTGTCTCAGTTCCCTCTGGGAACATACTAGGGAGCTGCCACAATACAGCGCTCACACTATGAACCCACTAGCAGCCAGGTACCCATTACTCCTGGGTGGAGAGAGGCACAGTCCAGGTTAACATCTTGCCCAGGGATGTTATCCCAAATGAAACAGTCGGCATCACCGGGGATCGAACCCACGACCCTTGGATTATGAGTCCAACACCCTACCAACTGAGCCACAAGAGACCCTAAAATGAGTAAATGCGAATTATCTCTAAAAGTATTGCAGATAGCCAATTTTTCTCAAATAACTCATTCACCTACTTTTGGGAGAGCTTTCACTCTGTGAAGTTTCAGACCCATAGCTATTTATTCACCTACTCAAAATGAGTAAATGCTAATTATCTGTGAAAGTATTGCGGATACCCAATTTTTATCAAATACTCATTCATCTACTTGTGGGAGAGCCTTCACATGGTGAAGTTTCAGACCCATAGCTAATTACTCACCTACTCAAAATGAGTAAATGCGAATTATCTCTAAAAGTATTGCAGATAGCCAATTTTTCTCAAATAACTCATTCACCTACTTTTGGGAGAGCTTTCACTTGGTGAAGTTTCAGACCCATAGATAATTATTCACCTACTCAAAATGAGTAAATGTGAATTATCTCTTAATAGTATTGCAGATAGCCAATTTTTCTCAAATAACTCATTCACCTACTTTTGGAAGAGCTTTCACACACGAAAATGAAAAATTGTGAATATCTCGGAAAAGCTATTTCTTCTGCTTTAATGCTCGGCGGGAGATACACACCGCGGCAGTGGTCTTGACAAAAATTTTTGTCTCCCCAAAAATGGTGGCCATTTTGAATTTTCAAAGTTTTTGCAAAACACAAAAATGCTTATATCTTGAAAACCGTGCTATATGGAGCGAACTCAACAAAATTTTGGACCTGCTGGGTATCTCTGCAGAGTAGCCATGCCAATTTTCAAAATATTTTTGTCTCGCCAAATATAGCGGACATTTTCAATTTTTTTATTTTTTGCAAAACACAAAAATGCTTATATCTTGAAAACCGTGCTAGATAGAGCAGACTGCGCTGACTTTGGTTGCCACAACAGTATAAGGCTAGAAACGAAGCATTTTCTTAATACTTTAGCACTCACCTTTATAGCCTTTTCGGGACGCTTTGTTTTTGCTATGCAAAAACATTATCTTTTTTTTTGCGAGCGATCCTCTAGTTATACTATTTCCATTGACAGCTATTCTCCAATTAATAAATTGTGAAGCTTCATATTTTTCAGTTTGCTGATTAATGCTTTCATCTTTCTATTGAATTGTCTCAGTACTTTATCTTTACATACATTTTCTTTCTCTTAGATGTTATTTTCTCTACTTAAACATTATTTGGACCTTTATATAAGTGACACTGTGCTGAAAGTATCCCAGCCTTTGTACTGTTTCACTACTTCTATATGTCACGGTGTCGAAAACTATTTCCCCAGGCTGTGGGGTACGGGCATCTCTGATGCTATTTTTGCTTGTTGTTGTAGAAGGTGCAGGTGGTGTCAGTACAAGACCCTGACCGTCTCTGTACATTGGATGAGAGTAGTCCATCAGGCAGTACATCTGACCTCTCGTCCCATAGCTCCCAGTCTTCTGGCATGGTGGACCAATTCTGTCTGGACAATGGTCAGGTCACAATATTATCACCAGATTAGATAATTACTGGAATTAAAAAAAATACTAATTGTCATTGAATAATCAAATTGAAATAACATGGTAAAACATCTGTTTGTGGGCAGTGCTCACTGAAAATGATATTAGATTTAATCTTAATGGTAAAAGTTGAGATCTTAAATGTATGCATTAGGTGCCTTTAGTCTTGAGTGCAAAAAATTCATGAATATATTTCAAAATCATGCAGACAATTTTATTGATATAAATGTATTTTTACTATTCCTTAAAGACATGTAAGACATGTTTTCAGTAATCACTATGCCTGTTCAGTTTTCACTACATAAATGTAGATGTGTTTTCACTATTTCACACATGTAAATGTGCTTTCACTATGCCTTTGAGTTTTGACACATGGATGTGCTTTCACTTTTCCTTTAATACATAGATATGCTTTCATTATTTTATCGCACAAAGACATTTACATTCACATTTTCATTTTACACATTTAGATGGGCTTCCACTATTAATGCTTTCACTGTTTCCTTTCACAACTATAGATATGCTTTCACTATTCGTTTCACATGTGTAGATGTGCTTTCACTGGACAGTTACTTCAGAAGCTGGCTGCATGATTCAGCCACAGACAGAGAGCACCTGCATCTGATAATACCAGCATCAGGCCAGGGTGAGGAGGAGGCACATATGTTCTAGGCTGATAATCTTTTTCTTTTTTTTTTTCTAGCATAAAAAATAGCCAAAAATTTGCATAATTTTTCTCTAAAATTTACAAAAAATCTGTTTAATTTCATGAGAATATTTATGACACTACTGAAATGAGATTACGCAAGAGAACTCTTTCCAAATTATGTATACCATTTATCCTTTTTTAAAATATAACAAAAAAGCTACCATCTTGGGAATCCTTGGGCGAAAACAAAAAGGTTGCAGGCTTTTTCTTTCACATACATATGTACTTGTTGCATTTAATCACATTGTCCTTTGGATATTTTTTTTCACCTTAGTTGCGCAAGGATTTGTTTGTCACTTGTAGTATAATCTGAAAGCTAAGAAAGCCAACATTGCCAAATTAAGTTGCAGTTATTAAATTCAACTGAACCACTGCATGCTTTTAAAAGACTAAAGTTTGTTTAAAGGGCAGACATTGAGATCAATGCTATTATGCATTAAATCTTCTGTATCAAATGACAGAAGGAAATAAGCCAGACTGTTTTGATCTATTTTGTATAAACAACAAGGCCAAAAGGTGTTTTGGTCCTCAAGCCATCAGAGACACGAGTAGTGCACTAGAATTTAAGAAAGTCTTGTGACAGAAAGAAATTCTAACTTAGATACATCCCACAGCTGGTCCCGAACTGAGACGGTCACCCATTCAAGTACTAACATAGCCCATTGCCACTTAACTTCAGTGAGCAGACAAATACTCCTCACTCTGTGCCACAATTCCTGAAAGTCCGATGCAAGAAGGACATATGTATTGGAAAAAGCCAAAAGGACATGTGTCCTTTTAGCTATTGGAGTGTTGTTGCCAATATCATCAAAGTCTGGAGACAAAAGGACATATGTATGGGCAAAAGCCAAAAGGACATGTGTCCTTTTAGCTATTGGAGAGCAAGAGAGGGAAATTCAGAATGCACAGGTAAATTTCATCAAAGACAAAAAAAAATAGTGATCTGTAGAAGCGACCTCGAGCGAGGCTCGCGCTTAAAAAAAGTTATCTGTAGAAGTACAAGCTCTTCTGAGGCTCGCGCTTAAAAAGAACAAAATGATATTCAGTTTCTAACATGTCAACCTCCTTTCACTCTGCAGATGACAATAGCTCAGTGCTTATAAAGTGTGACTTACATGAAAGACTCCTCAACCCAGAACTCACTCAGTTTTCAAACTGTTTTGTAAGTAGTTTTAATTCAATTTAAAACTTAACTTCAACGTAAATTTAATTAAATGAAATCTTTTTACATTATGTAATATGCAAAGCATATCAAAATGATCAATTTGATACAGAGTTAGAGTGTGGCAAAAAGTGTGAAAGCAAGTCTCCAGTTTTGTGGTTGTCAAATGTTTATTTGGGCAGTGTCTCATTACTTCAGTACTATTAACTAATTCAGTGTTATTGCTGTATAAGTTCTTAAATCATTTACAGATGAGAATCACACAAGGAACACTGACATAGTACACAGAAATAATTTGTAGTGTTGTGCTTTGGAAATCCTGAGTATAACTTTAGGTTACAAAATATTTTGTACGAGGTAGAGTGATCGGCACTGCAGGTAATTTACTACAATGTCAACAAACCCCAGGAAAAAGAGCATCAAACATTATATGCTCCAAAGTGTATAAAAGAATTGACATCACAAATAAAGAGATAAATGTCAGAAGACACAATTTGGGACATTCCACACTAGCTGCACTTGTATTATGCACTTGTTTCCTCCAGCATTAAATTTCCTGTTATCACTGAAGTTTATAGAGGTGTTGTACAGGTAAAATGTGGTGATACTGCTGAGAATTTTCTATCTGCAGACAATACACAGTGAGAGCAAGCCTATGACTTACAATACTAGCACCAAGTCTCAGAATGCCAGCCCTCCACTCCACAAACTCAGGGTGACCAAAAGACTCCCAGCAGAGGGTCTCTGTGAATCTGTGCTGTTTGGACTGGTGAATATATCATGTAGTGGCATCACCAGCAATCAAAATAATGTCCTAAAAGTTTGTAACTTTGATTACCATGGTTACATTTTCAAAATTGTGACCTCATGCTACATAAAATTTCCTGGTTTTTTTTTGTTTTTTTTTTCATTTTAACTAGGTATAATGTACAAAGTTTGGTAAAGTATACCAGGGGATGCTTGTTTGTATGTGGGAGTAAATTCACATGGAAGGGGCTGCCAGGGGAGCCAGCTCTCGCTTTTTTATGTCAGCTGACTTGTCAGTCAGCTGACATTATGTCGTCACTCTGCGGCGTGGGCGTACGCGTCCGCGTGAACAACTTCTCCTCCAAAACTACAAGGCCTAGAGACGTGCTGTTTTTTTTAAAAGATACCTTATCTATCGAGGATGAAAAATTGTTCAAGGCATGCAAATCTGTCTGTTCGTCTGTTTGCTAGAAACATTACAAGGGGGGTACCCCCACCAAAAGTGTGAAAATTTCAACACTTAATCACAATTTTCTCAGTGACTATTGCAGGGATTTCTCTCATATCTTGCATATATGTACTAGGCCACAGGTAGATTCTCTTGTGTGAGTATGAGACCTGGATCTGTCTTACTTTTTTTTTAATAAATTTTTTTAATAATTTTTAATGCATTAAAATTCATGAAATCATGCACAAAATCATTTATAACTTGAAAAGTGTTGCATTTAGAGCATTTTGTTAAAATATGTTATTCAGCTACTTTTTTCATAGCTACAATATGGTGAGTAAGTTGGGTGCCTGTCTCAAGAGCTAAGTGAGTAATAGCTACTTTTGGGCTTTTCAGCAACTTCCATCATGAGTAAAATCACTTGTAACTTAAAAACTATTGCATTTAGAGAATTTCGTATAAATATGTTATTCAGCTACTTTTGGGTCAGCTATAACATAGTAAAATTTTAGACCTGTAGCTCACGGCATAGCTGAGTAATAGCTACTTTTAGGTTATCACTGTTGAGTAAATCGCTTATAACTTCAAAACTATTGCATTTAGAGAATTTCGTATAAATATGTTATTCAGCTACTTTTGGGTCAGCTATAACATAGTAAAATTTCAGACCTGTAGCTCATGGCATAGCTGAGTAATAGCTACTTTTAGGTTATCACTGTTGAGTAAATCGCTTATAACTTGGAAACTATTGCATTTACAGTATTTTGTTTCAATATGTTATTCACCTATTTTGGGATCAGCTATAACATAGTGAAGTTTCAGATCTGTGGCTCATTGCATAGCTGAGTAATAGCTACTTTGAAGTTCTCACTATTGAGTAAATCACTTGTAACTTAAAACCTATTGCATTTAGAGAATTTCGTATAAATATGTTATTCAGCTACTTTTGGGCCAGCTATAACATAGTAAAATTTCAGATCTGTAGGTCATGGCATAGCTGAGTAATAGCTACTTTAAAGTTCTCACTATTGAGTAAATCAGTTGTAATTGGAAAACTATTGCATTTAGAGTATTTCGTATAAATATGTTATTCAGCTACTTTTGGGTCAGCTATAACACAGTAAAATTTCAGACATGTAGCTCATGGCATAGCTGAGTAATAGCTACTTTTAGGTCATCACTATTGAGTAAATCAGTTGTAACTTGAAAACTATTGCATTTACAGTATTTTGCTTAAATATGTTGTTCACCTACTTTTGGGTCAGCTATAACATACTAAAATTTCAGACCTGTAGCTCATTGCATAGCTGAGTAATAACTACTTTGAGATTCTCACTATTGAGTAAATCAGTTGTAATTGCAAAACTATTGCATTTAGAGAATTTCGTATAAATATGTTATTCAGCTACTTTTGGGCCAGCTATAACATAGTGAAATTTCAGATCTGTAGGTCATGGCATAGCTGAGTAATAGCTACTTTGAAGTTCTCACTATTGAGTAAATCAGTTGTAATTGGAAAACTATTGCATTTACAGAATTTCGTATAAATATGTTATTCAGCTACTTTTGGGTCAGCTATAACATAGTAAAATTTCAGACCTGTAGCTCATGGCATAGCTGAGTAATAGCTACTTTTAGGTCATCACTATTGAGTAAATCAGTTGTAACTTGAAAACTATTGCATTTACAGTATTTTGCTTAAATATGTTGTTCACCTACTTTTGGGTCAGCTATAACATAGTAAAATTTCAGACCTGTAGCTCATTGCATAGCTGAGTAATAACTACTTTGAGGTTCTCACTATTGAGTAAATCAGTTGTAATTGCAAAACTATTGCATTTAGAGAATTTAGTGTAAATATGTTATTCAGCTACTTTTGGGTCAGCTATAACATAGTAAAATTTCAGACCTGTAGCTCATGGCATAGCTGAGTAATAGCTACTTTTAGGTCATCACTATTGCGTAAATCAGTTGTAACTTGAAAAATATTGCATTTACAGTATTTTGCTTAAATATGTTGTTCACCTACTTTTGGGTCAGCTATAACATAGTAAAATTTCAGACCTGTAGCTCATGGCATAGCTGAGTAATAGCTACTTTGAGGTTATCACTGTTGAGTAAATCGCTTATAACTTGGAAATTATTGCATTTAGAGTATTTTGTTTCAATATGTTATTCACCTATTTTGGGGTCAGCTATAACATAGTGAAGTTCCAGACCTGTGACTCATTGCATAGCTGAGTAATAGCTACTTTGAAGTTCTCAATGTTGAGCAAATCACTTATAATTTGAAAACTATTGCATTTAGAGAATTTAGTATAAATATGTTATTCAGCTACTTTTGGGCCAGCTATAACATAGTAAAATTTCAGACTTGTAGCTCATGGCATAGCTGAGTAATAGCTACTTTTAGGTTATCACTGTTGAGTAAATCACTTATAACGTGGAAACTATTGCATTTAGAGTATTTTGTTTCATATGTTATTCACCTATTTTGGGGTCAGCTATAACATAGTGAAGTTCCAGACCTGTGGCTCATTGCATAGCTGAGTAATAGCTACTTTGAAGTTCTCATTGTTGAGTAAATCAGTTGTAATTGGAAAACTATTGCCTTTACAGAAATTTGTGCAAATATGTTATTCAGCTACTTTTGGGTCAGCTATAACATAGTGAAATTACAGACCTGTAGCTCATGGCACAACTGAGCAATAGCTATTCTCAGGCACTGACTGTTGAGTAAATCGGCTATAACTTGAAAAATATTGCATTTGGAGTATTTTGTTAAAATATATTGTTCACCTACTTTTGGATTAGCTATAACATAGTGAAATTACAGACCTATAGCTCATGGCATAGCGGAGCAATAGCTATTTTCAGGTTCTCACTATTGAGTAAATCAGTTGTAACTTGAAAACTATTGCATTTACAGTATTTTGCTTAAATATGTTGTTCACCTACTTTTAGGTCAGCTATAACAGAGTAAAAATTCAGACATGTAGCTCATTGCATAGCTGAGTAATAGTTACTTTGAGGTTCTCACTCTTGAGTAAATCAGTAGTAAGTTGAAAACTATTACATTTAGAGTATTTTGTTAAATATGTTATTCACAGACGTTTTGGTCAGCTATAACATAGTGAAATTGCAGACCTCTATGTCATGGCATAGCTGAGCAATAGCTTCTTTCAGGTTCTCACTGTTGAGTAAATCATTGTATCCAACCTATAGGAAATCATGGGCTGGGAATCTGTTAATATGGTCCGATTTGACCTTGGAACCCTCCTTCAAGGTCAAATGAGGATAGCCAAACATAAAAGTGCTTATAACTCGCTTATTATTGGTCCTAGAGGTTTGGAATGAAAACCAACCAATAGAAAATCATGAGCTGGGAATTTTTTCATGTGGTCGGATTTCACCTTGGACCCCTCCTTCAAGGTCAAATGAGGATAGCCAAACTTAAAAGTGCTTATAACTCGCTTATTATTGGTCCTAGAGGTTTGGAATGGAAAACCAACCTATAGAAAATCATGGGCTGGGAATCTTTTGGTGTGGTCAGATTTCACCTTAGACCCCTCCTTCCAGGTCAAACGAAGATAGCCAAACTTAGAGTGCTTATAACTCGCGTATTATTGGTCTTGGAGGTTTGGGATGGTAAACCAACATATAGGAAATCATGGGCTGGGATTCTTTTGGTGTGGTCAGATTTGACCTGGGACCCCTCCTTCAAGGTCAATTGAGGATAGCCAAACTTACAATCGCTTAGAACTTGCTTATTATTGGTCCTACAGGTTTGGGATGGTAAACAAGCTACAGGAAATCATGGGCTGGGAATTTTTTTGTGTGGTCGGATTTAACCTTGGACCCCTCCGTCAAGGTCAAACAAGGATAGCCAAACTTAAAAAGTGCCTATGACTCACTTATTATTGGTCCGAGAGGTTTGGGATGGTAAACCATCCTAAATTCTTTGGCTGGGAATCTTTTGGTATGGTCAGATTTGACCTTTGGACCCCTTCTTCATGGTCGAACGAGGATATTGCATTTATAGTATTTCTTTAAATATTTTTAACCTACTTTTTACACTTAAACAATTACCTTGTTACTTTATTTCATAATACCATTTGCAGGGCACAACTTTTTTGTCCTTTTTTTCTGTCAGCTTCGGAATATCTTTCGAACATGCTGTTCAGTTACCATTTACTGTATTTCTGTACAGCCCTTTCCCTGATAATTATGCTTTCCTCTCATTATCACCATCACAAATCAAAAACATTCAATCAGCTGACACAGTGCCCGTTCACGGGCACTCTCCTCTTGTTGTACAGGCCGTCGCTAAGTGATAAGGTTCAGTCATGTGACACTGTTCTGGAATAAATTACACTGGCCCATTGAGCACCACATGCTGATTTAATGCCACCTTCTCACATAAACAGGAGTCATTCTGAACCAACCTCTTTATCGTTTATCTCTCATGAAACTTAGTGGCCCTGTATAAGATAACTTTCGTTGCTGTTACCTTGAAATCAGTGTCTTAGAAGATCATTTCTCTGCGATTCATCACTTTGCAAATACAAATGAATTATCATTATGTAAGAATGAGATTTCCCTGATGTGCCCAATTCATCTAGAAATCCTTATTAAACAGACATATATAATTCTGGTACCTCAAGATTTTGAATAACATACTTAAATTATTATATTTCAGCCATCCATTGTGAAGGCCACAAGCTGTTGGAAGGTAGACTGGGACGAATTGGAGAAAAATGAGAGAAATTTTCAGGCATTGTGTCATCTGTTACATTCCCAGGTAAGATCATGTGCGTTATATGTCACAGGTAAAATGTTGTGTATCACCTGTTACAGTCACTAATATGTCGTATCAGTTACAATCACAGGTAAGACCATGTGTATTACATGTCACTGGTGAAATGTTGTGTACCACCTGTTACAGTCACAGGTAAGATAATATGTCGTATCAGTTACAATCACAGGTAAGACCATGTGTATCACTTGTCACAGGTAAAATGTTGTGTATCACCTGTTACAGTCACAGGTAAGATAATATGTGGTATCAGTTACAGTCACAATAAGATAATATATATCAGCTGTTATAGTAACAGGTAAGATAATATGTATTACCGGCTATAATCACATCTAAGATAATATCTATCAATGATAACAACAACCAGTTAAGATAATATGTGTCCCCTGCTAAAGTCACATAAAGGTAATATGTATCAGCAGCAACAGTCTCATGTTACAAAATTTGACATGACAGCTATTATCTCATAGCTGTCACATAACATAACTGGTTTACCTGCTGACATAACTGGTAAGATAGTATTTTACCTAATAATGATTAAAATAATTCTGTAAATTGCCCCTTTCATTATAAGAACTGATATAGTATTACATAAACAACAGGGTATATGACTCCCATTTGTAGAAATAAAATACGTATTTTTCGTTTATAAATTATGGCACTTCAAGACATGGCATGTTTTCAATCAGGTAGTTTACATATACATATGACTTCCTGTGAACTATATGAGGACAGTGGTTCAAACCCCGAACCCTATGTGGGAAAGATGGTAGTTCCTTACTGATAGTCAGCAGTTTACAGTACAGAACCCTGATCAAATGTATGTACTGGTTTCCTCTGCCCATAAAACTACCTGTCGTGTTATGACCTATGTAGTGTTGAAAGCGACGTTAAAACCTAATTAAATCCTGTGAACTACAATTTACTCATTGGCGGAGTGAGTCACAAAGTCATTGTGAGCCAAAAATATCCAGGGAAATTTGTGTCTGTTAGATACCACCATAAAATAATACATACAGTCCAACCCTATTCAGTAGAAGCCTTTGCGAATAGATTGCCCATCTAAGTAGAAGTGACTCTCAGGTCACTGAAGGGCATTTTCTGGGAAAAGTTACTTTGTTACCTAGAAATCCTGGTTTAGTTGAAATATTTCTTTGTGCTCCTTAATATGTGATGTCATAGGGTTCCACCAGACATGTGTTACAGAGCTTTGTATGTTGCTCATGTGGCTTTTTAATTTTTTTAATTGCTCTTATTTTTGTTTAAGCTGTTCAATAACATTCGGATTTCCGCTTTTTCAAATTAAGAAAGAGGACAGATATATTTTCAGCAAAAGTGAACAACAACAGAAATTGTGATTCACAAAATTATAATTATATCCTTTTTGGAAATATTTTTGTATCCCCGGTCGGGGATACTTAGGATTCAGTGCGGTCACGCCGCCGCCGCAGAGATTTCCTTTTGGACGCGATAACTTAAAAAATATTTTAGTTAGAACTTTCAAATTTGGTATGTGGGTGTATATGGGCAATGCCACGAACGCTATTGTTTTGTGACCTTGACCTTCAATCTCAAGGTCACTGGTGGCCACTTAAAGGTCAGATTTTGGCCATTTTTGCACATTTGGGCCCAGTTCTCCAAGACAGAAAGTTAGATCATCCTATGGCTGGTATATATAATACATATATATGTCCTCTATAAGCATGCAGAAATTTGACCTTGAAGCTCTTCATTGAAGGTCATCCACTGACCGCCAAAGTACTTGACCGAGGGGCATTTTTGGCCTTTTTGGAGATATTTTCACACTTAACGCTGACTATATTGCATGGAAACTATTGAAAATGGCTTTGGAGGTTGAGTACATGATGGACTTCTGCCATCCAGGTTTACTGGTTACAGATCTTCATTTAAGGTCATCCACTGACCGCCAAAGTACCTGACCAAGGGTCATTTTTGGCATATTTGGAGATATTTTCACACTTAATGCTGACTACATTGCGTGGAAACTATTGAAAATGGCTTTTGAGGTTGAGTACATGACGGAGTACCAGCATCCAGGCTGACCGGTTACAGATCTTCGTTGAAGGTCATCCACTGACCGCCAAAGTACCTGACCAAGGGTCATTTTGGGCCCTCTGTTTGTTTGTTTGTAAACAAGATAACTCAAAAACTGACCGACGGATTTTGATAAAATTTTCAGGATATGTCCAAATTGGTAAAAGGAAGATGTGATTAAATTTTGGGAGTGATCCGGATCACTGTCTGGATCTTCTGGATCCATGAAATTTAATTTTTAAACACAGATAGCTCAAAAAGTTATGGGTGCATTTTGATGAAATTTTCAGGAGATGTCCTTATTGGGACGAGGAACAAGATTTTGGGAGTGATCCGGATCACTGTCTGGATCATCTGGATCCAGACTGCCAGATGTGTTTGTGTACAATATAGCTCAAAAACTTATGAACGGATTTTGATGAAATTTTCAGGATATGTCTGAAGAGGTAAAAAGATGAAATGGTTGAATTTTAGAAGTGATCCGGATCACTATATGGATCTTCTGGATCCATGAAATGTAATTTTTAAAGACAGATACCTCAAAAAATTATGGATGGATTGTGATGACATTTTCAGCAAATGGCCTAAATGGTGCGAGGAACAAGTGATTAGATTTGGGGAGTGATCTGGATCACTGTCTGGATCATCTGGATCCAGGTTGCAGATGTGTTTGTGTACATTGTAGCTAAAAACTTATGGACGGATTTTGATGAAATTTTCAGGATATGTCTGAAAAGGTAAAAGGATGAAATGGCTGAATTTTGGAAGTGATCCGGATCACTATATGGATCTTCTGGATCCATGAAATGTAATAAGACAGATACCTCAAAAAGTTATGGATGGATTGTGATGGCATTTTCAGCAAATGACCTAAATGGTGCGAGGAACAAGTGATTAGATTTGGGGAGTGATCTGGATCATCTGGATCCAGGTTGCCAGATGTGTTTGTGTACATTGTAGCAAAAAAACTTATGGACGGATTTTGATGAAATTTTCAGGATATGTCTGAAAAGGATAAAATGGCTGAATTTTGGAAGTGATCCGGATCACTATATGGATCTTCTGGATCCATGAAATGTAATAAGACAGATACCTCAAAAAGTTATGGATGGATTGTGATGACATTTTCAGCAAATGACCTAAATGGTATATATAAACATTGTAGTATATAAACATTGTACATATGTTTTTCCATGTAAATGCCAGGTATTCAGTTTTTATAAATGTCAACGTTCATGATAGAGTCCTCTATAAAAATTACAGCAAGTGTTGCAGTGAATTATATTTAAATCTTTATAAGGAAGTGCACATTTTAAGTTTATTTTTTGAGTCTAAAAATATGTTATGGCTAACAACCCTGAAACATTGAATATCTTTAGCCTAAATGCAAGAGGCTTGGGAGATAAAAAGAAAAGACAGGCTGTTTTCAATTGGTTAAATGACAAAGGTCCTGGTATATTTCTTATTCAGGAAGCCCACTCATGTCCTGAAAAGGAAAACGAATGGCGTTCTATGTGGAATGGTGTTATAAAATTTTCTCATGGCACTTCAAACAGCAGGGGACTTGCAGTTTTGATTTCCAGTGGCTTTGATATTAATATCACAAAAACCGTTACCGATAATGATGGAAGGTTTTTAATCCTTACTTGCACTGTTTCAGATTTAAATCTTACATTTGTAAATATTTATGCACCTACTATTGATAAGAGAAGTGAACAAGTGGCTTTTGCCAACTCTATCTGTGAAACATTAAGTAACTACAAAGAAGAAAATATTATCTTAGGCGGTGATTTAAATATCAATCTTGACACCTATGCCACAGATGGACTGTATAGCAAAAACCCAGGCTATAGGAAAGCCTTATTATCGTTAATGGATTCACATGATCTTGTTGATATCTGGAGAATTCAGCACCCAGATATTCTGCGTTACACACATCGAGAAAAGACTAAATCTGGTTTGAAGCAGTCCCGATTAGATTACTTTCTCATCCCATGTAATATGGGTTATATCACAACTCACACTGATATCAAGCCTAGTATTAAATCTGACCATAGTCTTCTTCATATACGTTTAGCTCTTTTAGGTCAACAAAGACGAGGAAAAGGATTTTGGAAGTTAAATGTAAAACTACTATCGGATAAAAAATACATAGAGCTTATTAAAAATGTGATAAAAGACTCGATTTCTGATGCTAAAAATCTTACACAAGACTCTCTAATTTGGGATTTCATAAAATGTAGAATACGATCTGAGAGTATATCTTATTCCATAGCCAAAAGAAAAATGGAGAGGCAAGAGATTGAATCATTAACTAAACACTTAAGTGAATTAGAAGAAATAATATCTACCTCACCTACTACAGAATCCTTGGATGAGTATAGCCTTATTAAAACACAGCTAAATGGTCACTATGAGGAATTAGCAAAAGGTTCTATAATCAGATCACGCTGTCAACAAATTCATTAATCGGAAAAGCCAACCCAATACTTTTTCAACTTAGAAAAGGCCAATTACAACATTAAGCATATTAGGTCCTTAAAACATAATGATGAATACATTTCTGATCCTCAAAAAATTTTAGATCTACAGAAAAGGTATTTTTCAAAAATCTATACTGAAACAATTCATGACAGTGAAAAACTGCAATCTGAAACTAACTTTTATTTAAATAAAATTAACATTCCATCTATTTCAGAGGACAGTAAGTTTTCTTGTGACCTTCCCATTTCTTTGGAAGAAGTAAAGACAGCAGGCCAAAGTATGGCCAATAACAAATCTCCTGGCCCGGATGGCATTCCTACTGAGTTTTACAAAACCTTCTGGCCTGACATTGGCGAGTCAGTTTATAGAAGTTTTACACTTGCTTACGAGCTAGGTAAATTATGTGGTAGTCAAAAACAGGGTGTAATCACCCTTATACCGAAAAAAGACAAAGATTTAACAGATTTGAAGTCATGGCGCCCACTTTCTATCTTGAACACGGACTACAAAATTATTGCAAAAGTATTAAGTACCAGGCTAAAATCTGTTTTAAAGGAAATTATAAACCCAGATCAGGTAGGCTACATGAAAGAGAGACTTTGTGGGGAGAATACTAGACTTATTTCAGATGTGATAGAATATTGTACAATTAAAAATCTTCCAAGCATAATCTTATTGGCGGACTTCGAAAAAGCTTTCGATTCAGTAAAATGGTCTTTTTTGACATAGATCTTGGGCTTTTATGGCTTTGGACAAAACTTTAGAAAGTGGATCTCTATTTTGTATAAAGACTCTGAGAGTTGTGTGACAAACAATGGGTATTTGTCTTCATTCTTTAAACTGTCAAAAGGCATCAGACAAGGTTGCCCAATAAGCGCACTGCTATTTTTGTTAATAGCTGAAATTGTAGCCATTGTTTTAAGAAGCTCCGAAAGGATACATGGCATAAATGTCAATGGGAAAAATATAAAATTCTGTCAATTAGCTGATGATTTAACATTGTTTTTATCCAATACCCCTTCTGTCTTAAGTGCAATAGAAATTTTTGAAGAATTCTACAGATATGCTGGCTTAAAGTTAAATAAATCAAAAACTATTGCTTTTCTTTTAAAAACTGATCAGGAAAAGGTCTATCAAGATGACAACATTGGTATTCAATGGACATCAAAACCATTCAAAACTTTAGGTGCATGGTTTTCCCCCGACATTGGTGAGTCCTCGCAGCTAAATATACAAGGTAAAATGATAACAATTAAAAAAATTTTAAATTCCTGGTCTGCTAGATGCCTTACCTTAAAAGGTAAGATTACTGTTATAAAGTCTCTGGTAATCCCACATATTCTGCAGCTTGCTTCTATTGTAACTTTTAGCCACAATCTGATATCGGATATAGATAAAATACTGTTTGAATTCATTTGGAAAAAAAAACACCTAGTTTCAAAAAATACTTTACAGCTGTCTTACGACCTAGGAGGTTTAAAAATGGTATCTATCAACCACATTGTAGAAACAGCAAAAATCATGTGGGTTAAAAGGTTTTTCAGTGAAATAAATGCAAGTTGGAAAATCTTGGCATCAGAGCTGATGGGACTTGGAAAACATGTCTTGTTGAAAAAACAGTCTTTCAATAGTATCAAAAATAATGTGAAGACTATCTTCTACTATGATCTATTACGTATTTGGTTTCAATTTCTGATGAAAAATTAAAAAAATGTAGATAACGTGCTTCATGAGCCAATTTTTAATAATCCCCATTTCTTGGTGGGAAATCATCCATTATCATCTCAGAATGTGAAAAATCCAGTGTTAAAGTGTTTCACTGTCCAGGACATTTGGGACAGTGATCATGATACTTTCAGATCTAGAAATTATATTGAAAATTTTTATAACATTAGTTTGCCATATATGTTATACAATCAGGTTGTTAGATCAGTGTCATCTGTAATGAAGTTGATTAACAAATGTGGTAACAACATTGCCCTGGAAAGATGCTGTAATATTCCTGATAAGTGTCTGTCTAACATAAGCCAAAAAAAAAGTTCAGAGGTTTATTCATATTTCTTAGCACTTGAGTATAAGACACCAAAGAGTCAGGAAAAATGGATTGAAAACTACCCATTTCTTGAAAGTTTGGACTGGAAACCAGTGTATTTACTTCCAAATTTAATCCTAAATGATGCTTACCTGATCACCTTTCAATATAAAATACTACATAGAGTTTTTGCCTGCAATTATAACCTCTTTAAGTGGAATATTAAAAATTCACCTCTCTGTGACATCTGTCAAAAAATAGACAATCTTGAACATTATAGAACTATTGCATAGACACAAATGTATTCTGGGTTCAAGTAAAGAGCTGGCTGAACCAGTTGTTATCTATTGAATTGAGCTTGACTGTCTTGGAGATATTTTTCGGAGTCTTAAAGTTGGACCCAAAGGACTGGTATACAGTTAACTTTGTTATACTAATAGGGAAAAAATTTATATCAAAGTGCAAAAAAAATAACAAAGAATTATTTTTTAACAATTTTCTGGAGTACCTAAATTGGATGTTAAGTTTAGAAGAGGGGGTCTACATCAGGCAGGGAAAATCAACAGCATTCTCTACAAGATATAGCCTCTTGCAAGCACATTTTTTCTAATTTTCTAATTTATCCATATAATGAGTGAATATGTATGTGTATCTTCCTGTACAATTTATTTTCTCTTTTTGTTCTAATTATTGTCTGCTCACCTTTTGTATCTTTTTGAATATCTTTTTAGATCTATTGTACATCTTGTGTCATGCTGTTTTTCTGGCAATAAAAACAAATAAAAAAAAAAAAAAAAAAATGACCTAAATGGTGCGAGGAACAAGTGATTAGATTTGGGGAGTGATCTGGATCATCTGGATCCAGGTTGCCAGATGTGTTTGTGTACATTGTAGCAAAAAAACTTATGGACGGATTTTGATGAAATTTTCAGGATATGTCTGAAAAGGTAAAAGGATGAAATAACTGAATTTTGGAAGTGATCCGGATCACTGTATGGATCTTCTGGATCTGTGAAATGTAATAAGACATACCTCAAAAAGTTATGGATGGATTGTGATGACATTTTCAGCAAATGACCTAAATGGTACAAGGAACAAGTGATTATACTTTTGGAATGATCTGGATCACCGTCTGGATCATCTGGATCGAGCCTGCAACATGATTTTACGATGAATTTTGATGATATTTTTAGGCTATGTTACAAATAGTAAAAGGAAAAAGTGGTAAAAGGATGAAATGATTGAATTTTGGAAGTGATCCGGATCACTATATGGATCTTCTGGATCCATGAAATGTAATTTTTTAAGACAGATACCTCAAAAAGTTATGGATGGATTGTTTCAGCAAATGGCCTAAATGGTACAAGGAACATGTGATTACATTTTTGGAGTGATCTGGATCATCTGGATCCAGGCTTGCACATAATCTTGGAATGGATTTTACTATTTTCAGGATATGTTACGAATGGTAAAAGGAAGAAGTGCTAAAAGGAAGAAATGGTTCAATTTTGCGAGTGATCTGGACCACTATCTGGATCTTCTGGATCGGTGAATGTAATTTTTAAAGACAAATAGCTCAGAAAGTCCTGAATGGATTTTTATGAAATTTTCAGGAAATGTCTTAAATGGGACAAAGAACAAGTGATTAGATTTTGGGAGTAATCTGGATCACTATCTGGATCATGTGGATCCATCCTGCCAGATGTGTCTGTGTACAAGATAACTCAAAAACTTATGGATGGATTTCGATGAAATTTTTAGAATATGTCTGAAAAGGTAAAAGGATGAAATGATTGAGTTTTGGAAGCGATCCGGATCACTATATGGATCTTCTGGATCCATGAAATGTAATTTTTAAAGACAGATATAAGTGAAACAACTAGTGATTAGCTTTTGGAAGTAATCTGGTACTATGGAGAATCCTGACCTGGTGCTCCAGGAAACAGGCTCAAGCCCGACACATTCACGCCTTAACTATGTCCCGTCCGGGGATACACTGCTTCGAGACGCAATCTCTAGTTTTATTTGAAATGAGCTACACATCGAGGCATATCCTTAAATATGTTAAGTTGATCCTCAAAGTACTAGAAATACACTTTTACTTACAAAGAAACCACAATGGCTAAATATTATTAGAATATGTTTAATTTACTTCCTGTAAAATGTATGTCATTGTTCTAATTAAGAGTTTTACTTAAATATATTTGACTGTAAAAACATACAATAGAACTGCAGTACTGATATACGCTGATATATGTATTGAGTAATCAATGATTTGGATGATTCATGTGTATAAATAAGAACTGCCTTGGCTATGAAGTGAGTTATAATTTACATGTTAAATATATCTGGCATGTATTTGCTAGTCTGTCTTTACTTTGTGTCTTTCATATAAGATTTCCAGATAAAAAAAAATGATATGCACATTGTGCAAATTGACTCTGGGTCACCTTTTGCCAGGGTGATTGTACACCGGGATTTGTAATGCCATTTATTTCTCATTTTGTTCCAATAAAGTATATATCATGGTTATAAAAAAAAAAAAAAAATTTTATGTCAGCTGACTTGTTAGTCATCTCGCATTATGGCATCATTCTGCGGCATGTGCGTACACATCTGTGTCCGTATGAACAACTTCTCCGACAAAAGTACAATGTCCAGAGATATACTGTTTCTTTTAAAAGATACCTTATCTATCGAGGATGAAAAATTGTTCAAGGCATGCATATCTGTTTGTTCGACTGTTTGCCAGAGCCATAACAAGTGAGGTACCGCCACCCAAAAAGTGATAATTTCAACACTTTATCACAATTTTCTCATTGACTATTGCAGGGATTTCTCTCACATCTTGCATATATGTGATACGCCACAAGTAGATTCCCTTGTGTGAGTATCAGGCCTGGATTTTTCTTAATTAATTTTTTATGAATTTTTGAAATAATTTGTAATGTATTAAAATTCATGAAATCATGCACTAAATCACTTATAACTTGAAAATTATTGCATTTAGAGCATTTTGTTAAAGTATATTATCAGCCACTTTGCCATAGCTACAACATGGTGAGTAACTTAGGCATCTATCCCGATAGCTAAGTGAGTAATAGCTACTTTCTGACTTTCCATAATGAGTGAAATCACTTGTAACGTGAAAACTATTGCATTTAGAGTGTTTTCTTAAAATAAGTTTTTAACCTACTTTTGGTTCAGCTATAACATAGTGAAATTGCAGACCTGTAGCTCATTGCACAGCTGAGTAATACCTACCTTCTGGTTCTCAATGTTGAGTAATTCAGTTGTAACTCAAAAACTATTGCATTTACTCTATTTTGTTTGAATATGTTTTTCACCTACTTTTTACACCTTAATAGTTAACTTGGTACTTTACTTCTGAATACCATTTGCAGGGCACAAGCTCTAAACACATATTGTGTAACAAGTGTTTACATATATATCATGGCCTCTCCAGGACAAGAAAGGGTGAGTCGTGAGCATGTCATGGCCACGTTTGATCTTCATAGCAAGTGCACACAGTGTCATGATAAGGGAGTTGGCACGGATCCATGTGTTTGCAAGAAAGACTGTGAGTACTGTAATAGTTGGACTTCTGATCATAAGTTACAGCTGGCCACCCCTACTTACAAGACTCGTAAAGATAAAGAGAAAAGAAATCAGCCAGCCCACTTCCATCAACTGTAGACCCAGGAACTGTAAGATCTTTGGCGGGGGCAAGGCCAGGCCTATCTTTCTGCTCAGAAATTGGCTACAGAGAAAAGAAAATCCACTCCCACCAAAGAATCCAGCAAGAAGAAGGCTTCTAAGTCATCTAGTTCTACTGTTTGCTGAGGAGATCAAGGCACTGGATGACAAAATGGACAGAGCGACTCTCACAACTTGAAGCATTGTTCATTGCTAGAACCATGCAGGCAGCTACCGGCCAGCCTTCAATCCAGCACATCTCAATACCAGTGTTTCCCAAGAAACAGTCACTGGTCGGTGCACCGACTTCAGATAAGCCATTCTTCAAACCAGTCACTGGTCCCAGTGAGATGCCAGCAGGTATTGGACTGGTCAACCAGTCGGATACCTGGTACATCAGTTACTGTTGATGTTCATCAGCACTCTAGTGAGTTAGTGTAACCAGCACCAGTGAGATGCCAGTACTCCAACCTGCCAGACCAGCCGGCCAACTTACTGTTTCCCAGCCTGTAACTGGTAGCTGAGTGATAAAGTCCTGGCTAGCTCTTCTGGCTAGTGCAAGGCCTCCAACTCAGCGAGCGGCCAAGAGTCGCAGTTCTTATAAATGACCATTAATGTGTTCCCAAGTGGGGTTGTGTGGAAAAGGCTGAAAGGACAGTCGAGAGACATTTGTGGACAATTGTCAGACTTTAAATGTAAATTGTTTTGGGTTGAATCATATGCCTTTTGTTGCTGGGCAGTCCCATTGTAGAACAAATAAAATGTGTGAAAGGTGTTTCCTTTGTAGATCAGTTATTTTATTGCGTTAATACATCCTATCCAATGGACAATTGCTTTACCGGTCGGCGCGACCGGTCCCGCCAAACGCCAGAAAAAGACGTCCTGTATATACTACCGGCAGGACCGGTCACAGAGTGTGCATTCGCCAGGTGGCGCATCGTACTTCATTTCCTGTTTACCTATTGACGTCATAGCATCTTTTTCGTTTGGCGCGAAAGAGTGTGCAGAAGATTTTCTTCAGAGATACGCTTTTGAAGTTTTACAACGAACTCTTCCAAGTTTCTTGTTTTTTATTAGTACGGAGTAATTCTACAACGTTCCTGATCATTATGTCGTCTCCTGGACAGAAACGAGGTTCTTGCGGGCACGTTATGGCCCTTTTCGACAACCATAAGAAATGCGCTCGTTGTCGTGACAAGGGGGTGGGAGACGACCCGTGTGTAAAGAAGTTGGACTGTAGTATCTGTAAGGCGTTTACGCCTGCTCAGATCCACCAGTTAGCAACCCCCACCTACAAGGAAAGGAAAGAACGCTCTAGCCAGAAGAAATCTGAAGATTTAACAAGTGCGTCTCCCAAGCTTGTTGATCCATCTGAGGTTTCACTGCTGGGTCCGGTCAATTCAGGGACTCAGTCTCCTGTTGATTCTACACCCAAGCACAAGAAGAAGCGTTCTGATGGTTCCCCAAGGTCTACTAAACGGAAGCACAGCAGTAAGCCTACTTCTGACGACCTCAAGTCCCTTGATGACAAGTGGAGTGAGAGATTTTCCCGTCTGGAAGCAATGCTGATTAACCAGTCATTTGCTGTCCCTGTGAGACCGGTGAATTCTGCTTCTGTGGTGCCCAGAGAACACCCCTTCTTTGATCCGGGTGCTTCTACAAGTGTTATGTTTTCTGAGGGCACTAGTGACGTTGCTACGCAGTTGACGGCTACCCAACCTCCGCTGGGGGTTCCCGGTACACAAGCTGTGAAGGAAGGGAATGAGAGTGCTACCCACCCTGTTCAGGGCCCCGGTACCTCTGAGACTGTTGCCACCCAACCTTTACTGGTTCCCGGTGCAGGGACTGCCACCCAGCCTCCACAGGCTCCCGGTGCGGGTCCTGAGGTTCTGCCTTCCGGTTATGAAACTACGCTGTCTAACCAGTCGCCTCCCATTGGTCAGAATTCTGAGGTTGCTAGGGAATCTGACAGTGAGGCTGAGGTGGATCCGGAACCGGCTTCTCCGGCTAGTGTTCACTACCAGGGTGATGTACCGGAAACTAACACTGACCAGGATCTATCTGAAGATGCCAATTACCGGGAAACCTTGAGAGGGGTGAGGAGTTTCATGGGCTGGCATCAAATCCCGGATTATGACACCTCAGCTGCATCTATGGATGACAATCCCTTTGCCGGTTCTAGAGTGAAGACTACCGGAAAAGTGTCAGTAAAATTGCCGGTGGATGAATGGCTTTGTAAAAAGCTGGAGAAACTGAATATAACCATTGCTGAAGGTTATCCATCCAGGAATACAGAAACCAGTGGCCTGCTGCGTGACCAATTTGTCAAGACACCCCGTACTTCAAAGTGGTACGACATGCAAGCTGTTAAGAAGGATGCGTCTACCCAGGCTGTTGGTGACTGGTCTCCGGAACCGGCAAAGCTTAACAGTATGTTTTCTAGAGTTGCAAGACGCAGTTTACCTTCTGCTCCAGCTTCAAGGACCTTCAGCCAGGACACCCTTAGAAGGTGGGAGAGGTCATTCAGAGAACAATCAGTGATGTGTAATCACGCTGCTGGCCTCTCTAGATGCCTCACCAAGGTACAGGACTCCATGGTCACCCAGTTAAAATCCCTCAGGTTCGATTCCTCAAAGGGCAAAAGTGCTGAGAAACAACAACAAGCTGTTGAAGAATATCTGGTTACATTTAACCGGTCAATTTCACAGGCTATGCAGCGTACCATGCAGGATTTGTCAGAGGGAGTCTTTATCAGCATGGCTAATCTCACCCTGGCCCGGCGGGACAGTTATTTAGAGTTCATAAGGGGTGGGATTAAACCGGACACCTTGTCTGCCTTACGTACGTCTCCAGTTCACCAACTATCACTTTTCCCGGACAGCTTACTGGTCAAAGCTGAAGAGGAAATCTTACGTAGTGAAGAGAGGCGTTCTGCTGGTACCACACCAAGGAAACCTGGACGTTTTCATCCATACGTCTCCTCCAATCGAACCCCTCACCAGCCGGACCGGAAGCCCACTACTCCGGCATGGAAGCAGATTAGAGACCGGCAAACTGCTCAGAAAGGTGGTGGTAAAGCCTCAAACTTCATCCAGAAGCCGGCCAGGGGATTTAAAAAGCATAAATGACAATCACTGTTTTGCAAATGTGGTCGGATTGGTGAACTCTGTAAATGTATCCAACAAGATGGAGGGCTTGAACCCACCACCACCAGTGACAAACAAGAGCGAGACTGTGTTTCCACATGTAAACTCTTTTGTTGCAAGTGTTCCTTTTGCCAGCGGGTCACCGCAAAAGAAAGGTGTAAACCCCGTTTATTGTCAATCTATCAGAGAAATAAACCATGTGAAAGATGTTTCCTGTGTAGATCACTTGAGTTTTGTAAAAATTGTCACAAATGTCCCAACTGTTGTCACAAATCTTCCTGTAGGGGCAAGACTTCAGCATTTTTGGGAAAAGTGGGAAACTCTGGGTGCCAGTCCAAAAGTTATCAGAATACTGAGAGAGGGCTACACCCTTCCCTTCCGGTTCAGACCCAACCTAACCAGGTCACCAATGGTCATCAGCAAATATGTAAACCCCCAAAGACAGTCCCTCCTTTTGGAGGCACTGACTCAGCTAACAAACAAGAATGCAGTAGAACCGGTAACAAATCAGACCTCCCTAGGGTTTTACAACCGGTTATTTTTGGTTCCCAAACCCAACAGCCGGTGGAGACCTATCTTGGACCTGAGCACTTTGAACACCTTTTTAAACACAGAGTCGTTCAAGATGGAGACCCCAGAGACAATAAGAACCTCCCTACAGGCAGGGGAGTGGGTCACATCCATAGATTTCAAAGACGCTTACTTCCACATACCAATTCACAGTCAGTCAAGGAAGTACATGCGTTTTCACATTCAGGGCCAATCCTACCAGTTCAAGGCCCTGCCCTTTGGTCTTTCCACAGCACCTATGGAGTTCACAGTGGTGGCCAAAGAGGTCAAGCTCATGGCTTTACGACAGGGTATAAGAATCCACCAGTACCTAGACGACTGTCTGGTGAGGGCCTCTACCCTCCACACCTGTCTCCAGCATACTCAAACCCTGGTCACACTTTGTCAGGAACTAGGGTGGCTGGTGAACAAGGAAAAGTCAGAACTGGTACCCAAACAGGTCTTCAACTTCGTAGGTTACCAGTTTGACCTGAAAGAGGGCAAGGTCAGACCAACAGAAGAACGTTGGCAGGCTTTGACAGACAAGATCAGATCAATGATGTCGGATCCGGTTTGTCCGGTCCGGAAATTCATGTCCCTCATAGGTCTCCTCACAGCAACAGAAAAACAAGTCCACTTAGGGCGACTCCACATGAGACCCATACAGTGGCACTTGAAAAACAATTGGAGGGTCCCAGAGTCACTGGAAAAGGTGATACCGGTCCCCAAGTCCCTCCACCCTCATCTAAGGTGGTGGCTGGAGGAAAGCAATGTGCTACTAGGTCAACCATTACACCCTCTAAAACATGCTCTGCAGATCTTTACAGACGCATCAAACGAAGGGTGGGGCGCTCACTTGGACGACCATACTGCAAGGGGAACCTGGTCCCTTCCAGAAAGCAAGTTGCACATAAACCACTTAGAGCTAAAAGCAGTTTTTCTAGCTCTAAAGGAGTTTCGAACCCTGGTCTGCAACAAGACTGTGTTGATAGCTACAGACAACACAACAGTGGTTGCCTATATCAACAAAGAAGGGGGGATGAAGTCGGGGTCACTGTGTGCCCTACTGTGGAGAATCCTGTCCTGGTGCACCAGACAACAGGTAACCCTCAGGGCACGTCACATCCCCGGCCGGCTGAACGTGATAGCAGACAAGCTATCCAGACTTGGCCAGACCATTCAAACAGAGTGGTCACTTCATCCAGCAGTATTCCAAGCTGTATGCGCAAGGTGGCACCAGCCAAAAGTGGACCTGTTTGCCACCAGGTTCAACAACAAACTACCTCAGTTTGTGTCACCGGTGCCAGACCCCCAGGCTTGGGCAGTGGATGCACTCAGTCTCTCCTGGGAGTACCTGGACCCATACGCCTTCCCACCGGCAGCCATCTTGGGCAAAGTGGTGGAGAAGCTCTAGGACTACCCCTGCAACAGAATAATCCTGATTGCCCCAGGGTGGCCCAACATGCCCTGGTTTTGGGACCTGGTAGCAATGTCAAGCCAGATCCCACTCTGTCTGCCCAGCATACCAAACCTTGTGTCTCAGCCATTCAACCAGGTCCTTCACAGGAACCTGTCGAATCTGAACCTACATGCCTGGCTCCTAGAGCCTCAGCAATCAAGGAGCAAGGCTTCTCTGAGGCAGTGGCAGCACGAATTGAGGCTCCTCAAAGAAGATCAACCAGATCTGTCTATGAGGCAAAGTGGACCATTTTTACAAAGTGGTGCCTCAGTAATCAGGTGGACTTCAGGGCACCACCTCTGAAAGCCATTGCTGACTTCCTCCTGCACTTGTTCCAGGACAAGAAGTTACAACCAGGCACTATTGATGGCTACAGATCAGCCATAGCTGACAAACTGGGCAATTCCACCATTAATGTCAGCAAAGATGAGAATCTCACTCGTCTCCTGGATAGTTTCCATAGAGACAGACCTAAGGGCAGGAGGGGCATCCCCTCCTGGAACCTTTCACTGGTTTTACATCAGCTCACAAAGGCTCCTTTTGAACCCCTGAAAGAGTCCTCCTTGAAACATTTAACTTTCAAGACTGTTTTCCTGCTGGCTATGGGTTCAGGTAAACGCAGGAGTGAGATCCATGCTTGGTTACATAAGAACATCAGACACCAGTCAGACTGGTCTAAGGTGTCTTTGTACCCCTCACCCAGCTTCCTATCCAAGAATCAGCTGGCTAAGGAAGGTCCAGATAGTGTGGCACCAGTGGTCATCCCAGCCCTGGCACCATCTCTGGATAGGTCACTCAAGGGTGACAGGTCCCTATGTCCAGTTAGAGCCCTGCGTTACTACTTGGACAAGACTGCAGACCTCAGGCAGAATAAGGAGTTAGTCTTTGTCTCCTTCAAGAAGGGTTTTGATAAAGACATCTCGCCTGCCACCATCTCCTCATGGATCAAACAGACTGTGGTTCTGTGCTATGAGCTCTCTGACCAGGAGGCCCTCACCTTACATCAGGTTAAAGCCCATGATGTTAGGGCCTTTGCTGCTTCTAAGGCTTTCCAATCAGGGATCTCCTTAGATCAGATCTTGTCAGCCTGCCACTGGAAATCTCACAACACCTTCACCCAATTCTATTTGAAGGATGTTGCCTGGGCTGACTCAGAGCTTTTCCACCTGGGACCTGTAGTGGCTGCCCAGCAGGTGCACCACCAGGCCCAGAAGTGAGGAGATGTTGTATATATGTAAATATGTACATATTGTAAATATGCTAGATATGTACATAATGTAAATATGTTGAATGTACATATATGTTCCAAAAAAAAAACAAAAAAAACTGTGACTTGCTTCCTTTGGGAAGTTTATTTCTTCTGGGACTGAACTCAGCCCCTCTCTCTCTCTATCTTTCCAACTCAGACCAACTCTGAAAGGAAAGAAAAAAGGGGGGGGGGCAACGTCGGTAGGCTCCCGGTTAACCGGTGAGTTAGTGACCGACCCTGACCTTTCAGGGTTCTCTGACCCTAGGTCAAATGGGCCTGTTAAAAATTGTTATGAGTTCACATAAGTCCCTAGCTGCTTACCCGCCTACCAAGCGGTAGTTATTCAGCAATTGTCCATTGGATAGGATGTATTAACGCAATAAAATTGCAAATTTAATAAGTAAATTAAATTTTTATAAGTTAATACCCTATCCAATGGACAGGCAAGGCCCACCCAACCGGCCCCGCTATCAGCTTACTAGGGGTCTTACTAGGATTAGACACGAAAAAGATGCTATGACGTCAATAGGTAAACAGGAAATGAAGTACGATGCGCCACCTGGCGAATGCACACTCTGTGACCGGTCCTGCCGGTAGTATATACAGGACGTCTTTTTCTGGCGTTTGGCGGGACCGGTCGCACCGACCGGTAAAGCAATTGTCCATTGGATAGGGTATTAACTTATAAAAATTTAATTTACTTATTAAATTTGCAATTTTCTGTCCAAACTGTCATAAATACCCACACTGTTGCTCAAAATATACCTGTAGGGGCCAGACTGAACCAGTTTTGGGAAATCAACTCGGCTAAATGTCCCTAGAGTCGGTTGTAGGGTCGGCCCGATTGGAACACCTGCAGTAAGAATAACACTTATAAACCCCATAGCATGGCTTGATAAGTTGTCACTACTGGAACATAAAATATTTATTTGCAGTTATTTGGTGTAAATTTAGCATGTATTTCTTTGGTCTAGGCATTAGCACAAGTGCAAGGTACAAAAGTATGTTATACAAAGAAGTATGTTGCTAATTAATGTTTTTGTAATGATTTATCAGACTGAGGCAGTAAATACAATGTACAATTTCACTAATTGACACTAATGTCCCAAAGTGGCAAATCAACACACAAGTAACAAACCGCAAACCAGTGACCCTGAATGGCTAGAAATGATTTCATTGTTTTCTTTATTTTCATTTCCAGTTTTAGGGATGTGTTGAATTACCAAGTCAGACATTGTAATATTAAGAATTAGGTATAGAGAATAATTTTATGTGAGGCCAAACTCCATAAAATGTCAGTTTCTGACAAAGCCGTAGGAAATGCTAGATTGAAGGTAATTAAGCTGACAGGATCAATATCTACTGAACACTTTATATCTACAATGTCGTGGAATTTCTAGATTTGTATTGGTATAACATTATAAATTTGCCACAGAATATTTGGATCCATTATAATACTCTTACAAAAAAAGTATACTATAAATTTTATATTCCTAACTATTAAAAATTAATTATCTGGCCACCATTTGCAGGTGATGGACACATGTGATTGTTAAGAATCAACCCTTGTTAGTGGGACTAGAGGGATTTTCCTGTTACCTCTATATTTCCTCTCTAGAGAAATTTCAAAAGTCTAGGCCATTGAAATTTATACAATATATTCTTTCAGTATATTACAAAAGCTTGTTTATGTCACTTTTTAAAATAAAAAATTATCATATAAATAGGCACCCTTCCTGAAATATGACCAAATAACATAGAACTTGGTGATATTTTATTGATTATGGAAATTGTATCCCCAGACAAAAGCTGGAGATGTTTTAGCACTGTCTCACCACCACCACAGAGGTTTCCTTTCAAACATAATAACTTATTAAAATATTTTATTTAGACGTTTCAAATTTGGTATGTCCATATATATGGATAAGGTCTTGGAACCTATTGTTTTGGGGCCTTTTCCTTCCGCTAGAAGACCAAGGGGGTCCAAATAAAGATCAAACTTGGGGTAATTCTTTGATAATTCAAAAATATTTTATTTAGACCTGGATTTAGATCTGGATATATATGGGTAAGTCTTCAGAACCTATTGTTTTGTGGCCTCAGCCTTCCACTAGAAGACCAATGGCAGTCTTCTAGATGTCAAATTGGGATATTTCTTTGATAACTTGAAACATATTTTATCTAGAACTTTCATCTTAGGTATATGGGTATATATGGGCCAGGCCTTGGAGCATAAAATAAATTAAGAACTGCATGAGCCGTGTCAATTTAACTGACGTAAGTTGAATAATACAAAGCTAGACCATAATGTCGTTATTATTGGGACTTTAAGCTCACCAGAAATTAAAAATGCCCCCTTTGCCAACTTTAATGTGAGGAACAAGACTTAGTTTGATTTTAAAAATTTAAAAAAAAAACATAAAAAAAACAGAGTTAGTAGAGGGATAAAAATACAATTTTTAACCCCAACCCATAAAGGCTGGGGTTATAGTTGTCCCCTGTGCCATCCGGGCGGCGGGCATAAAGCTCATGGGTGTTCCACAGCCTAAACCTCTGCACAGATTTTCACCAAATTTTCAGGATATGTTTACCCCAAGAGGATCTACAGCTGATTACGTTTTGGGGGTATCTGGTAACATCTGTTGCAATGGCAACACTTTTAAGATTTTTGGGTCTTAAAATTTGTGGGTGTTCCACAGCCTAAACCCCTGCATGGATTTTCACCACATTTTCAGGATATATTTGCCCCATGTGGATCTAGAGATGATTAGGATTTGAGGGGTATCCAGCAGCAACTGTTGCCATGGCAACACTTTTAAGATGTTTGGGTCTTATATTTTATTACGCTACAATAGCTTACCATGTGGGACTTAATGCTGTTCTCGGGTTGCCACACCCGGGGCCAACGTCTTAGAAAAAAAGACAGTTCTTGTTAGCCACCGGATACACTGCTAGTTGTCGTCACGTGATAACCTCTGACTTCTCACCCTACTTTCTCGTTGGCCACGCGAATTAGCAATGCTTTATTTTGCAAGGAATATTATTTCATTTTTACAAGGATATACTTATTGTTGGATATGGAAACTACACCAGTTTCTTTATTTTATTGCATAGAATCACAATTCGATGCCTTTTCATAGTTCAGATAAGTATCTTTACTATATTTTACAACTGAAGTCCACTTCCGGATTCACGTAAAGCAATGGCGACTCGTTTATGGGGTTTCTAATACAGGATATTTATATATGCCTGTCAGTAAAATAAAATAAAACAAAATATTTAAGCCCTATCTGCTTCATTATTGGACCCCTTTTAGGGTTTAAAAGTGTATAAATGTAACACAAACGAGTCCTGGCCGAGTAAAATCTCCGGAAACAACTTCCGTTTTATTGTCGAGACAGCATTTTCTTGTAATGCGCGTCTCGCGTTGGTAGTTTTTATACAGGAATATATGCCTGTTGAAATCAAATTAAATAGATTTTGCAAGGGTTTACCCCCGTTCTTTTACTCTATTGGTCCATTTTAAGGGTTAAAATATGATATAAAGCACGATTCTAACTGGGGGAATCCTCGGGGAAACCCCTGTGATGACGTCACGTCTAGACCGCATGTGCTGAGAGACGCGGGTTTCTTACAGTACGTTTATAAATATAAATAAACTAAAATAATATATTTTATCCCTTCTTCCCTGTATTATTGACCATTTATAAGGTTAATACTTAAATAAACAGGAATAGAATTCTTCATTAATCGTCTAGACATTACGTGTCTCTTTAGGCTATAAGGTAACCTTGGTTACCCATTATTTTAATTATATTTTAATTCATCCAGTTTTAAATTATAATTACTTGTTTTTTAGATTCTATGTTATTTAATAAAATTCTGTGTAATTTCTGCTTTCATTATCTCACAACTAGCCCTACCTGCAGTGAGGCGGGTGGGGCAGGTGACCTTGTGTCACAGTTGATTTACTTACGTAAATCTAGTTGTGTAGTTCCTTCGAAGAAGGAAAGGCAAAGCTTCCTTGGAAGCTTACCTTAAGGAAAGCTTACATAGAAATTATAATATCCAACTTCTTTCTCCAGGGTGGATCAGATCCCTGCTTAAATTCAGATAAGATCTTAGTTCATCTGAGATTTTTAATGCATCCGAGAATCGGATGCAGTATTCTCAACTTCTATTCAACCCAGTATGATTTGATACTCGGTTTTCATTGCATCTCTCGGATCATCTGAAATCTAATGCTTGGTGGATTGTATGTAGATCTGATCCTCGGATGATCGGATCATCTACTCTGATGTTCGGATGTTGATTCCAGATCAGAACACTGACAATCCTCACACACACACACAAAAAAAAAAAAAAAAAAAAAAAAACTTGGAGTAATAGTTCACCAGCCTGGCAGTAGATATCACCTATTGGAGGCTTGGGTCCAAGTTCAAAAAGTCCAAGTCCTCAAGCCCAAGAGGCCTTCTAAACAAGGTCCTTCATTCAGTCCTGGCTCTATATTTTAGGGAAGTAGGTTGCCTGACTTCACCCTAACCAATTTTTGAGGACATTGAAACTTAGGCAGTTTTTTTAACCTCCCTGCCCCCAGGGAATTTATGCCTAGATCCTCCACAGTCTGGACTCTGAATGATTTACTAGACCAACAGGAACTTGGGCAGTTTAATTTCCCTTAAAATGGAACAAGTTTTCAAATTTGTATCTCCTTAGGGGCCTCCTTGGGTAAGCCCCTCCTCCCCTTCTGGTCAGCAAGAGTTGAGCTTCAGGCTGCTCTTCACTAGGTTTTTTTCTGAATACAACCTGGTTATATATATATATGTTAAGACAGTAGCATTAAGGCTACTACCAGACAGGTCAAACTCAATTCCATGGTGCATATAAGTAGTCAGAAGGGGTATGGTGAATTCAGGTGAGATACTGGATCTTTAGATCTTAAAGTTCCCCATTCACAACTACTTTAGGAGGGACAGGAGTCCCTCATCAAGGCACCTGTAATAACACTTAGGGTTTAGGCCCTGTTAATCAACCCTTTCCAATTCCCCACATCTAGAGGCTCCTACAGGAACCACCCCAATGGGGGTCATTCCATCCCTAGCAGTATCCATCGTTTTCCCCAGGTAGGGGGAAATCGAGTAGCCGAGGCTCCAAGGTCTTTTGACCCACTCCAGGGGACGAGGGCATAAAAACCCTTCCCCCCAATGACTCCTCCAGCCTCACTCAGTCCACCAGTAGGAGTTCTCCGTTCTTTCAGATTAGACTGGCAAACAAATCCTGTCATTCTTTTTAATCCAAGTCCAGTCAGGCTCCTGACCCGGTCAGAATACAAGGCCCTTCAAAGACCAAGTCCTGGCCTCTGTATCCAGTCTCTTATGTCAAGAACGCAATAGAAAGGGTGGAAAATGTAAAATCTCTCGGGTTTTACAGTCGCCTGTTCCTAGTACCAAGCCTCACCTAAGGTGGAGGCCAGTCATAGACCTAAACAGGCTCAACACTTTTCTACACGTAGAAAAGTTCAAAATGGAAACTCCAGAGTTCATCAGGACCTCCCTGATTCCAGGGGAGTGGGTATCGTCGATAGATCTATCGGACACTTACCTACACATCTCCATCCATCCATACTCAAGGAAATACCTAAGGTTTTGCTACAAGTCACAGGTGTTCCAATTCACCTCCCTCCCATTTGGACTAGTCACAGCCCCCCAGGTCTTTACAATGATCGTAAAGGAAGTGAAACTAATGGCCCTCTCAAGAGGACTCAGAATTCACCAATACCTGGACGACTGGCTGATCAGGTCCCAGTCTCAGGAGGAAGCCCAAGTGAACACATAGGCAGTGGTAGACCTAACTCAGTCCTTGGGGTGGATAATAAATCAGGAAAAATCAGAACTGAAACCTACTCAGGTGTTTTTCGTTCATGGGCTACGAATACCACCTAGATTCAGCCCTTGTAAAACCCACTCAAGAGAGATGGCTCAAACTTTAGGATTTGATCCTACTACTCGAGTCAAAACATGTTTTGACTGCAAGATGTTTGATGTCTCTAATTGGGTTGCTAGTCTCAACGGAGAAATGGTCCCGGAGGGACGCCTTCACAGGAGGCCCTTTCATTTTCATCTCAAGGAGCACTGGAGATATCCTTAGTCGCTGGACAACCTCCTTCCTTGGACAGAAGCCATTGCAGCCCACCTAGATTGGTGGCAAAATCCCTCAAACGTGATGAAAGGTGCAGACCTTCATCCCAAACACCACAGTATCCAACTCTTTACCGACGCCTCACACGAAGGTTGGGGCGCTCACTTAGACCAAAAATTCCACAAAGGGTCTGTGGTCAGATCGGGAAAAAAGGCTACACATATATGTCCTAGAATTGAAGGCGGTCTCCCTGGCCCTTCGAGACTTCAAGGACCAGTGCCAGAATCAAACAGTGTTAGTTGCGATGTACAACTCAACAGTGGTAGCCTACATCAACAACAAGGAGGAACACACTCAGTAGAGATGTGCGCTCTCCTGTGGAAGATCACGACCTGGGGCCATCACTACCTCATAACATTGAAAGCCAGGCACGTTCTAGGGTGCCTGAATGTGATGGCCGACCTACTGTCCAGGTCCAACCAAGTGCTCAACAGAATGGTCTCTTCACCCCCAGGTGTTCAAACAGATCTGCCAGAAGTGGTTCACACCTCATGTAGACTTATTTGCCACTCACCTGAACCACAAGCTCCCACTGTACGTGTCTCCTATCCCAGACCCAAGGGCCTGGGACATAGATGCTCTAAACATAAACTAGACCAACCTCACGGCCTAGGCATACCCTCCTACGGCTCCTTCACAAGGTGATCCAAAAGATCAGGCAATGTTATTGTCTGATCATCGTAATAGCCCCAGGCTGGCCAGGGATGCCCTGGTTTTGGGACCTAGTAGTGCTGGGACGATGTTTGCAAACTTCGGTATTATCGCTCGCTGGCTCATTGCCAATCAATGATCAGCAAACTTTAAGTAAAACCGATATTTGCTAAATCCATTTCTTTGCAGCCTTTTGGTCACAATAAAATACTAACCTTAATAATATTTTGTAAAAATCTGAAATATCCATCAGTTAAAATCACAAAACTACCCGTGAATGCAATAAAAATCATGTAATTAGAAACACCTTGGGGTTTTCCCACTGTTGTCAAGGTAATCAAAATCAGCCAATCACAAGTGAGAATACATCAAGCATGGTCTATTAGTGAGGGAGACGTCTGTGAATGGCTTTTAGATTATATTTTGGTCATATTTGTGGCAATTTGTGTGTATTTTACTTGATATAATTTAATATTAATATTTTATCTGTCTTTTTTACACTTCAACTCCATAATCGGAAATGTTCGAAGTTTGGTTACAAATGTCCGATACGAACTTCGACAGGAAAAATCCAAGCGATCTCCCAGCACTAGGACCTAGTGCAGCTCTCAACAGAGATCCCACTACAACTCCCAGTGTCAACGACCCTACTCAAACAGTCCCACAACTATGTGTTCCACAACAATCCACAACAGCTGAACCTCCACGCCTGGTGTCTAGGAGTGGACAACTCCAAGAACAAGGCTTCTCTGTGGAGGTGGCAGAGAGAATTGCTGCCCCTCAGCGGTCATCAACAAGGACCATCTACAGGTCAAAGTGGGCCCTATTTGAAAAATGGTGCAGAGAAAATTCGGTGGTTTTCTCCACTCCATCTGTGAAACAAATCTCAGATTTTTTCATGTACCTGTACCAAGACTTAAACAGGCGCCCCTCGACCGTTGATGGTTACAGGACTGCAATCGTTGACACTTTGGGCCCAACGGCCCAACACATTACACACAATGCAGACCTTCATAGGTTACTCTCCAGTTTTCACAGGGATCGTCCTAAGAGTTCCAGAAATTTACCCAAGTGGAACCTTTCTGTTGTCCTTAACAAGCTCACTAAAGCACCATTTGAGCCCATGAAAGACACAGACCTCAAACATCTTACTCTAAAACTGCTTTCTTGCTAGCTTTGACCTCCGGCAATCGCCGCAGCGAAATCCATGCCTGGGTCGCAAACAAGTATCTAATCTAGGCCAATGGGAAAAGGTTGCCTTGTTCCCCTCTTCTGATTTAATAGCCAAAAACCAACTAGCAAGAGAAGGTTCTCAAAGTGTATCTCCGGTGACTATTCCTGCTTTGACTACCATTGTAGATAGACAATTTAAGGAAGACAGGACCCTGTGTCCCGTGCGGGCCCTGAGGTTTTATTTGGACCGAACAAAGACCTGAGAGGGTCTCGTTCTCTCCTTTTCATCTCCTTTACCAAAGGACATACCTCAGACATCAGACCCCCTACTCTCTCTTCATGGTTGAAACAAACCATCCTACTTTGTTACAAACAAGCAGATCAACAAGCCTTGGACTTGGTCCAAGTCAAAGCGCATGACATCCGGGCCTTCGCGGCCTCTAAGGCCTTTTACGGTGGGGTATCGGTGGACCAATCATGCAAGCCTGTCACTGGAAAGCTCACAACACATTTACAAATTTTTACCTAAAAGACCTTACTTGGTCGGACACCGACAACAATATATATCTGGGACCCGTAGTGGCGGCACAACAAGTCCTAGATCCTTCCCCTCAGACCAGTTGTCCTCGGAAAGAAAAAAGGGGGGGGGGCACATCCGCTACAACCAAGTCTTCAGGAGTCTCTCCCAGGATCTAGGTATTCCTTTACCTTCAAGATGTTACGGGTAAGGTCATTTTTGTTTTTCAGTTATCAAGTAACTTCTATTAAGGACTTATTTAGTTGTCATTAATCTCATATTCTTTTTTTTTTTTTTATTTTTTTTTTTTGTTTTTCAAAAAGTATCATATACAAACTTCAATAATACACTGACAATGAAAGAAGGACAAAGAGAGAATACATCCATTTTCAAATAGGACGATACAATAAGGAAAAAATATACAAAACATTATTATTACAGTAACAAAAAGTACACAAGTGGAATCTAGATTTATCTGCTTTTTTTATTTTTTCTATACTTTTTTTTTTTTTTTTTTATCACATAGAACAAAGAAATAAAATAGCTAAAACCATTTTAATCGTATTGGGTTAGGTTAATAATAGATCTTCTAAAGTGAAACAGGTTCAAAAAGTTTCTTGAAACCTAACCAATTTTTCTTAAATTCTTCTTCTTTGCTTATATTAGTGCTAAGTAGAAGTTGCTCATCATAGCATATTTTTAATTTTGTACAAAGCTCCTTAAAGTTTGGTATTTTTGCATTCACTGCACATATAAAAATGTAATATTTGGTAACCAATATTAGGGAATTGACAGGAAGGAAGTTATTGTCATTATTCAAATGGCCCAGTAGGATTTCAAGAGGTGCTAAAACTAAATGTTTATTTAATACAAGATCCAACCAATGGTTTAAATCTTTCCACAGTTGCATCACAACTTTACATGACACAAATAAATGGACAATAGATTCAGTTGCTGATTTACATATCCGGCATGCATTTTCTTGAGACTTGCCAATCCGGTGAAGCAGTTTGTTTGTTCCTAGTATCCGGTAGATTAGTTTGTACTGGAACCAAATGAGTTTGTTATCTAGTATAGTATTAAAACATATAAAGAATATTCTCTTCCAATTTATGTTATCTATAATTGTATTCAATTCATGGTTCCATTGGTCCCTGTACTTATTATCCCCGCTCTTACTATTTAAAATATTGTATATATTTTTGCAGCCTTTCTTTTGCTTAATCAAGAAAGATAAGTGATTGGGGATCCATGGTCTTTCTGGGGATTCTCTTTGGTGCTCAGTGTCACCCATTAATTTTTTAATGGCACCTCTTACCTCGTAATAGTCAAGGAAGTTTTTTATTTTGAAATTATAAACGTCTTCAATTTCAGTCTTAGATTTCATTTTTAAAGTGTTGCAGTTAACCAAGTCACCAACCATAGTAATGACATTCTTGTACCATTGGTCTTTAAGTAGCCCTCTTTTCACTTTCGAGTTGCACCATAACGGAGATAGTATATTATCCTGAGTTTTTATTGACAGAGCATTATAAATATGGTCCCATATTTCGAAAACTTCTTTCCAGAACTGATTTCTGGACTGAGATACTATTGTACGCACCCCATGAGGGCCATAATCAATGAGCGTACTAATTGGACAACATATCTTTTCAAAAAGTGTAGCCCATTGAGTATTCTGTGACTGTAAAAGTCTCCTAATCCATATACATTTCATTGCTCTCACAAAATATTCTAAATTTATCATTTTTAATCCTCCATTTTGGTAGCTTTGTGTTACATTAATACGTTTAACCTTGTCTGGTTTATTGCTCCATAGAAAGGCATAAAATTTATATTCAAGTTGTTTTATATATTCAGACTGCCCGACCGGACAGGTCATTATTATATGGTTCAGTTTTGAAACTGCTAGAGTTTTAATAACAGTTATCTTACCAATTGGAGTCAAGCACCTCTTGTTCCACCCCTTCAATAGTTTGTCTATTTTGCTTAAAACATTTGGAAAATTTATTTCTGGAATTTTATTCAACTCAACATTGAATTCAATGCCTAAAAAGGAGAAGTCAGTGGCACCCCATTCTAGTTTACAGTTTGTATTGATCTTTTCCTTTGAAAATTTTTTCCTTCCTATCCAAACTACTTTAGTTTTACTGGTATTCATTTTTAGGCCTGATGCTGTTCCAAATATTTCAATAGTGTTAAGCGCTGATAATAAAGATCTCTCTGAGCCATCTAAAATTATAGTAGTGTCATCGGCAAATTGTATAATTTTGTATTCTTCCAAGCCTACTTGGACGCCCTTGATGGCTTTATTTTTATTTATTAAGGTACATAGGATCTGTGCACAAATTATAAACAAATATGGTGCTATCGGATCTCCTTGTTTACATCCTCTCTCAATGTTTATAAATTCTGACAGGAACCCTGCTTGCAGTACTGTTGCCTTTATGTTGCTATTGAATAATTCAATCCACCTTATAAAGTCAGGGCCAAAGCCAAAGTTTTTTAAAACCTGAAACAAAAACTTCCAGGAGATGGAATCAAAAGCCTTCTCGAAATCTATAAGCATTAAAAGTCCGTCAATGTTTTTTCGTTCTGTGTAGTTCATTAAATCATAAATTAACCGTGTCCCCTCCCCGATGTAACGTCCCTTAATAAAGCCTGTTTGTGTATTATCGATTAATTTTGCAAGCAAAGGTTTTAGTCTTGATGCAATACTTGAGGATGCTATTTTATACAAAACGCTTAATAGTGATATTGGTCTCCAGTTCTTTAATAAGTCACGTTGCTTATTACCTTTTGGGAGACAACTAATAATTGTCTGTCTTAGACTTAGTGGTAGGGTTCCTTTCGAATAAGAATAATTAAACGCTCGCAAAACAAAGTATTTTAGTTTACTCCAGAACATCTTATAAAATTCGGCCGGGAAACCATCAATGCCCGGCGTTTTGTTTTATTTTTCATTCCTTTTAGTGCATCACCTATTTCTGTAACAGTCAGGGGACCTTCTATATTTAATGCTTCTTCTGGGGTTAATTTATTTTGTTGGTTATTTATAGAATTCCAGTCAAAATCATTATGGCAATTTTTTTTGTTTTCAAACAAGCGTGCATAGAAAGTTCTAATCTGATCTAGAATTACTTTTTGGTTAGTAATTACTGTACCATCATTAAGCGTAATCTTTTTAATGGTCTTTTCAGTGTAATTATGTTTTTCCAAATTACAAAATTCCCTTGTTGGTTTTTCAAAAAGAGATAGATTCTGGACCCTTGACCTTATCATTTGACCATGCATATGACATTCACGTAATTGTTTCAATTCCTCTTGCTTCAGTCTTAAAGATTCTGTAGCACATATTGTTTCGACCTTTTCTAGTTGTTCTATTTCTGCTACCAGGTGTAGTTCCTTAGTTTGGTGCTCCTTTTTAAGTTTACTAGCAAATTTTATAGTATCTCCTCGAATTTTTAGCAGCAGTGTTTCTAAAAAGATATCATCTGTTATAGTAAAATTTATGTTTAAATCTTGTATTGAGTCAAGATATTCCAAATCATACACTGGTACTGCATATTCTTTTTTTATTGTCATAATTGAATCATTGATTAGTTTTAGATAGTCTGGATTTCTCAGGAGACTACAATTGAATTTCCAAAAACCTCGGCCCTGTTTAAAAGTATCTAATATTATATCCATGTCTACTCTAGAATGGTCACTTCTATAACCAGGCTTTATTTGGCAGTTTTGAACAAGGTCCGTAAAAGTTTCAGAAATCAAAAAATAGTCTAATCTTGCCTGTTTTACAGGATTGCGCCTCCTCCATGTATATCTTTTAGTTGTTGGATGTATTAATCTAAAAGCATCCGATAGTTTTAAATTCTTGACAATATCCAGAACTTTTGATTGAGCCCGGGGATTATTAATATTCACATAGTTATTACTGTCGATATTTGGATCGAGAGTGAGATTAAAGTCCCCACATATTATTGAATAGGTTTCGTTGGAGTCCTCTATGTATTTGCTTAACTTGTCAAAAAACTGTGGGTTATCGTTATTTGGGGCATATATATTTATGATCCTGAGAGAGAAACCTGGCAGCTGTAAATCAACCAGAAGAAGATTACCTACACTGTCTGTTGTTATATTTTTTATTGAATATTCAAAGTTATTCTTGATGATTATTGCAACTCCTCGGGAGTTTGTTTTGCACCCGTGAATAATGCATTTGCAGGTTGGGAAAGTTGTAAGTATATCATGTTCGTCGGATTTAATCAGGTGTGTATCTTGCAAGCAGAGTATATTTATCTTATTATGTTCATTCAATAAAAAATTAGACACATCATACCGTTTTTTCTTTTCCCTAATACCCTGTACATTTGCCGATGACACTCTTATTGTGTTATGCATATTTTTTATTCATGGCCCAGAGAGACACACAAAGCATGATGAGCACTTCGTAGTTTATGACAGTTTTACCTGTATCACTTGAAACATTTGATAAGATTTTTTTACCAAGCATTTTTATAATTTTTGAAAAACAGAAATAATTTTCTTCATGAGCACAACGAAAAGTTATATATAAACTCGATAAACATTTAGAACAATTGAGCCACCTATATATACAGATTTCGTTTATACTGAATATAGTCTTTGAACATTGTTTTCCACTAACATTATTTAGTTTAATAGATACTTCTAAAAGGTGAGAACAACTTTTTTGAACAACGTTACAAATAACTATGTACAAACAAAAGAACCAAATAAAGAAACTAAACAACATCTATATAGTGACTAATTAAAGAGTAATTGATCATTCGATTAGAGAAAAGGATACACTATTTCTGTAACCAACAATCCACTTTTTATGTGAAATTATGGGGTGTTTGCTAAGGGCCATTTTATGATAAAAACTGAACAGTGAACAACCTAGAAAGTAGTATGTTTATAACCAAGATACATAATTATGGCAGCAATGAGGAGATTTATTGACATAAATCTGAATTGATACCAAGGGGTGTACAGCCGAAGTAGTAGTATGCTTAATGCAAAAGACATATTTATGACAATATTACAACCCAGGTGATAATATTCTTGTATTTATTTTTTTGTTACTCTACATCGCGTTCATCAGTCAGGGTCATATTGCGATGAGTAGTTTAACCGGTGGACACACATATTCACACATATTTATGACATTTTTACATGTCTAAATACCTCCCACCCAAAAAGACTATATAAAAAACTGAATAGTGAACAACATAGGTAGTAATAAGCTTACAACCAAGACACATATTTTACATATACCAAAACACACCCTATGAGTAGAGATGGTGTGAAATCCAAGGGTATTGGAAGTTTATAGTATTACAGTAGATTCTTTCTCAACACTACACCTTGCCCAATATTATACTGTGTTTCCATTACTTTACATCTGTTTGCACTCCTCCCTTTCCTACTTTTGGAAGCTTGTTTTAGATTGGAGTATATTTCTCCAGCCTAAAAGCGGAGATTGTTACCATACATTTTTGTTTTATTCACATTTATACATTCTCAACAAAACAACAGTTTTACATTTCCCCCATCACTAGATTTACTCTTAGATGCAGGGATTGTAGTAGACCTGTACTGGCTTTGATAAATATTTCTCGACAACACCAGTGCACGAATGTTTATATTTAGTTTTCATAATTTTACTCCTGTTTTACACCTCCTAGCATTAACTCTTAGACCAAGGAATTGTGGCAGTGTGCAGTTCATTGTTACCGTATATTTCTCAACTACCACTTTGATAACTTAATCAACACTGTATGAGTTTACAGTTTCCCCCATCAGAAGATGCAGGGATTATGTCTTATCTATATTGGCATTGATACAGAATTATCAATACTACACACTGCACATTTCCCCCATCACTAGATTCACTCTTAGATGCAGGGAATGTAGCAGACCTGTAGTGGCATTATACATATTTCTAAACACTACACCAATGTTATATTTAGTTTTCATAATGTTACACCTGTTTTATACCTCCCAGGATTAACTCTTAAACCCAGGGATTATAACAGGTTACAGTTCATTGTTACAGTATATTTCTCTATTGCCAGTATATTTCTCTATTGCTAACTTTATCAACATTTTATAACTTCACAAAACCTAGGGATTATAACAGGTTTCAGTTCATTGTGACAGTATATTTCTCTATTATCATTTGCACAACTTTTTCAACATTATATCATTTTACAAGAGTGACATTTACACCTTTTTCTCAATACAACACCAATTTATACGTCCCCCAATTTATACATCACTAGATTTGCTCGTAGATTCGGTGATTGCCACATTTTAATAGTAGCGTTTACACAAATTTTTCAACACCACACCCTTTTGCATTTTCCCCCTGACCTGATTTCCTTTTAGATACTGGGGTAATTTCACTACCGTATATTTCTCAACTACCACTTTGATAACTTAATCAACACTGTATGAGTTTACAGTTTCCCCCATCAGAAGATGCAGGGATTATGTCTTATCTATATTGGCATTGATACAGAATTATCAATACTACACACTGCACATTTCCCCCATCACTAGATTCACTCTTAGATGCAGGGAATGAAGCAGACCTGTAGTGGCATTATACATATTTCTAAACACTACACCAATGTTGTATTTAGTTTTCATAATGTTACACCTGTTTTATACCTCCCAGGATTAACTCTTAAACCCAGGGATTATAACAGGTTACAGTTCATTGCTACAGTATATTTCTCTATTGCCAGTATATTTCTCTATTGCCAACTTTATCAACATTTTATAACTTCACAAAACCTAGGGATTATAACAGGTTTCAGTTCATTGTGACAGTATATTTCTCTATTATCATTTGCACAACTTTTTCAACATTATATCATTTTACAAGAGTGACATTTACACCTTTTTCTCAATACAACACCAATTTATACGTCCCCCAATTTATACATCACTAGATTTGCTCGTAGATTCGGTGATTGCCACATTTTAATAGTAGCATTAACACAACTTTTTCAACACAACACCATTTTGCATTTTCCCCCTGACCTGATTTCCTTTTAGATACCGGTGTAATTTCACTTGTTATATATACCAAAGTTTATACCAATTTAACTCTCTAGTAACAAATATTTATTAAAAATTTATACTAATTTACATCTCTACTTATAATAGTTTATACCAATTTACATTTGTACTAACAATAATTAATATTTTCCTCGAGTTATTTTAGAAAGCCTTTTTTGGCTTTATCAATTTTTTCGCAAAAGAAGGACCGTAAAACAACAGAACCTAGTTTTGACAAATGGATTCCATCAAAATTGTACAAGCTTTGTTTTAATTTTTTTGACTTTTCAAAGAAGGGTTTAAATGTTGGTATAAAGTAGATTTTTTCAGATGGGGAGTTGAATTTTTTAAGCAGATTATTGAAACATATACGCACAAGGTTTCTTCTTTCATGGTCCCAGGGTCTTGGAATGATTGCCGACACTAATATCATTACATCTGGGTTAACTGATTTTATGAACGCAATTAACTTTGCATAGTGGTCTCTAAATTCAACTGCTGGCCCAACAGCTGGAGGGGGGTTCATTTGTTGAAGGATCTTGTTGTATTCTGTTTTTGTAATTTGGCCATTCACTAATTTTAGGTACATGATCCATTCTTCCTTAGCACTAAGCCAAGTAGTGCCCACATGCAAGATAATATTCCTATATTTTGGTAGTATACTTGGGTTTCGTTTCAGATAATCAAGAATTTTTTGTGGGTTAGCACCTGGCCTTGTAATAACATCAATACGTTCTATAGGAGTGAGACTTCTGGATAAGGAGTCCGAAATTATAACTGTTCGGTTCCCTGAAAATATAGAGTATCAGTTTATTATCAATGTACTTTTAAAAATTGGGGGGGGAAAAAAAAAACAAAAAAAACTGGTTTTTGTAGGTGTTATAGTAAACCGTTATTGAAACTAGGTATGCCATAGTTAAATTGACTTATAGGGATAATAAGTTTACAAAGTTCTTTGTTATAACACAACATAATATAAACACTTAGTCTCATTGCTGGTAATGCACCATTACTGGGAGTGCACCATTACACAATTATTACATTATTACACGTTATTTCCCATGATTGACTTTGTTTAAACCATACTCAAGGCCTTGGATGCAACTGAGGAAATTATTGTAAATCTTTGGGGCCCCAAATTTGGGCCGTCATGGCGTCTAGACACAGCTACAAATACATTCGACTGTTTATTCTCCTTTATCAGATTGAGAATTAGTTTTGAGGCGGACCATTCCCCATCATCGCTGTGCCCTGATATTGTCATTCCAGATTCATCTGTCAGTACGTAGGCATACATTACGTGATGGGAGTTTGCCACTTGGTTGGACTGAAAGAGAGCATCACGTATTCCCGCTGCTTCTTTGACTGATTTTACATTGCATGCATGACCCTGGAAGTGGCTGTCCTGAAGCACTACTATGTCTGTGTGAGAGATGGAATTGACTGAAGGGACAGTTGACGCTGGACTACTTCTAAGTTTGTTAGTTTCAAAACTGTTTTCTACGATTTGACTACCCACTTTAAGTTTGTCTTGTATCAATCTCACTTTAGTATTGGTATCTTTATAGAGCTCTCGAAATTGTTTCAGGTCCCCCACCTGGGCCGTCCTCTTTTCTTTAATTTCTGGTGGGAAATGATCACTCATTCTGATCCGAGTATTATGTTTATTCAATCTATAATGGCTTGCTACTAATTCTTTGGCAGGGGTTGTGGTGAATTTAACGACAAGTGGACGGGGCTTTTTTTTGTGGATGCCTAATCGGTAGGCTGAGTCAATTTCCACTGTGCCCTTTGGATTCGAAGGTCTACATAAAAGATCTATGTTGATCCCCAGTTCCTGCTCTAAGAAATCATATACTACTTTAATGCAATCCTCTTTTTGGGATTCTTCCAAGTTATAGAAAACTGCATTTTTTTTCAAACTGCGACATTCCATATCTATCAATTTTTTCTGAGCCCGCTCTAAATCTTTTTCTAGTCTATTGATTTTCCCTCTAGCTGATTGGATCATGTATTTTAGTTCGTTATTTTTCTTTTCTAGATTATCCAAATTGTCAATTTTTTGGGCACATTTTTTCAATGCGGACATCATAAAATGCCATCTTTCTGTCTCATCCTTCATATTCATGACATGTTCTTCTGAGCAGCCAAAAACCAATTCAAATGAATTATTTTTGAATTCTTGACTAGCAAGTGTACCCACAGAATTACCTGTATCGAATCCTGTATCTGGTAGCTTTCCATCCATTTTCAGAGCTTTTGCTGCCTTTTTAACTCCAGGACTTGGTGTTTTCGAGTTGGACAGCTGTCTTTTAGTAGCACCAGTTGGCATCGGCCTCTGGGGTTGTTCCAACTAGGTTACAGTCCTCAGATAAAAAAGCCAAAACGATCTTTTGTATTTTATCCAGTCTGGTAGAATTATAAATTCAACATTGGCTCATTGTTTCACACTACATCTAAATAAAACATATTAAATAAAACAATCTAAATCTCATATTCAGGTTGTAAAAAATTTATGAGATGTCCAACCATGGGTTGGTCAGTCACTAGTGAAGGGCCCTCAGGGACCCTTAGACCTCGAAGTGAGCACTGCTGCACTTCCGTCCTACAATCAAACATCTAGACAGTTTCAGCACTGTCTCTCATTTTATTTAGGTTTTTGGCTCATTACAGGCCCGGTCTTCGGGATCGGGGCACTGTAAATGGGACTCAGACTGGTATTTCTGGCACTATTCTATACATATTAATTCAAAATCTTAGAAAAAATGACATACCTTCCAGTCTCAGCTGTAATCCCGCCACCGGGCGGTTGAATTCAGCATTAAGTCCCACATGGTAAGCTATTGTAGCGTAATAAAATTGTAAATTTTAATTACTTAAATGTAGCTTTTATAAGCTACAAGCTTACCATGTGGGACTTAGAAGAGTCCCACCCTGCCTCCCCGCTGTTTACAGCTGAGGGGTAGGTTTTAGAAAATTTTAACGAGAAAGTAGGGCGAGAGGTCAGAGGTTATCACGTGACGACAACTAGCAGTGTATCCGGTGGCTAACAAGAACTGTCTTTTTTTCTAAGACGTTGGCCCCGGGTGTGGCAACCCGAGAACAGCATTAAGTCCCACATGGTAAGCTTGTAGCTTATAAAAGCTACATTTAAGTAATTAAAATTTACAAGTTTGTGGGTGTTCCACAGCCTAAACCCATGCATGGATTTTCACTAGATTTTCAGGATATGTTTACCCCAAGAGGATCTACAGCTGATTAGGTTTTGAGGGGTATCCAGCAGCAACTGTTGCCATGGCAACACTTTTAAAATTTTGGGGTCTTAAATTTTGTTCTAAAATCTTTAATGTTTTCTGCAACCAAAAATATTGCAGCTAGCTTCATCAGATTTGCACAAAATGCGAATGGATAGGAAAGCTTGTCTGAGAGTAATTGTGTCCTTGTTTTGGAAACAAAATGGCTGCCATATCATATCTTTAAGGCCAAATAGGAGGGTTATCATGTCAAAAAGGCCTTAGATACCCTTATAATGGTTTCTAGGGCTTCAAAATATGAAAAATACTTGTAAGAAATCATGGCCTATGAATCTTTTGTAGAACATCTCATGGGTTCTCTATACTTCTTACAACAGAAGTTGTTCCTAAGATTTTCCCAAATCTCAATGTTGTTGGTCATTTAGCTGTACCTATGGGCTGGGGTTCTTGCCTGCCGAGGCTGGCTATTTTCAAAGTTTAGGATAGTCATATCACTGATATTTTAATTTTAAAGTAGATAGGGTCTTTCTTTGAAAAATTTCATTGTCAGTGACAATTTAAGAATGAAATTGAACATACATTTCTAGTTACAAGGCAAAATATGTGAAAACTGTGGGCCTTTCTTTGAAAAATTTCATTGTCAGTGACAAATTAAGCAGTGAAATTGAACATATGTTACTAGTTACAAGGCAAAATATGGCAAACCAAGTTTGAAGAAAGAATGTTGATCTTTTTTTGAGTTATTGGATACACAAGGAAATGTCTACGGTCGTGGTGCAACGGAACTGAATCAAGTATATCTCCTGTCTTTTGTCTGGGGATATAATTATATGAAATGGTATAGCCCAAGGTCTTAAATTCACAGGAAGTAAGAAACAATTTGCTTATTGTTGCAAGAAATTGCTTGTAAAAATGTTGGTCACGGGTAAATTTAGCTGTTTGCACTTTTTCTTTTTCATTTACATCGTCTATTCAATTCACTCTCATATATATCTCTTTACACAGTACCTTTTGACAAATTTAAAGGACTGGCAGTTAGTTGAGAATTGTTACCCCTGGGTATAAGTTGTCGTATATGTATTATTGTTTGTCTAGTGCCAAAAATTATTAAGTAATATTAGCACAGATATTCCAAACATAAGCCATACGGGTCCTTACTTGATTGAAATAGAGTTATAATTCTGTCTTCAACTTCAGAAAGAGATTTTGCTTGCTACTCTGGAAGATGAACCCATAACCAAGGCAACAAACCAGAGAGGATTCCGCTACCAGGTATGACTTTTTTTTGTATCTCCAAAAAATTAAAACAAAAAAAATAAAAAGTGAAACAGATTTGCCAGAAAGTTCTTATTTTTGCATCTTTGAGGTGCCTTTGGTATGATAGATTGCCTTTTTAATGTCAAATAGACACCTGCTGCAGAATAACACTTGTATTCACAATATTTTGGGAAAAATTAAGTGCTTTGTTTAAATATTTGATTCAAGGGCCTTGTTCTCACTTTGAACTCTTGGCTTCAAATCTATGGATAACTCATTTTTTGTAAGATTTTTGAATTAAACTGAGTTGATTTTGGAGATGTTGCATTGGTAACCACAATTTATTAACATCCATACAGATCTTTTACTTACCATTGTGGTTTAGAACTGAAAATGAGATGTGACTTCCAATGCAGTCACTGTTGCCTCCAACAGATGCCACAGTGGCAAAACCAAGTGGTTACTTAGTCTTGTTTCCATGGCAATGTAGTTGTCACTTTGTCATCACTCTGTTCACCCGCAGATGTCCAGACTCTGTGGTTATTTTTGTTTCTGTCGTATCACACCACTATAATAGTCACTTAGTGGTCAAGTGTTGTCTCACAGGTGTCAGTGCCCAGACCTAGTGGTCACTTTGTCCTGCTGCCCTCACATGGCAATGCTTTGCTGCTGAAATCGGTGGCTGTTAAGGAATTCCTCTTGCCGTGTGACTTTGTGCCAAGTACCGAGACCTCTATAGACTCAGCTCTGGATGGAATGAAACAGTCACTTAGTAAGGTAATTACCCAGACTTCAGTTCTAACTTATACAAAGGTACTTCTGGTGTTTTAATGAAACAGTCATTAAAGTGTACTGTCACTGTTAATTATTTTCAAAATATATCCAACACTTGTAGTAATGACCAAACATTAAATATTCTTCTTAGCCTGTATTCACAATTGGATTAGCCAGCTATCAGTCCGAAATCATCTTTTAAAAATAGAAGTTCAGTATTTTATGTAACATTCACAGTGGAATTCACCTTGTGTTTTGCCGAGTCTTTTGTACATACAATCCATGACATAGGCCAGCTTCTAAGTAATTTTAACACAAATAAATTTGACACATGAAGGTGAACTTTCCTTCAAGGCCTTGTTCCATTTTCAAGAATTGTCAGGACAGAGGGCCTAACTTAGAGTTTTGGTGGATGTATCAGTGAAGCCTCATTTATCCTACCATGTTTGTGGTGGATCATTGTATTCAGATGTTGGAATTTTTGAAAAATAGATGCCATTGTTTATAGAAAAAATAGGACTCTGTTGTTTGGGGATAGTAAAAATAAGTTCATAAAGACTGTTGGACGGTAGTAGTCTGGAGACCAGGGGTAGCTGTGTAATTTACATAGACAAACCTTATTTGGGGAACTTTGAGTTATACAATGCATTGACAATACTAAGCATGATGTTTAGGCCTAAGTTATATAATGCTTGGCAAGTAATTGTATCCACCAGAAGCATCTGGTGGATACTTTGGTTTAGTGCTCGCTACGCCGCCGCTGTGCGTAGAGAGATTTTCGGCGTTAACGCTCTAAGAGGAAAACGACAGCAGCTAGGTTCACAAAATTTGCAGGATATCTTCATTGGGAGGTAAGCTTCTCTGGGAAGGAAAATAGCCTCATCCAGAAAAACAAGATGGCCGCCACAGGCATTTCTTTGAAAATAATCGACATTTTTCTACTGGCTGTTTCTCATAGGTAGAAGGTTGAATCTCTTCATAGGTGATATGTATAACAGATATACATGTTCTCTACAACCTTGCACACATTTGACCTTGAAGCTCTTAATTCAAAGTTATCCACAGAGTGCCGAAGTAACCCACATAGCGGACTTAAAAAGTGCCTATATCTCCCTTATTATTGGTCCTAGAGTAGTATAGGGATCGAGTGCCATGTTGAGGATCGATATCGAATGAAAATTTAGGGTGGTAGATCGATCGATATTTCAATATCGGGACCGTTAACATAACCTGTGGGCGATAATACAGGTTCTTTGAAAACGTGCACATATTAATTCATGAAATTATTAAAACATACTATTAATGCACCAAAAATATATTTCCGCAATATAAAATAAAATAAAATGAACAAATATCCAATCAAATAAGAGTTTTCATGCTTTCTTGTGTAGTAGTTGTCAGATTTTGTTTCTCTTCCGTGAAACCGGAAGTTGTCACTGACAATGTAAACAAAGATGGCGAAAAATTTGATCCAGTTTATTTCAGTTGTAAATGCTTCTTTTAAGGCGTTTATATAATAAATGTTTATTTAAGCAGTAAAATTGCTCTTTTTATTTTATTTTTGTCTGTTTTTTATATGTGGTTTCGATATTGAAATGCTGGTAGTATGTGTCGATATCGGCAGTTCCGTGGGATGATCGATCGATATTGAAAGATCGAGCATCAATCCCTACACTATCCTAGAGGTTTGCAATGTGAAACCAACCTATAGGAAATCATGTGCTGCGAATCTTCTGATGTTGTCAGAATTGACCTTGGACCCCTCCAAACTCAAACGAGGATAGCCAAACTTAAAAGTGCTTATAACTCCCTTATTATTGATCCTAGAGGTTTGGGATGGTAAACCAACATATAGGAAATCATGGGCTGGGAATCTTCTGGCGTGGTCGGATTTGACCTTGGGCCCCTCCTTCAAGGTCAAACGAGGATAGCCAAAGCTAAAAGTGCTTATAACTCGCTTATTATTGGTCCTAGAGGTTTGGGATGGTAAACCAACATATAGGAAATGATGGGGTGGTAATCTTTTGGTGTGGTCGGATTTGACCTTGGGCCCCTCCTTCAAGGTCTAACGAGGATAGCCAAACTTAAAAGTGCTTATACCTCGCTTATTATTGGTCCTAGAGGTTTGGGATGGTAAACCAACAGATAGGAAATCATGGGCTTGGAATCTTTCTGTGTGGTCGCAATTGACCTTGGGCCCCTTCTTCAAGGTCAAATGAGGACAGCCAAAGTTAAAAGTGCTTATAACTCGCTTATTATTATGTCCACCCCCCTGGGGGGTGGATATATTATTTTTGCTTTTTCCGATGTCCGTTGTCCGATGTCCGGCGTCACGCATGGTTTCCGCTCATTTAAAGGAAAAGTATTAGAGCTATTGTCACCAAATTTGGTATGCAGGCTTATTGGGTCAGTAGCTTGCTTGGGATTGCTTTTGGCTGTTGTACCTCTTTTGCTTACTGAGTAATACTTAAGTACAGCTATTTTCAGTACCCATTGGTTTCCGTGCATTTAAGCCAAAATAATTAAAGATATTTTACTACAATTTTGAATACAAGATTGTTATGTCCATAGCTCGCTTGGTATTGCATTTGGGACTGATAGCTTTGTCAGTACATGAGTAATAGCCATTTAGGTACTTCATTGTGTATTTTCAGTACTACTTTTGAGTAATTTGCTAATATCTCAGAAACCGTAAGAGATAGAATTTTTGACCCACAGGGTATCTAAGGAATGCAATCTATGCAATTTTCCAAAAATTTTCCCCTCCCCAAAAATGGCGGCCATTTTGAATTTTTGCCAAAAATGGCAAAACACTAATTTGCTTCTATCTCCTTAACCGTGCGAGATAGAGCGATTTCGGCAAGATTTTCGACCCACAGGGTATCTCAGAATTCTACTCTTGCCAATTTTGAAAAAGTTTTCCCCTCCCCAAAAATGGCGGCCATTTTGAATTTTCGAATTTTTGCCAAAAATGGCAAAACACAAATTTCCTTCTATCTCCTTAACCATGCGAGATAGAGCGATTTCGTCGAAATTTTCAACCCACAGGGTATCTAAGGAGTGTACTCTTTGCAATTTTCAAAAAATTTTCCCCTCCCCAAAAATGGCGGCCATTTTGAATTTTCGAATTTTTGCCAAAAATGGCAAAACACAAATTTGCTTCTATCTCCTTAACCGTGCGAGATAGAGCGATTTCGTCGAAATTTTCGACCCACAGGGTATCTAAGGAGTGTAATATTTGCAATTTTCAAAAAATTTTCCCCTCCCCAAAAATGGCGGCCATTTTGAATTTTCGAATTTTTGCCAAAAATGGCAAAACACAAATTTCCTTCTATCTCCTTAACCATGCGAGATAGAGCGATTTCGTCGAAATTTTCGACCCACAGGATATCTAAGGAATGCAATCTGCAATTTTCCAAAAATTTTCCCCTCCCCAAAAATGGCGGCCATTTTGAATTTTCGAATTTTTGCCAAAAATGGCAAAACACAAATTTGCTTCTGTCTCCTTAAGCGTGCCAGATAGAGTGATTTCGTCAAAATTTTCGACCCACAGGGTATTTGAGCATTGTACTCTTGGTAATTTTTTAAAAATTTTCCCCTCCCCAAAAATGGCGGCCATTTTGAATTTTCGAATTTTTGCCAAAAATGGCAAAACACAAATTTGGTTCTATCTCCTTAACCGTGCGAGATAGAGTGATTTCGTCAAAATTTTCGACCCACAGGATATCTAAGGAATGCAATCTGCAATTTTCCAAAAATTTTCCCCTCCCCAAAAATGGCGGCCATTTTGAATTTTCGAATTTTTGCCAAAAATGGCAAAACACAATTTCATTGCGTTAATACATCTTACCTAACAGACGATAGCTATTGTCCGGCGCCAGCCGGTCCCGCCAAACGCCAGAAAAAGACGTCCTGAGTTTCACCTCCGGCCGGACCGGTACACTCCACTCCACTCGCCAGGTGGCCTAGTTCCTGCTTTATTCGCCAGAGGGACGTGACGTCATAGCATCTTTTTCGTTTGGCGCGATTAGGAAGTAGTGAATTTTTTCACAAAGTTTTCAAATTGGATATATAACCTTAATTTCAGTGTTTTGTGTTTCTTGGTGTGATATACGGATATTTTATCTATCATGGCATCACCAGGACAAAGGAAGGGAGCCTGTGGCCATATTATGGCTTCATTTGACCTACATTCTAGGTGTGCTCGATGCAGGGACAAAAGTCTGGGGGATGACGCATGCGTGAAGAAACTACCTTGCGAATTTTGTGAGTTGCTAACGCCGGAGCAGGTTTTACAACTTTCAACCCCTACTTATAAAATCAGAAAGGAAAAGAAACTAGAGCGTGAGTCCCTTATTGATCCCAGTACTGTTACTGTTTTGTCTTCAGTGGATCAGGACAAGTCGGTGGGTGCTTCATCTTCTTTATCTACTTCTCAAGATCTGTCCTTACCTCAGCCTTCCTTTAAGAAAGACTTACAGGATTTGGACGAAAACTGGTCTCTGCGCATGGCTAGGCTTGAAGCATTAATAACTATGGGACAGCGTCCCCAACAGCCTACATTCTCACCGGTCAAGGCACCGGTTTCTCATGCACCTCCCGCAGGCTCTCTATCTCAAGCCCCCTTTCTACTTTCAGCCGTTCCTTCTGGCCAGGCCGGTCCGGCCTCCGGTCCGGATAGAACTAGCTTTACTACAACTACTACAAGTGTGGGCATGACTTCTCCTCTGGAAAACATTTACCCGGAACCAGAAGCATACATTGACTCTACCGAACCGGTGTTCTCTCAGCCCGGTCCGGTGTCTTATGGTGACCTATTATCTCACTCTGTTCCGGTCTCCAGTTCCAGTTACCTGCCTCCGGAACCTGTTGAGGAAGGGGAAGTATCAGACCCCGGAAGAACAACCGGATTTTGAAGCCGGGGATTCTGACAAAGTACTGAGTGAAGAACAGAACTATAGAGAAACTGTAAGAGGAGTGAGAGCGTTCATGGGGTGGACACACATCCCTGACTTGGAGTATTCCCCTTCCTCAAAATCTGATAACCCCTGGGTAGGACACCGTGCACAACCAGTGGGAAAAGTTTCTGTAGACCTTCCACCTGAAGACTGGTTATGTCGTAAACTAGAAACTTTGAATTTAGTGTTGCTCGAGGGTTACCCCTCCAAGTCTAGTGAACCCGGAGGACTCCATGTGGATCAATTTCTTAGACCACCAAAATCACAGAATAGATGGTATGGCATCCATCCTGCAGAACCTACAGACCCTCTGAGGCCTAGGAAATCTGTAAATACATGGCCCAACGATGCGGCAAAATTAAACAGTGCCTTCCCCAGAATCTGTAAGCCTGCTGTTGCAAATTCCCACCCTCCAAGCCGTCCCATTAACCAGGACACCTTACGCAAGTGGGAGAAATCAGCTAAGGAAACAAGCTATGTATGTAACCAAGCTGCTGGTTTTAATCGGTGTATAACAAAGATCCAGGATTCCGTACAAGAGCATTTAAAGTCTTTACAAGCAGAATTATCCAAAGGAAAATCCTCTTCCAAGGCTCAGGCCTCCTTAGATGAATTGCACTACTTGGCTTCATTCAACCAAAACGTCAGTTTTGCCATTGGAAAATCTCTGCAACATTTGTCAGATTTTATCTTTGTTCAGATGGCCAACTTGACATTGACTCGCAGGGACTCATACCTGGAGAATTTGAAAGCCGGAGTTAAACCGGATACATTCTCAGCTCTTCGCAACTGTCCTCTCAATGGATACGCACTCTTTCCTGATGATATCATAAGGAAAGCTGAGGACGAAATCACTCATGTTGAAAACGCCAGGCGTACTTCCCAGCCCGGACCGGGCCGTGGGGGGTTCACTGGTGGCTTTAAAAAGCAACAGCAGCAGGGGCGTTTCCAACCTTACCCTACAAACTGGACAAAATCTCAGGACACGACCAGATCTGGAGGTCCAACTGGCAAGGATATGCCTGCATGGAAATCCTTTGGAGGCAGAGGAAGAGCTAGGGGTTGTGGCAGGGGTGGTCAACCAGGACGCGGCACCCGCCCGGCCAAGGATAACCATCCATATAAATGACAATTACTGTTTACTAAGTCCGGAGCCGATGGCCCGGCCGGTAGATTGTGTACTAAGAGTGTTGGGACAGAACTTTCATGTACGTCAAGAACCTGTATTGTGTCCTGTTGCCAGTCCTGTACCTTCTGTCTTAAATGTGAGAGGGCAGCCACAAAAGAAAGGCGGAAGTCCCTCATCAAAAGTGAAAGCAGAAATAAAAATTGTGAAAAGTGTTTTTTCTGTAGATCATTGCGTTTTTGCCCCCATTGCTCCAAATGTCCACAATGTTGTCAATGCTCACCTGATAGGGGGACGTCTCCAAAAATTTTGGCAGAAGTGGTCCCTCCTGGGTGCAAATCCGAGAGTAGTGTCCATTTTGAGGGACGGCTACATTCTCCCATTCAAAATCAGACCCCCTTTGGTAAGGGATCCATTGATAGTCAGTGGTTATGCAAACCCCCTCAGGAACCTCTACCTGAAGGAGGCTTTGCAGGCCTTGCTGCAGAAGGAGGCAGTAGAGATGGTGAGGGTTCGAACATCTCTAGCCTTCTTCAACCGACTGTTCATAGTTCCAAAACCAAACCAAAAATGGCGACCAATCTTGGACCTCAGTGCTCTAAACAAATTTTTGAGCGTAAAAACATTCAAAATGGAAACCCCAGAAACAATTCGGATTTCCTTGCAACAGGGGGAATGGGTGACATCGTTGGACTTCAGCGACGCCTATTTCCACATTCCAGTTCATATGCAGTCCCGGAAATATCTCAGGTTCCATTTCCAAAATCAGTCTTTTCAGTTCAAGGCCCTTCCCTTCGGCCTCTCCACCGCTCCGATGGAGTTCACTTGTGTGGTCAAAGAGGTCAAGTTAATGGCTCAATCCCGGGGTATAAGGATCCACCAGTACCTAGACGACTGGTTGATTCGAGCCCCTACCAAAGAATCCTGCCACCAGGGCACTCAATCCCTCCTCGCCCTTTGCCAGGAGTTGGGTTGGATAATCAATGTACACAAGTCAGAACTAGAACCCAAACAGACTTTCGAGTTCGTGGGTTACATGTACGATCTCTCCCAGGGACTGGTCTTACCGACCCAGAACCGGTGGGAGTCGATCCTTCAAAAGTTGGAATCCATCCTATCCAAACCAAGTTGCCGAGTCAGGAACTTCATGTCCCTGATAGGCCTACTTACAGCGACGGAAAAACAGGTTCCCCTGGGGAGACTCCACATGAGACCCATCCAGTGGCACCTAAAACGACATTGGAGAGTTCCAGAATCCCTGGAAAAGGAGATTCCTGTACCAAGGTCACTTCACCCACACCTTCTATGGTGGACCAGGGAGACAAATGTCTTGACAGGACAACCCTTGCACCCTTTGAATCATGCCGTGCAAATCTTTACAGACGCCTCAAAAGAAGGCTGGGGTGCTCACTTAGGAGACTTCACAGCAAGAGGCGTTTGGTCAGTTCCAGAAAGTCATCTTCACATAAACTTCCTGGAACTAAAAGCGGTCTTACTGGCCTTGAAAAGGTTCCAGCACTTGGTACAAGGCAAAGTAGTTCTAGTTGCCACGGACAACACGACAGTTGTGGCATACATCAACAAGGAAGGAGGTATGAGGTCAGGCTCACTTTGTGCCCTTCTATGGCGACTCCTGTGTTGGTGCAATCTGAGACAGGTAGTCCTAAAGGCCAGACACATCCCTGGTCGTCTGAATGTGATTGCAGACAAATTGTCTCGTCAAGGCCAAGTCATTCAGACAGAATGGTCACTGCACCAAGGGGTCTTCGACCTCATAGTTCAGACCTGGCACCGTCCCCAGGTGGACATGTTTGCAACAAAGTACAATTGCAAACTAGCCCAATATGTGTCTCCAGTGCCGGACCCCAATGCTTGGGCAGTGGACGCCCTAACAGTCTCGTGGGAAAACCTGGACATGTATGTTTTCCCCCAGTATCGTTACTGGGCAAGGTGGTCAGCAAACTGTCGGACCATCTTTACAAGAGAGTGACCCTCATAGCTCCGGGTTGGCCCAACATGCCATGGTTCTGGGACCTGGTGGAACTGTCGTCTCAGATCCCTCTTTGCCTACCCAGTCATCCCGACCTAGTGACACAGCCATTCAACAAGGCGCGTCACAGGAATCTGACCAATCTAAACCTACACGCCTGGCTCCTAGAGCCGAGGCTATCAAGGAGCAAGGGTTCTCTAGTCCAGTGGCGTCACGAATTGAGGCTCCTCAAAGAAGTTCAACCAGAACAGTCTATGAGGCAAAGTGGGCCGTTTTTGTCAGATGGTGTGAATCAAGTCAGGTGGACTTCCGGTCTCCATCTGTCAAACAAATAGCAGATTTTCTCCTGCATCTATTCCAGGAAAAGAATCTCCAACCCAGTACCATTGATGGTTACAGATCGGCCATTGCGGACAAATTAGGAAATTCTTCCTTGAATGTGAGCAAAGATGAAAACCTAACTCGTCTTTTGGACAGTTTTCACAGAGATAGACCAAAGGGTAGGCGAGGAATTCCTTCATGGAATCTCTCTCTCGTTCTACATCAGCTCACCAAACCACCATTTGAGCCTCTCAGAAAGGCCTCATTAAAACATCTGACCTTTAAAACGGTTTTCCTCCTCGCTCTAGGTTCTGGAAAACGTAGGAGCGAAATACACGCTTGGCTGAACAAAAATATTAGACACCAAGCTGACTGGTCAAAAGTGTCCCTTTACCCGTCTCCGATGTTCTTGGCTAAAAACCACTTAGCAAAAGAAGGTCCAGAGTGCGTGGCGCCAGTGGTTATACCAGCCCTGGCTCCTACTCTGGACAAGTCCTTGAAGGAGGACAGGTCACTCTGCCCAGTGAGAGCTCTGCGCTACTATCTGGACAAAACTCAAGATGTCAGACAAGGAAAGGAGCTGGTTTTTGTCTCCTTCAAAAAGGGTTTCACGAAGGATATTTCTCCTGCTACGATCTCGTCTTGGATCAAGCAGACGGTTATCCTTTGCTATGATCTCTCAGATCAGGAGTCTCTAACCCTTCACCAGGTGAAGGCGCATGACGTTAGAGCCTTCGCGGCTTCTAAAGCCTTTCAAGGTGGCATCTCACTAGACCAGATCTTAGCTGCATGCCACTGGAAGTCCCACAACACCTTTACTCAGTTTTATCTTAAAGATGTGGCGTGGGCAGATTCGGAGCTTTTTCACTTAGGTCCAGTGGTGGCTGCACAGCAGATCCACCAATGAACCTTCTTGGCTCCTATTTTGTAAATAGTGTACATAATAATTAAGGTTTTTTACTAGGTTGCCTGAGGCACTGAGTATGAGACCATTATTCCACTCTTACAGGCTAATTGGAATCTTTAGGACTGAACTCTTCTCTCTTCCTCCTCTCAGAGCAGAAAAAAGAGGGGGGGGGGGGGGGGGGGGGGAATGGCACTGCTTGGTAACTTAAGGAGCAGTTGTTAGCTTCTTTATCAGCCGGGCCAGAGGTTACGTGCCTATTTTATAGAGTTCCTTCTAGTCCTTAGGAAGCTGCCCTCCTTCCACTGGGTAGTTATTCTAGCTATCGTCTGTTAGGTAAGATGTATTAACGCAATGAAATTGCAAATTTTAATTAGTAAGTTAAATTTTTATTAGTTAATACCTTACCTAACAGACGGGAGATTCCCACCCGGCCTTCCCCGCTTTCAGCTTCAATTAACCTAATTTGGGACGAAAAAGATGCTATGACGTCACGTCCCTCTGGCGAATAAAGCAGGAACTAGGCCACCTGGCGAGTGGAGTGGAGTGTACCGGTCCGGCCGGAGGTGAAACTCAGGACGTCTTTTTCTGGCGTTTGGCGGGACCGGCTGGCGCCGGACAACAGCTATCGTCTGTTAGGTAAGGTATTAACTAATAAAAATTTAATTTACTAATTAAAATTTGCAAATTTGCTTCTATCTCCTTAACCGTGCGAGATAGAGCAATTTCGTCAAAATTTTCGACCCACAGGGTATCTAAGGAATGCCATCTTTGCAATTTTCAAAAAATTTTCCCCTCCCCAAAAATGGCGGCCATTTTGAATTTTCGAAGTTTTTTCCAAAAATGGCAAAACACAAATTTCCTTCTATCTCCTTAACCATGCGAGATAGAGCGATTTCGTCAAAATTTTCGACCCACAGGTATTTGAGCATTGTATTATGTCCACCCCCCTGGGGGGTGGATATATTATTTTTGCTTTTTTTGCCGTCCGATGTCCGATGTCCGGCGTCCGATGTCCGGCGTCACGCATGGTTTCCGCTCATTTAAAGGAAAAGTATTAGAGCTATTGTCACCAAATTTGGTATGCAGGCTTATTGGGTCAGTAGCTTGCTTGGGATTGCTTTTGGCTGTTGTACCTCTTTTGCTTACTGCTTACCTCTTTTGCTATTTTCAGTACCCATTGGTTTCCGTGCATTTAAGCCAAAATAATTAAAGATATTTTACTACAATTTTGAATACAATATTGTTATGTCCATAGCTCGCTTGGTATTGCATTTGGGACTGATAGCTTTGTCAGTACATGAGTAATAGCCATTTAGGTACTTCATTGTGTATTTTCAGTACTACTTTTGAGTAATTTGCTTCTATCTCCTTAACCGTGCGAGATAGAGCGATTTCGGCAAAATTTTCGACCCGCAGGGTATCTCAGGAGTGTACTCTTTGCAATTTTCAAAAAATTTTCCCCTCCCCAAAAATGGCGGCCATTTTGAATTTTCGAATTTTTGCCAAAAATGGCAAAACACAAATTTGCTTCTATCTCCTTAACCATGCGAGATAGAGCGATTTCGTCGAAATTTTCGACCCGCAGGGTATCTAAGGAGTGTACTCTTTGCAATTTTCAAAAAATTTTCCCCTCCCCCAAAATGGCGGCCATTTTGAACTTTCGAATTTTTGCCAAAAATGGCAAAACACAAATTTCCTTCTATCTCCTTAACCGTGCGAGATAGAGCGATTTCGTTGAAATTTTCAACCCGCAGGGTATCTAAAGAGTGTACTCTTTGCAATTTTCAAAAAATTTTCCCCTCCCCAAAAATGGCGGCCATTTTGAATTTTCGAATTTTTGCCAAAAATGGCAAAACACAAATTTGCTTCTATCTCCTTAACCGTGCGAGATAGAGCGATTTCGTCGAAATTTTCGACCCGCAGGGTATCTAAGGAATGCAATCTTTGCAATTTTCAAAAAATTTTCCCCTCCCCAAAAATGGCGGCCATTTTGAATTTTCGAATTTTTGCCAAAAATGGCAAAACACTAATTTGCTTCTATCTCCTTAACCGTGCGAGATAGAGTGATTTCGTCGAAATTTTCGACCCACAGGGTATCTAAGGAATGCAATCTGCAATTTTTCAAAAATTTTCCCCTCCCCAAAAATGGCGGCCATTTTGAATTTTCGAATTTTTGCCAAAAATGGCAAAACACAAATTTGCTTCTATCTCCTTAACCGTGCCAGATAGAGCGATTTCGTCGAAATTTTCGACCCACAGGGTATCTGAGCATTGTACTCTTGGTAATTTATAAAAAATTTTCCCCTCCCCAAAAATGGCGGCCATTTTGAATTTTCGAATTTTTGCCAAAAATGGCAAAACACAAATTTGCTTCTATCTCCTTAACCGTGCGAGATAGAGCGATTTCGGCAAAATTTTCGACGCACAGGGTATCTAAGCAATGCAATCTTTGCAATTTTCAAAAAATTTTCCCCTCCCCAAAAATGGCGGCCATTTTGAATTTTCGAATTTTTGCCAAAAATGGCAAAACACAAATTTGCTTCTATCTCCTTAACCATGCGAGATAGAGCGATTTCGTCGAAATTTTCTACCCACAGGGTATCTAAAGAATGTAATATTTGCAATTTTCAAAAAAATTTCCCCTCCCCAAAAATGGCGGCCATTTTGAATTTTGGAATTTTTGCCAAAAATGGCAAAACACAAATTTGCTTCTATCTCCTTAACCGTGCGAGATAGAGCGATTTCGGCAAAATTTTCGACCCACAGGGTATCTAAGCAATGCAATCTTTGCAATTTTCAAAATATTTTCCCCTCCCCAAAAATGGCGGCCATTTTGAATTTTCGAATTTTTGCCAAAAATGGCAAAACACTAATTTGCTTCTATCTCCTTAACCGTGCGAGATAGAGCGATTTCGGCAAAATTTTCGACGCACAGGGTATCTAAGCAATGCAATCTTTGCAATTTTCAAAATATTTTCCCCTCCCCCAAAATGGCGGCCATTTTGAATTTTCGAATTTTTGCCAAAAATGGCAAAACACTAATTTGCTTCTATCTCCTTAACCGTGCGAGATAGAGCGATTTCGGCAAAATTTTCGACCCACAGGGTATCTGAGCATTGTACTCTTGGTAATTTCTAAAAAATTTTCCCCTCCCCAAAAATGGCGGCCATTTTGAATTTTCGAATTTTTGCCAAAAATGGCAAAACACTAATTTGCTTCTATCTCCTTAACCGTGCGAGATAGAGCGATTTCGGCAAAATTTTCGACCCACAGGGTATCTGAGCATTGTACTCTTGGTAATTTCTAAAAAATTTTCCCCTCCCCAAAAATGGCGGCCATTTTGAATTTTCGAATTTTTGCCAAAAATGGCAAAACACAAATTTGCTTCTATCTCCTTAACCGTGCGAGAATCTTTGTAATTTTCCAAAAATTTTCCCCTCCCCAAAAATGGCGGCCATTTTGAATTTTCGAATTTTTGCCAAAAATGGCAAAACACAAATTTGCTTCTATCTCCTTAACCGTGCCAGATAGAGCGATTTCGTCGAAATTTTCGACCCACAGGGTATCTGAGCATTGTACTCTTGGTAATTTATAAAAAAATTTTCCCCTCCCCAAAAATGGCGGCCATTTTGAATTTTCGAATTTTTGCCAAAAATGGCAAAACACAAATTTGCTTCTATCTCCTTAACCATGCGAGATAGAGCGATTTCGTCGAAATTTTCGACCCGCAGGGTATCTAAGGAGTGTACTCTTTGCAATTTTCAAAAAATTTTCCCCTCCCCCAAAATGGCGGCCATTTTGAATTTTCGAATTTTTGCCAAAAATGGCAAAACACAAATTTCCTTCTATCTCCTTAACCGTGCGAGATAGAGCGATTTCGTTGAAATTTTCAACCCGCAGGGTATCTAAAGAGTGTACTCTTTGCAATTTTCAAAAAATTTTCCCCTCCCCAAAAATGGCGGCCATTTTGAATTTTCGAATTTTTGCCAAAAATGGCAAAACACAAATTTGCTTCTATCTCCTTAACCGTGCGAGATAGAGCGATTTCGTCGAAATTTTCGACCCACAGGGTATATCTAAGGAATGCAATCTTTGCAATTTTCAAAAAATTTTCCCCTCCCCAAAAATGGCGGCCATTTTGAATTTTCGAATTTTTGCCAAAAATGGCAAAACACTAATTTGCTTCTATCTCCTTAACCGTGCGAGATAGAGTGATTTCGTCGAAATTTTCGACCCACAGGGTATCTAAGGAATGCAATCTGCAATTTTTCAAAAATTTTCCCCTCCCCAAAAATGGCGGCCATTTTGAATTTTCGAATTTTTGCCCAAAATGGCAAAACACTAATTTGCTTCTATCTCCTTAACCGTGCGAGATAGAGTGATTTCGGCAAAATTTTCGACGCACAGGGTATCTAAGCAATGCAATCTTTGCAATTTTCAAAATATTTTCCCCTCCCCCAAAATGGCGGCCATTTTGAATTTTCGAATTTTTGCCAAAAATGGCAAAACACTAATTTGCTTCTATCTCCTTAACCGTGCGAGATAGAGCGATTTCGGCAAAATTTTCGACCCACAGGGTATCTGAGCATTGTACTCTTGGTAATTTCTAAAAAATTTTCCCCTCCCCAAAAATGGCGGCCATTTTGAATTTTGGAATTTTTGCCAAAAATGGCAAAACACAAATTTGCTTCTATCTCCCTAACCGTGCGAGATAGAGCGATTTCGTCGAAATTTTCGATCCACAGGGGATCTAAGGAATGCAATCTTTGCAATTTTCAAAATATTTTCCCCTCCCCAAAAATGGCGGCCATTTTGAATTTTCGAATTTTTGCCAAAAATGGCAAAACACTAATTTGCTTCTATCTCCTTAACCGTGCGAGATAGAGCGATTTCGGCAAAATTTTCGACGCACAGGGTATCTAAGCAATGCAATCTTTGCAATTTTCAAAATATTTTCCCCTCCCCCAAAATGGCGGCCATTTTGAATTTTCGAATTTTTGCCAAAAATGGCAAAACACTAATTTGCTTCTATCTCCTTAACCGTGCGAGATAGAGCGATTTCGGCAAAATTTTCGACCCACAGGGTATCTGAGCATTGTACTCTTGGTAATTTCTAAAAAATTTTCCCCTCCCCAAAAATGGCGGCCATTTTGAATTTTCGAATTTTTGCCAAAAATGGCAAAACACTAATTTGCTTCTATCTCCTTAACCGTGCGAGATAGAGCGATTTCGGCAAAATTTTCGACCCGCAGGGTATCTGAGCATTGTACTCTTGGTAATTTCTAAAAAATTTTCCCCTCCCCAAAAATGGCGGCCATTTTGAATTTTCGAATTTTTGCCAAAAATGGCAAAACACAAATTTGCTTCTATCTCCTTAACCGTGCGAGAATCTTTGTAATTTTCCAAAAATTTTCCCCTCCCCAAAAATGGCGGCCATTTTGAATTTTCGAATTTTTGCCAAAAATGGCAAAACACAAATTTGCTTCTATCTCCTTAACCGTGCCAGATAGAGCGATTTCGTCGAAATTTTCGACCCACAGGGTATCTGAGCATTGTACTCTTGGTAATTTATAAAAAAATTTTCCCCTCCCCAAAAATGGCGGCCATTTTGAATTTTCGAATTTTTGCCAAAAATGGCAAAACACAAATTTGCTTCTATCTCCTTAACCATGCGAGATAGAGCGATTTCGTCGAAATTTTCGACCCGCAGGGTATCTAAGGAGTGTACTCTTTGCAATTTTCAAAAAATTTTCCCCTCCCCCAAAATGGCGGCCATTTTGAATTTTCGAATTTTTGCCAAAAATGGCAAAACACAAATTTCCTTCTATCTCCTTAACCGTGCGAGATAGAGCGATTTCGTTGAAATTTTCAACCCGCAGGGTATCTAAAGAGTGTACTCTTTGCGATTTTCAAAAAATTTTCCCCTCCCCAAAAATGGCGGCCATTTTGAATTTTCGAATTTTTGCCAAAAATGGCAAAACACAAATTTGCTTCTATCTCCTTAACCGTGCGAGATAGAGCGATTTCGTCGAAATTTTCGACCCACAGGGTATATCTAAGGAATGCAATCTTTGCAATTTTCAAAAAATTTTCCCCTCCCCAAAAATGGCGGCCATTTTGAATTTTCGAATTTTTGCCAAAAATGGCAAAACACTAATTTGCTTCTATCTCCTTAACCGTGCGAGATAGAGTGATTTCGTCGAAATTTTCGACCCACAGGGTATCTAAGGAATGCAATCTGCAATTTTTCAAAAATTTTCCCCTCCCCAAAAATGGCGGCCATTTTGAATTTTCGAATTTTTGCCAAAAATGGCAAAACACAAATTTGCTTCTATCTCCTTAACCGTGCCAGATAGAGCGATTTCGTCGAAATTTTCGACCCACAGGGTATCTGAGCATTGTACTCTTGGTAATTTATAAAAAATTTTCCCCTCCCCAAAAATGGCGGCCATTTTGAATTTTCGAATTTTTGCCAAAAATGGCAAAACACAAATTTGCTTCTATCTCCTTAACCGTGCGAGATAGAGCGATTTCGGCAAAATTTTCGACGCACAGGGTATCTAAGCAATGCAATCTTTGCAATTTTCAAAATATTTTCCCCTCCCCCAAAATGGCGGCCATTTTGAATTTTCGAATTTTTGCCAAAAATGGCAAAACACTAATTTGCTTCTATCTCCTTAACCGTGCGAGATAGAGCGATTTCGGCAAAATTTTCGACCCACAGGGTATCTGAGCATTGTACTCTTGGTAATTTCTAAAAAATTTTCCCCTCCCCAAAAATGGCGGCCATTTTGAATTTTGGAATTTTTGCCAAAAATGGCAAAACACAAATTTGCTTCTATCTCCCTAACCGTGCGAGATAGAGCGATTTCGTCGAAATTTTCGATCCACAGGGGATCTAAGGAATGCAATCTTTGCAATTTTCAAAAAATTTTCCCCTCCCCAAAAATGGCGGCCATTTTGAATTTTCGAATTTTTGCCAAAAATGGCAAAACACAAATTTGCTTCTATCTCCTTAACCGTGCGAGATAGAGCGATTTCGTCGAAATTTTCGACCCACAGGGTATCTAAGGAATGCAATCTTTGTAATTTTCCAAAAATTTTCCCCTCCCCAAAAATGGCGGCCATTTTGAATTTTCGAATTTTTGCCAAAAATGGCAAAACACAAATTTCCTTCTATCTCCTTAACCGTGCGAGATAGAGCGATTTCGTTGAAATTTTCAACCCGCAGGGTATCTAAAGAGTGTACTCTTTGTAATTTTCCAAAAATTTTCCCCTCCCCAAAAATGGCGGCCATTTTGAATTTTCGAATTTTTGCCAAAAATGGCAAAACACAAATTTGCTTCTATCTCCTTAACCGTGCCAGATAGAGCGATTTCGTCGAAATTTTCGACCCACAGGGTATCTGAGCATTGTACTCTTGGTAATTTATAAAAAAATTTTCCCCTCCCCAAAAATGGCGGCCATTTTGAATTTTCGAATTTTTGCCAAAAATGGCAAAACACAAATTTGCTTCTATCTCCTTAACCATGCGAGATAGAGCGATTTCGTCGAAATTTTCGACCCGCAGGGTATCTAAGGAGTGTACTCTTTGCAATTTTCAAAAAATTTTCCCCTCCCCCAAAATGGCGGCCATTTTGAATTTTCGAATTTTTGCCAAAAATGGCAAAACACAAATTTCCTTCTATCTCCTTAACCGTGCGAGATAGAGCGATTTCGTTGAAATTTTCAACCCGCAGGGTATCTAAAGAGTGTACTCTTTGCGATTTTCAAAAAATTTTCCCCTCCCCAAAAATGGCGGCCATTTTGAATTTTCGAATTTTTGCCAAAAATGGCAAAACACAAATTTGCTTCTATCTCCTTAACCGTGCGAGATAGAGCGATTTCGTCGAAATTTTCGACCCACAGGGTATATCTAAGGAATGCAATCTTTGCAATTTTCAAAAAATTTTCCCCTCCCCAAAAATGGCGGCCATTTTGAATTTTCGAATTTTTGCCAAAAATGGCAAAACACTAATTTGCTTCTATCTCCTTAACCGTGCGAGATAGAGTGATTTCGTCGAAATTTTCGACCCACAGGGTATCTAAGGAATGCAATCTGCAATTTTTCAAAAATTTTCCCCTCCCCAAAAATGGCGGCCATTTTGAATTTTCGAATTTTTGCCAAAAATGGCAAAACACAAATTTGCTTCTATCTCCTTAACCGTGCCAGATAGAGCGATTTCGTCGAAATTTTCGACCCACAGGGTATCTGAGCATTGTACTCTTGGTAATTTATAAAAAATTTTCCCCTCCCCAAAAATGGCGGCCATTTTGAATTTTCGAATTTTTGCCAAAAATGGCAAAACACAAATTTGCTTCTATCTCCTTAACCGTGCGAGATAGAGCGATTTCGGCAAAATTTTCGACGCACAGGGTATCTAAGCAATGCAATCTTTGCAATTTTCAAAATATTTTCCCCTCCCCCAAAATGGCGGCCATTTTGAATTTTCGAATTTTTGCCAAAAATGGCAAAACACTAATTTGCTTCTATCTCCTTAACCGTGCGAGATAGAGCGATTTCGGCAAAATTTTCGACCCACAGGGTATCTGAGCATTGTACTCTTGGTAATTTCTAAAAAATTTTCCCCTCCCCAAAAATGGCGGCCATTTTGAATTTTGGAATTTTTGCCAAAAATGGCAAAACACAAATTTGCTTCTATCTCCCTAACCGTGCGAGATAGAGCGATTTCGTCGAAATTTTCGATCCACAGGGGATCTAAGGAATGCAATCTTTGCAATTTTCAAAAAATTTTCCCCTCCCCAAAAATGGCGGCCATTTTGAATTTTCGAATTTTTGCCAAAAATGGCAAAACACAAATTTGCTTCTATCTCCTTAACCGTGCGAGATAGAGCGATTTCGTCGAAATTTTCGACCCACAGGGTATCTAAGGAATGCAATCTTTGTAATTTTCCAAAAATTTTCCCCTCCCCAAAAATGGCGGCCATTTTGAATTTTCGAATTTTTGCCAAAAATGGCAAAACACAAATTTGCTTCTATCTCCTTAACCGTGCCAGATAGAGCGATTTCGTCGAAATTTTCGACCCACAGGGTATCTGAGCATTGTACTCTTGGTAATTTATAAAAAAATTTTCCCCTCCCCAAAAATGGCGGCCATTTTGAATTTTCGAATTTTTGCCAAAAATGGCAAAACACAAATTTGCTTCTATCTCCTTAACCATGCGAGATAGAGCGATTTCGTCGAAATTTTCGACCCGCAGGGTATCTAAGGAGTGTACTCTTTGCAATTTTCAAAAAATTTTCCCCTCCCCCAAAATGGCGGCCATTTTGAATTTTCGAATTTTTGCCAAAAATGGCAAAACACAAATTTCCTTCTGTCTCCTTAACCGTGCGAGATAGAGCGATTTCGTTGAAATTTTCAACCCGCAGGGTATCTAAAGAGTGTACTCTTTGCAATTTTCAAAAAATTTTCCCCTCCCCAAAAATGGCGGCCATTTTGAATTTTCGAATTTTTGCCAAAAATGGCAAAACACAAATTTGCTTCTATCTCCTTAACCGTGCGAGATAGAGCGATTTCGTCGAAATTTTCGACCCACAGGGTATATCTAAGGAATGCAATCTTTGCAATTTTCAAAAAATTTTCCCCTCCCCAAAAATGGCGGCCATTTTGAATTTTCGAATTTTTGCCAAAAATGGCAAAACACTAATTTGCTTCTATCTCCTTAACCGTGCGAGATAGAGTGATTTCGTCGAAATTTTCGACCCACAGGGTATCTAAGGAATGCAATCTGCAATTTTTCAAAAATTTTCCCCTCCCCAAAAATGGCGGCCATTTTGAATTTTCGAATTTTTGCCCAAAATGGCAAAACACTAATTTGCTTCTATCTCCTTAACCGTGCGAGATAGAGTGATTTCGGCAAAATTTTCGACGCACAGGGTATCTAAGCAATGCAATCTTTGCAATTTTCAAAATATTTTCCCCTCCCCCAAAATGGCGGCCATTTTGAATTTTCGAATTTTTGCCAAAAATGGCAAAACACTAATTTGCTTCTATCTCCTTAACCGTGCGAGATAGAGCGATTTCGGCAAAATTTTCGACCCACAGGGTATCTGAGCATTGTACTCTTGGTAATTTCTAAAAAATTTTCCCCTCCCCAAAAATGGCGGCCATTTTGAATTTTGGAATTTTTGCCAAAAATGGCAAAACACAAATTTGCTTCTATCTCCCTAACCGTGCGAGATAGAGCGATTTCGTCGAAATTTTCGATCCACAGGGGATCTAAGGAATGCAATCTTTGCAATTTTCAAAATATTTTCCCCTCCCCAAAAATGGCGGCCATTTTGAATTTTCGAATTTTTGCCAAAAATGGCAAAACACTAATTTGCTTCTATCTCCTTAACCGTGCGAGATAGAGCGATTTCGGCAAAATTTTCGACGCACAGGGTATCTAAGCAATGCAATCTTTGCAATTTTCAAAATATTTTCCCCTCCCCCAAAATGGCGGCCATTTTGAATTTTCGAATTTTTGCCAAAAATGGCAAAACACTAATTTGCTTCTATCTCCTTAACCGTGCGAGATAGAGCGATTTCGGCAAAATTTTCGACCCACAGGGTATCTGAGCATTGTACTCTTGGTAATTTCTAAAAAATTTTCCCCTCCCCAAAAATGGCGGCCATTTTGAATTTTCGAATTTTTGCCAAAAATGGCAAAACACTAATTTGCTTCTATCTCCTTAACCGTGCGAGATAGAGCGATTTCGGCAAAATTTTCGACCCGCAGGGTATCTGAGCATTGTACTCTTGGTAATTTCTAAAAAATTTTCCCCTCCCCAAAAATGGCGGCCATTTTGAATTTTCGAATTTTTGCCAAAAATGGCAAAACACAAATTTGCTTCTATCTCCTTAACCGTGCGAGAATCTTTGTAATTTTCCAAAAATTTTCCCCTCCCCAAAAATGGCGGCCATTTTGAATTTTCGAATTTTTGCCAAAAATGGCAAAACACAAATTTGCTTCTATCTCCTTAACCGTGCCAGATAGAGCGATTTCGTCGAAATTTTCGACCCACAGGGTATCTGAGCATTGTACTCTTGGTAATTTATAAAAAAATTTTCCCCTCCCCAAAAATGGCGGCCATTTTGAATTTTCGAATTTTTGCCAAAAATGGCAAAACACAAATTTGCTTCTATCTCCTTAACCATGCGAGATAGAGCGATTTCGTCGAAATTTTCGACCCGCAGGGTATCTAAGGAGTGTACTCTTTGCAATTTTCAAAAAATTTTCCCCTCCCCCAAAATGGCGGCCATTTTGAATTTTCGAATTTTTGCCAAAAATGGCAAAACACAAATTTCCTTCTATCTCCTTAACCGTGCGAGATAGAGCGATTTCGTTGAAATTTTCAACCCGCAGGGTATCTAAAGAGTGTACTCTTTGCGATTTTCAAAAAATTTTCCCCTCCCCAAAAATGGCGGCCATTTTGAATTTTCGAATTTTTGCCAAAAATGGCAAAACACAAATTTGCTTCTATCTCCTTAACCGTGCGAGATAGAGCGATTTCGTCGAAATTTTCGACCCACAGGGTATATCTAAGGAATGCAATCTTTGCAATTTTCAAAAAATTTTCCCCTCCCCAAAAATGGCGGCCATTTTGAATTTTCGAATTTTTGCCAAAAATGGCAAAACACTAATTTGCTTCTATCTCCTTAACCGTGCGAGATAGAGTGATTTCGTCGAAATTTTCGACCCACAGGGTATCTAAGGAATGCAATCTGCAATTTTTCAAAAATTTTCCCCTCCCCAAAAATGGCGGCCATTTTGAATTTTCGAATTTTTGCCAAAAATGGCAAAACACAAATTTGCTTCTATCTCCTTAACCGTGCCAGATAGAGCGATTTCGTCGAAATTTTCGACCCACAGGGTATCTGAGCATTGTACTCTTGGTAATTTATAAAAAATTTTCCCCTCCCCAAAAATGGCGGCCATTTTGAATTTTCGAATTTTTGCCAAAAATGGCAAAACACAAATTTGCTTCTATCTCCTTAACCGTGCGAGATAGAGCGATTTCGGCAAAATTTTCGACGCACAGGGTATCTAAGCAATGCAATCTTTGCAATTTTCAAAATATTTTCCCCTCCCCCAAAATGGCGGCCATTTTGAATTTTCGAATTTTTGCCAAAAATGGCAAAACACTAATTTGCTTCTATCTCCTTAACCGTGCGAGATAGAGCGATTTCGGCAAAATTTTCGACCCACAGGGTATCTGAGCATTGTACTCTTGGTAATTTCTAAAAAATTTTCCCCTCCCCAAAAATGGCGGCCATTTTGAATTTTGGAATTTTTGCCAAAAATGGCAAAACACAAATTTGCTTCTATCTCCCTAACCGTGCGAGATAGAGCGATTTCGTCGAAATTTTCGATCCACAGGGGATCTAAGGAATGCAATCTTTGCAATTTTCAAAAAATTTTCCCCTCCCCAAAAATGGCGGCCATTTTGAATTTTCGAATTTTTGCCAAAAATGGCAAAACACAAATTTGCTTCTATCTCCTTAACCGTGCGAGATAGAGCGATTTCGTCGAAATTTTCGACCCACAGGGTATCTAAGGAATGCAATCTTTGTAATTTTCCAAAAATTTTCCCCTCCCCAAAAATGGCGGCCATTTTGAATTTTCGAATTTTTGCCAAAAATGGCAAAACACAAATTTCCTTCTATCTCCTTAACCGTGCGAGATAGAGCGATTTCGTTGAAATTTTCAACCCGCAGGGTATCTAAAGAGTGTACTCTTTGTAATTTTCCAAAAATTTTCCCCTCCCCAAAAATGGCGGCCATTTTGAATTTTCGAATTTTTGCCAAAAATGGCAAAACACAAATTTGCTTCTATCTCCTTAACCGTGCCAGATAGAGCGATTTCGTCGAAATTTTCGACCCACAGGGTATCTGAGCATTGTACTCTTGGTAATTTATAAAAAAATTTTCCCCTCCCCAAAAATGGCGGCCATTTTGAATTTTCGAATTTTTGCCAAAAATGGCAAAACACAAATTTGCTTCTATCTCCTTAACCATGCGAGATAGAGCGATTTCGTCGAAATTTTCGACCCGCAGGGTATCTAAGGAGTGTACTCTTTGCAATTTTCAAAAAATTTTCCCCTCCCCCAAAATGGCGGCCATTTTGAATTTTCGAATTTTTGCCAAAAATGGCAAAACACAAATTTCCTTCTATCTCCTTAACCGTGCGAGATAGAGCGATTTCGTTGAAATTTTCAACCCGCAGGGTATCTAAAGAGTGTACTCTTTGCGATTTTCAAAAAATTTTCCCCTCCCCAAAAATGGCGGCCATTTTGAATTTTCGAATTTTTGCCAAAAATGGCAAAACACAAATTTGCTTCTATCTCCTTAACCGTGCGAGATAGAGCGATTTCGTCGAAATTTTCGACCCACAGGGTATATCTAAGGAATGCAATCTTTGCAATTTTCAAAAAATTTTCCCCTCCCCAAAAATGGCGGCCATTTTGAATTTTCGAATTTTTGCCAAAAATGGCAAAACACTAATTTGCTTCTATCTCCTTAACCGTGCGAGATAGAGTGATTTCGTCGAAATTTTCGACCCACAGGGTATCTAAGGAATGCAATCTGCAATTTTTCAAAAATTTTCCCCTCCCCAAAAATGGCGGCCATTTTGAATTTTCGAATTTTTGCCAAAAATGGCAAAACACAAATTTGCTTCTATCTCCTTAACCGTGCCAGATAGAGCGATTTCGTCGAAATTTTCGACCCACAGGGTATCTGAGCATTGTACTCTTGGTAATTTATAAAAAATTTTCCCCTCCCCAAAAATGGCGGCCATTTTGAATTTTCGAATTTTTGCCAAAAATGGCAAAACACAAATTTGCTTCTATCTCCTTAACCGTGCGAGATAGAGCGATTTCGGCAAAATTTTCGACGCACAGGGTATCTAAGCAATGCAATCTTTGCAATTTTCAAAATATTTTCCCCTCCCCCAAAATGGCGGCCATTTTGAATTTTCGAATTTTTGCCAAAAATGGCAAAACACTAATTTGCTTCTATCTCCTTAACCGTGCGAGATAGAGCGATTTCGGCAAAATTTTCGACCCACAGGGTATCTGAGCATTGTACTCTTGGTAATTTCTAAAAAATTTTCCCCTCCCCAAAAATGGCGGCCATTTTGAATTTTGGAATTTTTGCCAAAAATGGCAAAACACAAATTTGCTTCTATCTCCCTAACCGTGCGAGATAGAGCGATTTCGTCGAAATTTTCGATCCACAGGGGATCTAAGGAATGCAATCTTTGCAATTTTCAAAAAATTTTCCCCTCCCCAAAAATGGCGGCCATTTTGAATTTTCGAATTTTTGCCAAAAATGGCAAAACACAAATTTGCTTCTATCTCCTTAACCGTGCGAGATAGAGCGATTTCGTCGAAATTTTCGACCCACAGGGTATCTAAGGAATGCAATCTTTGTAATTTTCCAAAAATTTTCCCCTCCCCAAAAATGGCGGCCATTTTGAATTTTCGAATTTTTGCCAAAAATGGCAAAACACAAATTTGCTTCTATCTCCTTAACCGTGCCAGATAGAGCGATTTCGTCGAAATTTTCGACCCACAGGGTATCTGAGCATTGTACTCTTGGTAATTTATAAAAAAATTTTCCCCTCCCCAAAAATGGCGGCCATTTTGAATTTTCGAATTTTTGCCAAAAATGGCAAAACACAAATTTGCTTCTATCTCCTTAACCATGCGAGATAGAGCGATTTCGTCGAAATTTTCGACCCGCAGGGTATCTAAGGAGTGTACTCTTTGCAATTTTCAAAAAATTTTCCCCTCCCCCAAAATGGCGGCCATTTTGAATTTTCGAATTTTTGCCAAAAATGGCAAAACACAAATTTCCTTCTATCTCCTTAACCGTGCGAGATAGAGCGATTTCGTTGAAATTTTCAACCCGCAGGGTATCTAAAGAGTGTACTCTTTGCAATTTTCAAAAAATTTTCCCCTCCCCAAAAATGGCGGCCATTTTGAATTTTCGAATTTTTGCCAAAAATGGCAAAACACAAATTTGCTTCTATCTCCTTAACCGTGCGAGATAGAGCGATTTCGGCAAAATTTTCGACGCACAGGGTATCTAAGGAATGCAATCTTTGCAATTTTCAAAAAATTTTCCCCTCCCCAAAAATGGCGGCCATTTTGAATTTTCGAATTTTTGCCAAAAATGGCAAAACACAAATTTGCTTCTATCTCCTTAACCATGCGAGATAGAGCGATTTCGTCGAAATTTTCTACCCACAGGGTATCTAAGGAATGTAATATTTGCAATTTTCAAAAAAATTTCCCCTCCCCAAAAATGGCGGCCATTTTGAATTTTGGAATTTTTGCCAAAAATGGCAAAACACAAATTTGCTTCTATCTCCTTAACCGTGCGAGATAGAGCGATTTCGGCAAAATTTTCGACCCACAGGGTATCTAAGCAATGCAATCTTTGCAATTTTCAAAATATTTTCCCCTCCCCAAAAATGGCGGCCATTTTGAATTTTCGAATTTTTGCCAAAAATGGCAAAACACAAATTTGCTTCTATCTCCTTAACCGTGCGAGATAGAGCGATTTCGGCAAAATTTTCGACCCACAGGGTATCTAAGCAATGCAATCTTTGCAATTTTCAAAATATTTTCCCCTCCCCAAAAATGGCGGCCATTTTGAATTTTCGAATTTTTGCCAAAAATGGCAAAACACTAATTTGCTTCTATCTCCTTAACCGTGCGAGATAGAGCGATTTCGGCAAAATTTTCGACCCACAGGGTATCTGAGCATTGTACTCTTGGTAATTTCTAAAAAATTTTCCCCTCCCCAAAAATGGCGGCCATTTTGAATTTTCGAATTTTTGCCAAAAATGGCAAAACACAAATTTGCTTCTATCTCCTTAACCGTGCGAGATAGAGCGATTTCGTCGAAATTTTCGACCCACAGGGTATCTAAGGAATGCAATCTTTGCAATTTTCCAAAAATTTTCCCCTCCCCAAAAATGGCGGCCATTTTGAATTTTCGAATTTTTGCCAAAAATGGCAAAACACAAATTTCCTTCTATCTCCTTAACCGTGCGAGATAGAGCGATTTCGTTGAAATTTTCAACCCGCAGGGTATCTAAAGAGTGTACTCTTTGCAATTTTCAAAAAATTTTCCCCTCCCCAAAAATGGCGGCCATTTTGAATTTTCGAATTTTTGCCAAAAATGGCAAAACACTAATTTGCTTCTATCTCCTTAACCGTGCGAGATAGAGCGATTTCGGCAAAATTTTCGACCCACAGGGTATCTGAGCATTGTACTCTTGGTAATTTCTAAAAAATTTTCCCCTCCCCAAAAATGGCGGCCATTTTGAATTTTCGAATTTTTGCCAAAAATGGCAAAACACAAATTTGCTTCTATCTCCTTAACCGTGCGAGAATCTTTGTAATTTTCCAAAAATTTTCCCCTCCCCAAAAATGGCGGCCATTTTGAATTTTCGAATTTTTGCCAAAAATGGCAAAACACAAATTTGCTTCTATCTCCTTAACCGTGCCAGATAGAGCGATTTCGTCGAAATTTTCGACCCACAGGGTATCTGAGCATTGTACTCTTGGTAATTTATAAAAAAATTTTCCCCTCCCCAAAAATGGCGGCCATTTTGAATTTTCGAATTTTTGCCAAAAATGGCAAAACACAAATTTGCTTCTATCTCCTTAACCATGCGAGATAGAGCGATTTCGTCGAAATTTTCGACCCGCAGGGTATCTAAGGAGTGTACTCTTTGCAATTTTCAAAAAATTTTCCCCTCCCCCAAAATGGCGGCCATTTTGAATTTTCGAATTTTTGCCAAAAATGGCAAAACACAAATTTCCTTCTATCTCCTTAACCGTGCGAGATAGAGCGATTTCGTTGAAATTTTCAACCCGCAGGGTATCTAAAGAGTGTACTCTTTGCAATTTTCAAAAAATTTTCCCCTCCCCAAAAATGGCGGCCATTTTGAATTTTCGAATTTTTGCCAAAAATGGCAAAACACAAATTTGCTTCTATCTCCTTAACCGTGCGAGATAGAGCGATTTCGTCGAAATTTTCGACCCACAGGGTATATCTAAGGAATGCAATCTTTGCAATTTTCAAAAAATTTTCCCCTCCCCAAAAATGGCGGCCATTTTGAATTTTCGAATTTTTGCCAAAAATGGCAAAACACTAATTTGCTTCTATCTCCTTAACCGTGCGAGATAGAGTGATTTCGTCGAAATTTTCGACCCACAGGGTATCTAAGGAATGCAATCTGCAATTTTTCAAAAATTTTCCCCTCCCCAAAAATGGCGGCCATTTTGAATTTTCGAATTTTTGCCCAAAATGGCAAAACACTAATTTGCTTCTATCTCCTTAACCGTGCGAGATAGAGTGATTTCGGCAAAATTTTCGACGCACAGGGTATCTAAGCAATGCAATCTTTGCAATTTTCAAAATATTTTCCCCTCCCCCAAAATGGCGGCCATTTTGAATTTTCGAATTTTTGCCAAAAATGGCAAAACACTAATTTGCTTCTATCTCCTTAACCGTGCGAGATAGAGCGATTTCGGCAAAATTTTCGACCCACAGGGTATCTGAGCATTGTACTCTTGGTAATTTCTAAAAAATTTTCCCCTCCCCAAAAATGGCGGCCATTTTGAATTTTGGAATTTTTGCCAAAAATGGCAAAACACAAATTTGCTTCTATCTCCCTAACCGTGCGAGATAGAGCGATTTCGTCGAAATTTTCGATCCACAGGGGATCTAAGGAATGCAATCTTTGCAATTTTCAAAATATTTTCCCCTCCCCAAAAATGGCGGCCATTTTGAATTTTCGAATTTTTGCCAAAAATGGCAAAACACTAATTTGCTTCTATCTCCTTAACCGTGCGAGATAGAGCGATTTCGGCAAAATTTTCGACGCACAGGGTATCTAAGCAATGCAATCTTTGCAATTTTCAAAATATTTTCCCCTCCCCCAAAATGGCGGCCATTTTGAATTTTCGAATTTTTGCCAAAAATGGCAAAACACTAATTTGCTTCTATCTCCTTAACCGTGCGAGATAGAGCGATTTCGGCAAAATTTTCGACCCACAGGGTATCTGAGCATTGTACTCTTGGTAATTTCTAAAAAATTTTCCCCTCCCCAAAAATGGCGGCCATTTTGAATTTTCGAATTTTTGCCAAAAATGGCAAAACACTAATTTGCTTCTATCTCCTTAACCGTGCGAGATAGAGCGATTTCGGCAAAATTTTCGACCCGCAGGGTATCTGAGCATTGTACTCTTGGTAATTTCTAAAAAATTTTCCCCTCCCCAAAAATGGCGGCCATTTTGAATTTTCGAATTTTTGCCAAAAATGGCAAAACACAAATTTGCTTCTATCTCCTTAACCGTGCGAGAATCTTTGTAATTTTCCAAAAATTTTCCCCTCCCCAAAAATGGCGGCCATTTTGAATTTTCGAATTTTTGCCAAAAATGGCAAAACACAAATTTGCTTCTATCTCCTTAACCGTGCCAGATAGAGCGATTTCGTCGAAATTTTCGACCCACAGGGTATCTGAGCATTGTACTCTTGGTAATTTATAAAAAAATTTTCCCCTCCCCAAAAATGGCGGCCATTTTGAATTTTCGAATTTTTGCCAAAAATGGCAAAACACAAATTTGCTTCTATCTCCTTAACCATGCGAGATAGAGCGATTTCGTCGAAATTTTCGACCCGCAGGGTATCTAAGGAGTGTACTCTTTGCAATTTTCAAAAAATTTTCCCCTCCCCCAAAATGGCGGCCATTTTGAATTTTCGAATTTTTGCCAAAAATGGCAAAACACAAATTTCCTTCTATCTCCTTAACCGTGCGAGATAGAGCGATTTCGTTGAAATTTTCAACCCACAGGGTATCTAAAGAGTGTACTCTTTGCGATTTTCAAAAAATTTTCCCCTCCCCAAAAATGGCGGCCATTTTGAATTTTCGAATTTTTGCCAAAAATGGCAAAACACAAATTTGCTTCTATCTCCTTAACCGTGCGAGATAGAGCGATTTCGTCGAAATTTTCGACCCACAGGGTATATCTAAGGAATGCAATCTTTGCAATTTTCAAAAAATTTTCCCCTCCCCAAAAATGGCGGCCATTTTGAATTTTCGAATTTTTGCCAAAAATGGCAAAACACTAATTTGCTTCTATCTCCTTAACCGTGCGAGATAGAGTGATTTCGTCGAAATTTTCGACCCACAGGGTATCTAAGGAATGCAATCTGCAATTTTTCAAAAATTTTCCCCTCCCCAAAAATGGCGGCCATTTTGAATTTTCGAATTTTTGCCAAAAATGGCAAAACACAAATTTGCTTCTATCTCCTTAACCGTGCCAGATAGAGCGATTTCGTCGAAATTTTCGACCCACAGGGTATCTGAGCATTGTACTCTTGGTAATTTATAAAAAATTTTCCCCTCCCCAAAAATGGCGGCCATTTTGAATTTTCGAATTTTTGCCAAAAATGGCAAAACACAAATTTGCTTCTATCTCCTTAACCGTGCGAGATAGAGCGATTTCGGCAAAATTTTCGACGCACAGGGTATCTAAGCAATGCAATCTTTGCAATTTTCAAAATATTTTCCCCTCCCCCAAAATGGCGGCCATTTTGAATTTTCGAATTTTTGCCAAAAATGGCAAAACACTAATTTGCTTCTATCTCCTTAACCGTGCGAGATAGAGCGATTTCGGCAAAATTTTCGACCCACAGGGTATCTGAGCATTGTACTCTTGGTAATTTCTAAAAAATTTTCCCCTCCCCAAAAATGGCGGCCATTTTGAATTTTGGAATTTTTGCCAAAAATGGCAAAACACAAATTTGCTTCTATCTCCCTAACCGTGCGAGATAGAGCGATTTCGTCGAAATTTTCGATCCACAGGGGATCTAAGGAATGCAATCTTTGCAATTTTCAAAAAATTTTCCCCTCCCCAAAAATGGCGGCCATTTTGAATTTTCGAATTTTTGCCAAAAATGGCAAAACACAAATTTGCTTCTATCTCCTTAACCGTGCGAGATAGAGCGATTTCGTCGAAATTTTCGACCCACAGGGTATCTAAGGAATGCAATCTTTGTAATTTTCCAAAAATTTTCCCCTCCCCAAAAATGGCGGCCATTTTGAATTTTCGAATTTTTGCCAAAAATGGCAAAACACAAATTTGCTTCTATCTCCTTAACCGTGCCAGATAGAGCGATTTCGTCGAAATTTTCGACCCACAGGGTATCTGAGCATTGTACTCTTGGTAATTTATAAAAAAATTTTCCCCTCCCCAAAAATGGCGGCCATTTTGAATTTTCGAATTTTTGCCAAAAATGGCAAAACACAAATTTGCTTCTATCTCCTTAACCATGCGAGATAGAGCGATTTCGTCGAAATTTTCGACCCGCAGGGTATCTAAGGAGTGTACTCTTTGCAATTTTCAAAAAATTTTCCCCTCCCCCAAAATGGCGGCCATTTTGAATTTTCGAATTTTTGCCAAAAATGGCAAAACACAAATTTCCTTCTATCTCCTTAACCGTGCGAGATAGAGCGATTTCGTTGAAATTTTCAACCCGCAGGGTATCTAAAGAGTGTACTCTTTGCAATTTTCAAAAAATTTTCCCCTCCCCAAAAATGGCGGCCATTTTGAATTTTCGAATTTTTGCCAAAAATGGCAAAACACAAATTTGCTTCTATCTCCTTAACCGTGCGAGATAGAGCGATTTCGGCAAAATTTTCGACGCACAGGGTATCTAAGGAATGCAATCTTTGCAATTTTCAAAAAATTTTCCCCTCCCCAAAAATGGCGGCCATTTTGAATTTTCGAATTTTTGCCAAAAATGGCAAAACACAAATTTGCTTCTATCTCCTTAACCATGCGAGATAGAGCGATTTCGTCGAAATTTTCTACCCACAGGGTATCTAAGGAATGTAATATTTGCAATTTTCAAAAAAATTTCCCCTCCCCAAAAATGGCGGCCATTTTGAATTTTGGAATTTTTGCCAAAAATGGCAAAACACAAATTTGCTTCTATCTCCTTAACCGTGCGAGATAGAGCGATTTCGGCAAAATTTTCGACCCACAGGGTATCTAAGCAATGCAATCTTTGCAATTTTCAAAATATTTTCCCCTCCCCAAAAATGGCGGCCATTTTGAATTTTCGAATTTTTGCCAAAAATGGCAAAACACAAATTTGCTTCTATCTCCTTAACCGTGCGAGATAGAGCGATTTCGGCAAAATTTTCGACCCACAGGGTATCTAAGCAATGCAATCTTTGCAATTTTCAAAATATTTTCCCCTCCCCAAAAATGGCGGCCATTTTGAATTTTCGAATTTTTGCCAAAAATGGCAAAACACTAATTTGCTTCTATCTCCTTAACCGTGCGAGATAGAGCGATTTCGGCAAAATTTTCGACCCACAGGGTATCTGAGCATTGTACTCTTGGTAATTTCTAAAAAATTTTCCCCTCCCCAAAAATGGCGGCCATTTTGAATTTTCGAATTTTTGCCAAAAATGGCAAAACACAAATTTGCTTCTATCTCCTTAACCGTGCGAGATAGAGCGATTTCGTCGAAATTTTCGACCCACAGGGTATCTAAGGAATGCAATCTTTGCAATTTTCCAAAAATTTTCCCCTCCCCAAAAATGGCGGCCATTTTGAATTTTCGAATTTTTGCCAAAAATGGCAAAACACAAATTTCCTTCTATCTCCTTAACCGTGCGAGATAGAGCGATTTCGTTGAAATTTTCAACCCGCAGGGTATCTAAAGAGTGTACTCTTTGCAATTTTCAAAAAATTTTCCCCTCCCCAAAAATGGCGGCCATTTTGAATTTTCGAATTTTTGCCAAAAATGGCAAAACACAAATTTGCTTCTATCTCCTTAACCGTGCGAGATAGAGCGATTTCGGCAAAATTTTCGACGCACAGGGTATCTAAGCAATGCAATCTTTGCAATTTTCAAAAAATTTTCCCCTCCCCAAAAATGGCGGCCATTTTGAATTTTCGAATTTTTGCCAAAAATGGCAAAACACAAATTTGCTTCTATCTCCTTAACCATGCGAGATAGAGCGATTTCGTCGAAATTTTCTACCCACAGGGTATCTAAGGAATGTAATATTTGCAATTTTCAAAAAAATTTCCCCTCCCCAAAAATGGCGGCCATTTTGAATTTTGGAATTTTTGCCAAAAATGGCAAAACACAAATTTGCTTCTATCTCCTTAACCGTGCGAGATAGAGCAATTTCGGCAAAATTTTCGACCCACAGGGTATCTAAGCAATGCAATCTTTGCAATTTTCAAAACATTTTCCCCTCCCCAAAAATGGCGGCCATTTTGAATTTTCGAATTTTTGCCAAAAATGGCAAAACACTAATTTGCTTCTATCTCCTTAACCGTGCGAGATAGAGCGATTTCGGCAAAATTTTCGACGCACAGGGTATCTAAGCAATGCAATCTTTGCAATTTTCAAAATATTTTCCCCTCCCCCAAAATGGCGGCCATTTTGAATTTTCGAATTTTTGCCAAAAATGGCAAAACACTAATTTGCTTCTATCTCCTTAACCGTGCGAGATAGAGCGATTTCGGCAAAATTTTCGACCCACAGGGTATCTGAGCATTGTACTCTTGGTAATTTCTAAAAAATTTTCCCCTCCCCAAAAATGGCGGCCATTTTGAATTTTGGAATTTTTGCCAAAAATGGCAAAACACAAATTTGCTTCTATCTCCCTAACCGTGCGAGATAGAGCTATTTCGTCGAAATTTTCGATCCACAGGGGATCTAAGGAATGCAATCTTTGCAATTTTCAAAAAATTTTCCCCTCCCCAAAAATGGCGGCCATTTTGAATTTTCGAATTTTTGCCAAAAATGGCAAAACACAAATTTGCTTCTATCTCCTTAACCGTGCGAGATAGAGCGATTTCGTCGAAATTTTCGACCCACAGGGTATCTAAGGAATGCAATCTTTGTAATTTTCCAAAAATTTTCCCCTCCCCAAAAATGGCGGCCATTTTGAATTTTCGAATTTTTGCCAAAAATGGCAAAACACAAATTTGCTTCTATCTCCTTAACCGTGCCAGATAGAGCGATTTCGTCGAAATTTTCGACCCACAGGGTATCTGAGCATTGTACTCTTGGTAATTTATAAAAAAATTTTCCCCTCCCCAAAAATGGCGGCCATTTTGAATTTTCGAATTTTTGCCAAAAATGGCAAAACACAAATTTGCTTCTATCTCCTTAACCATGCGAGATAGAGCGATTTCGTCGAAATTTTCTACCCACAGGGTATCTAAGGAATGTAATATTTGCAATTTTCAAAAAAATTTCCCCTCCCCAAAAATGGCGGCCATTTTGAATTTTGGAATTTTTGCCAAAAATGGCAAAACACAAATTTGCTTCTATCTCCTTAACCGTGCGAGATAGAGCGATTTCGGCAAAATTTTCGACCCACAGGGTATCTAAGCAATGCAATCTTTGCAATTTTCAAAATATTTTCCCCTCCCCAAAAATGGCGGCCATTTTGAATTTTCGAATTTTTGCCAAAAATGGCAAAACACTAATTTGCTTCTATCTCCTTAACCGTGCCAGATAGAGCGATTTCGGCAAAATTTTCGACCCACAGGGTATCTGAGCATTGTACTCTTGGTAATTTCTAAAAAATTTTCCCCTCCCCAAAAATGGCGGCCATTTTGAATTTTCGAATTTTTGCCAAAAATGGCAAAACACAAATTTGCTTCTATCTCCTTAACCGTGCGAGATAGAGCGATTTCGTCGAAATTTTCGACCCACAGGGTATCTAAGGAATGCAATCTTTGCAATTTTCCAAAAATTTTCCCCTCCCCAAAAATGGCGGCCATTTTGAATTTTCGAATTTTTGCCAAAAATGGCAAAACACAAATTTCCTTCTATCTCCTTAACCGTGCGAGATAGAGCGATTTCGTTGAAATTTTCAACCCGCAGGGTATCTAAAGAGTGTACTCTTTGCAATTTTCAAAAAATTTTCCCCTCCCCAAAAATGGCGGCCATTTTGAATTTTCGAATTTTTGCCAAAAATGGCAAAACACAAATTTGCTTCTATCTCCTTAACCGTGCGAGATAGAGCGATTTCGGCAAAATTTTCGACGCACAGGGTATCTAAGCAATGCAATCTTTGCAATTTTCAAAAAATTTTCCCCTCCCCAAAAATGGCGGCCATTTTGAATTTTCGAATTTTTGCCAAAAATGGCAAAACACAAATTTGCTTCTATCTCCTTAACCATGCGAGATAGAGCGATTTCGTCGAAATTTTCTACCCACAGGGTATCTAAGGAATGTAATATTTGCAATTTTCAAAAAAATTTCCCCTCCCCAAAAATGGCGGCCATTTTGAATTTTGGAATTTTTGCCAAAAATGGCAAAACACAAATTTGCTTCTATCTCCTTAACCGTGCGAGATAGAGCAATTTCGGCAAAATTTTCGACCCACAGGGTATCTAAGCAATGCAATCTTTGTAATTTTCAAAACATTTTCCCCTCCCCAAAAATGGCGGCCATTTTGAATTTTCGAATTTTTGCCAAAAATGGCAAAACACTAATTTGCTTCTATCTCCTTAACCGTGCGAGATAGAGCGATTTCGGCAAAATTTTCGACGCACAGGGTATCTAAGCAATGCAATCTTTGCAATTTTCAAAATATTTTCCCCTCCCCCAAAATGGCGGCCATTTTGAATTTTCGAATTTTTGCCAAAAATGGCAAAACACTAATTTGCTTCTATCTCCTTAACCGTGCGAGATAGAGCGATTTCGGCAAAATTTTCGACCCACAGGGTATCTGAGCATTGTACTCTTGGTAATTTCTAAAAAATTTTCCCCTCCCCAAAAATGGCGGCCATTTTGAATTTTCGAATTTTTGCCAAAAATGGCAAAACACAAATTTGCTTCTATCTCCTTAACCGTGCGAGATAGAGCGATTTCGTCGAAATTTTCGACCCACAGGCTATCTAAGGAATGCAATCTTTGTAATTTTCCAAAAATTTTCCCCTCCCCAAAAATGGCGGCCATTTTGAATTTTCGAATTTTTGCCAAAAATGGCAAAACACAAATTTGCTTCTATCTCCTTAACCGTGCCAGATAGAGCGATTTCGTCGAAATTTTCGACCCACAGGGTATCTGAGCATTGTACTCTTGGTAATTTATAAAAAAATTTTCCCCTCCCCAAAAATGGCGGCCATTTTGAATTTTCGAATTTTTGCCAAAAATGGCAAAACACAAATTTGCTTCTATCTCCTTAACCATGCGAGATAGAGCGATTTCGTCGAAATTTTCGACCCGCAGGGTATCTAAGGAGTGTACTCTTTGCAATTTTCAAAAAATTTTCCCCTCCCCCAAAATGGCGGCCATTTTGAATTTTCGAATTTTTGCCAAAAATGGCAAAACACAAATTTCCTTCTATCTCCTTAACCGTGCGAGATAGAGCGATTTCGTTGAAATTTTCAACCCGCAGGGTATCTAAAGAGTGTACTCTTTGCAATTTTCAAAAAATTTTCCCCTCCCCAAAAATGGCGGCCATTTTGAATTTTCGAATTTTTGCCAAAAATGGCAAAACACAAATTTGCTTCTATCTCCTTAACCGTGCGAGATAGAGCGATTTCGTCGAAATTTTCGACCCGCAGGGTATATCTAAGGAATGCAATCTTTGCAATTTTCAAAAAATTTTCGCCTCCCCAAAAATGGCGGCCATTTTGAATTTTCGAATTTTTGCCAAAAATGGCAAAACACAAATTTGCTTCTATCTCCTTAACCGTGCCAGATAGAGCGATTTCGTCGAAATTTTCGACCCACAGGGTATCTGAGCATTGTACTCTTGGTAATTTATAAAAAATTTTCCCCTCCCCAAAAATGGCGGCCATTTTGAATTTTCGAATTTTTGCCAAAAATGGCAAAACACAAATTTGCTTCTATCTCCTTAACCGTGCGAGATAGAGCGATTTCGGCAAAATTTTCGACGCACAGGGTATCTAAGCAATGCAATCTTTGCAATTTTCAAAAAATTTTCCCCTCCCCAAAAATGGCGGCCATTTTGAATTTTCGAATTTTTGCCAAAAATGGCAAAACACAAATTTGCTTCTATCTCCTTAACCATGCGAGATAGAGCGATTTCGTCGAAATTTTCTACCCACAGGGTATCTAAGGAATGTAATATTTGCAATTTTCAAAAAAATTTCCCCTCCCCAAAAATGGCGGCCATTTTGAATTTTGGAATTTTTGCCAAAAATGGCAAAACACAAATTTGCTTCTATCTCCTTAACCGTGCGAGATAGAGCGATTTCGGCAAAATTTTCGACCCACAGGGTATCTAAGCAATGCAATCTTTGCAATTTTCAAAATATTTTCCCCTCCCCAAAAATGGCGGCCATTTTGAATTTTCGAATTTTTGCCAAAAATGGCAAAACACTAATTTGCTTCTATCTCCTTAACCGTGCGAGATAGAGCGATTTCGGCAAAATTTTCGACGCACAGGGTATCTAAGCAATGCAATCTTTGCAATTTTCAAAATATTTTCCCCTCCCCCAAAATGGCGGCCATTTTGAATTTTCGAATTTTTGCCAAAAATGGCAAAACACTAATTTGCTTCTATCTCCTTAACCGTGCGAGATAGAGCGATTTCGGCAAAATTTTCGACCCACAGGGTATCTGAGCATTGTACTCTTGGTAATTTCTAAAAAATTTTCCCCTCCCCAAAAATGGCGGCCATTTTGAATTTTGGAATTTTTGCCAAAAATGGCAAAACACAAATTTGCTTCTATCTCCCTAACCGTGCGAGATAGAGCGATTTCGTCGAAATTTTCGATCCACAGGGGATCTAAGGAATGCAATCTTTGCAATTTTCAAAAAATTTTCCCCTCCCCAAAAATGGCGGCCATTTTGAATTTTCGAATTTTTGCCAAAAATGGCAAAACACAAATTTGCTTCTATCTCCTTAACCATGCGAGATAGAGCGATTTCGTCGAAATTTTCGACCCGCAGGGTATCTAAGGAGTGTACTCTTTGCAATTTTCAAAAAATTTTCCCCTCCCCCAAAATGGCGGCCATTTTGAATTTTCGAATTTTTGCCAAAAATGGCAAAACACAAATTTCCTTCTATCTCCTTAACCGTGCGAGATAGAGCGATTTCGTTGAAATTTTCAACCCGCAGGGTATCTAAACAGTGTACTCTTTGCAATTTTCAAAAAATTTTCCCCTCCCCAAAAATGGCGGCCATTTTGAATTTTCGAATTTTTGCCAAAAATGGCAAAACACAAATTTGCTTCTATCTCCTTAACCGTGCGAGATAGAGCGATTTCGTCGAAATTTTCGACCCGCAGGGTATATCTAAGGAATGCAATCTTTGCAATTTTCAAAAAATTTTCCCCTCCCCAAAAATGGCGGCCATTTTGAATTTTCGAATTTTTGCCAAAAATGGCAAAACACTAATTTGCTTCTATCTCCTTAACCGTGCGAGATAGAGTGATTTCGTCGAAATTTTCGACCCACAGGGTATCTAAGGAATGCAATCTGCAATTTTTCAAAAATTTTCCCCTCCCCAAAAATGGCGGCCATTTTGAATTTTCGAATTTTTGCCAAAAATGGCAAAACACAAATTTGCTTCTATCTCCTTAACCGTGCCAGATAGAGCGATTTCGTCGAAATTTTCGACCCACAGGGTATCTGAGCATTGTACTCTTGGTAATTTATAAAAAATTTTCCCCTCCCCAAAAATGGCGGCCATTTTGAATTTTCGAATTTTTGCCAAAAATGGCAAAACACAAATTTGCTTCTATCTCCTTAACCGTGCGAGATAGAGCGATTTCGGCAAAATTTTCGACGCACAGGGTATCTAAGGAATGCAATCTTTGCAATTTTCAAAAAATTTTCCCCTCCCCAAAAATGGCGGCCATTTTGAATTTTCGAATTTTTGCCAAAAATGGCAAAACACAAATTTGCTTCTATCTCCTTAACCATGCGAGATAGAGCGATTTCGTCGAAATTTTCTACCCACAGGGTATCTAAGGAATGTAATATTTGCAATTTTCAAAAAAATTTCCCCTCCCCAAAAATGGCGGCCATTTTGAATTTTGGAATTTTTGCCAAAAATGGCAAAACACAAATTTGCTTCTATCTCCTTAACCGTGCGAGATAGAGCGATTTCGGCAAAATTTTCGACCCACAGGGTATCTAAGCAATGCAATCTTTGCAATTTTCAAAATATTTTCCCCTCCCCAAAAATGGCGGCCATTTTGAATTTTCGAATTTTTGCCAAAAATGGCAAAACACTAATTTGCTTCTATCTCCTTAACCGTGCGAGATAGAGCGATTTCGGCAAAATTTTCGACGCACAGGGTATCTAAGCAATGCAATCTTTGCAATTTTCAAAATATTTTCCCCTCCCCCAAAATGGCGACCATTTTGAATTTTCGAATTTTTGCCAAAAATGGCAAAACACTAATTTGCTTCTATCTCCTTAACCGTGCGAGATAGAGCGATTTCGGCAAAATTTTCGACCCACAGGGTATCTGATCATTGTACTCTTGGTAATTTCTAAAAAATTTTCTCCTCCCCAAAAATGGCGGCCATTTTGAATTTTGGAATTTTTGCCAAAAATGGCAAAACACAAATTTCCTTCTATCTCCTTAACCGTGCCAGATAGAGCGATTTCGTCGAAATTTTCGACCCACAGGGTATCTAAGGAATGCAATCTTTGTAATTTTCAAAAAATTTTCCCCTCCCCAAAAATGGCGGCCATTTTGAATTTTCGAATTTTTGCCAAAAATGGCAAAACACAAATTTCCTTCTATCTCCTTAACCGTGCGAGATAGAGCGATTTCGTCGAAATTTTCGACCCACAGGGTATCTAAGGAATGCAATCTTTGTAATTTTCCAAAAATTTTCCCCTCCCCAAAAATGGCGGCCATTTTGAATTTTCGAATTTTTGCCAAAAATGGCAAAACACAAATTTGCTTCTATCTCCTTAACCGTGCCAGATAGAGCGATTTCGTCGAAATTTTCGACCCACAGGGTATCTGAGCATTGTACGTACTCTTGGTAATTTATAAAAAATTTTCCCCTCCCCAAAAATGGCGGCCATTTTGAATTTTCGAATTTTTGCCAAAAATGGCAAAACACAAATTTGCTTCTATCTCCTTAACCATGCGAGATAGAGCGATTTCGTCGAAATTTTCGACCCGCAGGGTATCTAAGGAGTGTACTCTTTGCAATTTTCAAAAAATTTTCCCCTCCCCCAAAATGGCGGCCATTTTGAATTTTCGAATTTTTGCCAAAAATGGCAAAACACAAATTTCCTTCTATCTCCTTAACCGTGCGAGATAGAGCGATTTCGTTGAAATTTTCAACCCGCAGGGTATCTAAACAGTGTACTCTTTGCAATTTTCAAAAAATTTTCCCCTCCCCAAAAATGGCGGCCATTTTGAATTTTCGAATTTTTGCCAAAAATGGCAAAACACAAATTTGCTTCTATCTCCTTAACCGTGCGAGATAGAGCGATTTCGTCGAAATTTTCGACCCGCAGGGTATATCTAAGGAATGCAATCTTTGCAATTTTCAAAAAATTTTCCCCTCCCCAAAAATGGCGGCCATTTTGAATTTTCGAATTTTTGCCAAAAATGGCAAAACACTAATTTGCTTCTATCTCCTTAACCGTGCGAGATAGAGCGATTTCGGCAAAATTTTCGACCCACAGGGTATCTGATCATTGTACTCTTGGTAATTTCTAAAAAATTTTCTCCTCCCCAAAAATGGCGGCCATTTTGAATTTTGGAATTTTTGCCAAAAATGGCAAAACACAAATTTCCTTCTATCTCCTTAACCGTGCCAGATAGAGCGATTTCGTCGAAATTTTCGACCCACAGGGTATCTAAGGAATGCAATCTTTGTAATTTTCAAAAAATTTTCCCCTCCCCAAAAATGGCGGCCATTTTGAATTTTCGAATTTTTGCCAAAAATGGCAAAACACAAATTTGCTTCTATCTCCTTAACCGTGCGAGATAGAGCGATTTCGTCGAAATTTTCGACCCACAGGGTATCTAAGGAATGCAATCTTTGTAATTTTCCAAAAATTTTCCCCTCCCTAAAAATGGCGGCCATTTTGAATTTTCGAATTTTTGCCAAAAATGGCAAAACACAAATTTGCTTCTATCTCCTTAACCGTGCCAGATAGAGCGATTTCGTCGAAATTTTCGACCCACAGGGTATCTGAGCATTGTACTCTTGGTAATTTATAAAAAATTTTCCCCTCCCCAAAAATGGCGGCCATTTTGAATTTTCGAATTTTTGCCAAAAATGGCAAAACACAAATTTGCTTCTATCTCCTTAACCGTGTGAGATAGAGCGATTTCGGCAAAATTTTCGACGCACAGGGTATCTAAGCAATGCAATCTTTACAATTTTCAAAAAATTTTCCCCTCCCCAAAAATGGCGGCCATTTTGAATTTTCGAATTTTTGCCAAAAATGGCAAAACACAAATTTGCTTCTATCTCCTTAACCGTGCGAGATAGAGCGATTTCGTCGAAATTTTCTACCCACAGGGTATCTAAGGAATGTAATATTTGCAATTTTCAAAAAAATTTCCCCTCCCCAAAAATGGCGGCCATTTTGAATTTTCAAATTTTTGCCAAAAATGGCAAAACACAAATTTGCTTCTATCTCCTTAACCGTGCGAGATAGAGCGATTTCGGCAAAATTTTCGACCCACAGGGTATCTAAGGAATGCAATCTTTGCAATTTTCAAAAAATTTTCCCCTCCCCAAAAATGGCGGCCATTTTGAATTTTCGAATTTTTGCCAAAAATGGCAAAACACAAATTTGCTTCTATCTCCTTAACCGTGCGAGATAGAGCGATTTCGTCGAAATTTTCGACCCACAGGGTATCTAAGGAATGCAATCTTTGCAATTTTCAAAAAATTTTCCCCTCCCCAAAAATGGCGGCCATTTTGAATTTTGGAATTTTTGCCAAAAATGGCAAAACACTAATTTGCTTCTATCTCCTTAACCGTGCGAGATAGAGCGATTTCGGCAAAATTTTCGACCCACAGGGTATCTAAGGAATGCAATCTTTGCAATTTTCAAAAAATTTTCCCCTCCCCAAAAATGGCGGCCATTTTGAATTTTCGAATTTTTGCCAAAAATGGCAAAACACAAATTTGCTTCTATCTCCTTAACCGTGCGAGATAGAGCGATTTCGGCAAAATTTTCGACCCACAGGGTATCTGAGCATTGTACTCTTGGTAATTTCTAAAAAATTTTCCCCTCCCCAAAAATGGCGGCCATTTTGAATTTTGGAATTTTTGCCAAAAATGGCAAAACACAAATTTGCTTCTATCTCCCTAACCGTGCGAGATAGAGCGATTTCGTCGAAATTTTCGATCCACAGGGGATCTAAGGAATGCAATCTTTGCAATTTTCAAAAAATTTTCCCCTCCCCAAAAATGGCGGCCATTTTGAATTTTCGAATTTTTGCCAAAAATGGCAAAACACAAATTTGCTTCTATCTCCTTAACCATGCGAGATAGAGCGATTTCGTCGAAATTTTCGACCCGCAGGGTATCTAAGGAGTGTACTCTTTGCAATTTTCAAAAAATTTTCCCCTCCCCCAAAATGGCGGCCATTTTGAATTTTCGAATTTTTGCCAAAAATGGCAAAACACAAATTTCCTTCTATCTCCTTAACCGTGCGAGATAGAGCGATTTCGTTGAAATTTTCAACCCGCAGGGTATCTAAACAGTGTACTCTTTGCAATTTTCAAAAAATTTTCCCCTCCCCAAAAATGGCGGCCATTTTGAATTTTCGAATTTTTGCCAAAAATGGCAAAACACAAATTTGCTTCTATCTCCTTAACCGTGCGAGATAGAGCGATTTCGTCGAAATTTTCGACCCGCAGGGTATATCTAAGGAATGCAATCTTTGCAATTTTCAAAAAATTTTCCCCTCCCCAAAAATGGCGGCCATTTTGAATTTTCGAATTTTTGCCAAAAATGGCAAAACACTAATTTGCTTCTATCTCCTTAACCGTGCGAGATAGAGTGATTTCGTCGAAATTTTCGACCCACAGGGTATCTAAGGAATGCAATCTGCAATTTTTCAAAAATTTTCCCCTCCCCAAAAATGGCGGCCATTTTGAATTTTCGAATTTTTGCCAAAAATGGCAAAACACAAATTTGCTTCTATCTCCTTAACCGTGCCAGATAGAGCGATTTCGTCGAAATTTTCGACCCACAGGGTATCTGAGCATTGTACTCTTGGTAATTTATAAAAAATTTTCCCCTCCCCAAAAATGGCGGCCATTTTGAATTTTCGAATTTTTGCCAAAAATGGCAAAACACAAATTTGCTTCTATCTCCTTAACCGTGCGAGATAGAGCGATTTCGGCAAAATTTTCGACGCACAGGGTATCTAAGGAATGCAATCTTTGCAATTTTCAAAAAATTTTCCCCTCCCCAAAAATGGCGGCCATTTTGAATTTTCGAATTTTTGCCAAAAATGGCAAAACACAAATTTGCTTCTATCTCCTTAACCATGCGAGATAGAGCGATTTCGTCGAAATTTTCTACCCACAGGGTATCTAAGGAATGTAATATTTGCAATTTTCAAAAAAATTTCCCCTCCCCAAAAATGGCGGCCATTTTGAATTTTGGAATTTTTGCCAAAAATGGCAAAACACAAATTTGCTTCTATCTCCTTAACCGTGCGAGATAGAGCGATTTCGGCAAAATTTTCGACCCACAGGGTATCTAAGCAATGCAATCTTTGCAATTTTCAAAATATTTTCCCCTCCCCAAAAATGGCGGCCATTTTGAATTTTCGAATTTTTGCCAAAAATGGCAAAACACTAATTTGCTTCTATCTCCTTAACCGTGCGAGATAGAGCGATTTCGGCAAAATTTTCGACGCACAGGGTATCTAAGCAATGCAATCTTTGCAATTTTCAAAATATTTTCCCCTCCCCCAAAATGGCGACCATTTTGAATTTTCGAATTTTTGCCAAAAATGGCAAAACACTAATTTGCTTCTATCTCCTTAACCGTGCGAGATAGAGCGATTTCGGCAAAATTTTCGACCCACAGGGTATCTGATCATTGTACTCTTGGTAATTTCTAAAAAATTTTCTCCTCCCCAAAAATGGCGGCCATTTTGAATTTTGGAATTTTTGCCAAAAATGGCAAAACACAAATTTCCTTCTATCTCCTTAACCGTGCCAGATAGAGCGATTTCGTCGAAATTTTCGACCCACAGGGTATCTAAGGAATGCAATCTTTGTAATTTTCAAAAAATTTTCCCCTCCCCAAAAATGGCGGCCATTTTGAATTTTCGAATTTTTGCCAAAAATGGCAAAACACAAATTTCCTTCTATCTCCTTAACCGTGCGAGATAGAGCGATTTCGTCGAAATTTTCGACCCACAGGGTATCTAAGGAATGCAATCTTTGTAATTTTCCAAAAATTTTCCCCTCCCCAAAAATGGCGGCCATTTTGAATTTTCGAATTTTTGCCAAAAATGGCAAAACACAAATTTGCTTCTATCTCCTTAACCGTGCCAGATAGAGCGATTTCGTCGAAATTTTCGACCCACAGGGTATCTGAGCATTGTACGTACTCTTGGTAATTTATAAAAAATTTTCCCCTCCCCAAAAATGGCGGCCATTTTGAATTTTCGAATTTTTGCCAAAAATGGCAAAACACAAATTTGCTTCTATCTCCTTAACCATGCGAGATAGAGCGATTTCGTCGAAATTTTCGACCCGCAGGGTATCTAAGGAGTGTACTCTTTGCAATTTTCAAAAAATTTTCCCCTCCCCCAAAATGGCGGCCATTTTGAATTTTCAAATTTTTGCCAAAAATGGCAAAACACAAATTTCCTTCTATCTCCTTAACCGTGCGAGATAGAGCGATTTCGTTGAAATTTTCAACCCGCAGGGTATCTAAACAGTGTACTCTTTGCAATTTTCAAAAAATTTTCCCCTCCCCAAAAATGGCGGCCATTTTGAATTTTCGAATTTTTGCCAAAAATGGCAAAACACAAATTTGCTTCTATCTCCTTAACCGTGCGAGATAGAGCGATTTCGTCGAAATTTTCGACCCGCAGGGTATATCTAAGGAATGCAATCTTTGCAATTTTCAAAAAATTTTCCCCTCCCCAAAAATGGCGGCCATTTTGAATTTTCGAATTTTTGCCAAAAATGGCAAAACACTAATTTGCTTCTATCTCCTTAACCGTGCGAGATAGAGCGATTTCGGCAAAATTTTCGACCCACAGGGTATCTGATCATTGTACTCTTGGTAATTTCTAAAAAATTTTCTCCTCCCCAAAAATGGCGGCCATTTTGAATTTTGGAATTTTTGCCAAAAATGGCAAAACACAAATTTCCTTCTATCTCCTTAACCGTGCCAGATAGAGCGATTTCGTCGAAATTTTCGACCCACAGGGTATCTAAGGAATGCAATCTTTGTAATTTTCAAAAAATTTTCCCCTCCCCAAAAATGGCGGCCATTTTGAATTTTCGAATTTTTGCCAAAAATGGCAAAACACAAATTTGCTTCTATCTCCTTAACCGTGCGAGATAGAGCGATTTCGTCGAAATTTTCGACCCACAGGGTATCTAAGGAATGCAATCTTTGTAATTTTCCAAAAATTTTCCCCTCCCTAAAAATGGCGGCCATTTTGAATTTTCGAATTTTTGCCAAAAATGGCAAAACACAAATTTGCTTCTATCTCCTTAACCGTGCCAGATAGAGCGATTTCGTCGAAATTTTCGACCCACAGGGTATCTGAGCATTGTACTCTTGGTAATTTATAAAAAATTTTCCCCTCCCCAAAAATGGCGGCCATTTTGAATTTTCGAATTTTTGCCAAAAATGGCAAAACACAAATTTGCTTCTATCTCCTTAACCGTGTGAGATAGAGCGATTTCGGCAAAATTTTCGACGCACAGGGTATCTAAGCAATGCAATCTTTACAATTTTCAAAAAATTTTCCCCTCCCCAAAAATGGCGGCCATTTTGAATTTTCGAATTTTTGCCAAAAATGGCAAAACACAAATTTGCTTCTATCTCCTTAACCGTGCGAGATAGAGCGATTTCGTCGAAATTTTCTACCCACAGGGTATCTAAGGAATGTAATATTTGCAATTTTCAAAAAAATTTCCCCTCCCCAAAAATGGCGGCCATTTTGAATTTTCAAATTTTTGCCAAAAATGGCAAAACACAAATTTGCTTCTATCTCCTTAACCGTGCGAGATAGAGCGATTTCGGCAAAATTTTCGACCCACAGGGTATCTAAGGAATGCAATCTTTGCAATTTTCAAAAAATTTTCCCCTCCCCAAAAATGGCGGCCATTTTGAATTTTCGAATTTTTGCCAAAAATGGCAAAACACAAATTTGCTTCTATCTCCTTAACCGTGCGAGATAGAGCGATTTCGTCGAAATTTTCGACCCACAGGGTATCTAAGGAATGCAATCTTTGCAATTTTCAAAAAATTTTCCCCTCCCCAAAAATGGCGGCCATTTTGAATTTTGGAATTTTTGCCAAAAATGGCAAAACACTAATTTGCTTCTATCTCCTTAACCGTGCGAGATAGAGCGATTTCGGCAAAATTTTCGACCCACAGGGTATCTAAGGAATGCAATCTTTGCAATTTTCAAAAAATTTTCCCCTCCCCAAAAATGGCGGCCATTTTGAATTTTCGAATTTTTGCCAAAAATGGCAAAACACAAATTTGCTTCTATCTCCTTAACCGTGCGAGATAGAGCGATTTCGTCGAAATTTTCGACCCACAGGGTATCTAAGCAATGCAATCTTTGCAATTTTCAAAAAATTTTCCCCTCCCCAAAAATGGCGGCCATTTTGAATTTTGGAATTTTTGCCAAAAATGGCAAAACACTAATTTGCTTCTATCTCCTTAACCGTGCGAGATAGAGCGATTTCGGCAAAATTTTCGACGCACAGGGTATCTAAGCAATGCAATCTTTGCAATTTTCAAAATATTTTCCCCTCCCCAAAAATGGCGGCCATTTTGAATTTTCGAATTTTTGCCAAAAATGGCAAAACACTAATTTGCTTCTATCTCCTTAACCGTGCGAGATAGAGCGATTTCGGCAAAATTTTCGACCCACAGGGTATCTGAGCATTGTACTCTTGGTAATTTCTAAAAAATTTTCCCCTCCCCAAAAATGGCGGCCATTTTGAATTTTGGAATTTTTGCCAAAAATGGCAAAACACAAATTTGCTTCTATCTCCTTAACCGTGCGAGATAGAGCGATTTCGTCGAAATTTTTGATCCACAGGGTATCTAAGGAATGCAATCTTTGCAATTTTCAAAAAATTTTCCCCTCCCCAAAAATGGCGGCCATTTTGAATTTTTGAATTTTTGCCAAAAATGGCAAAACACAAATTTGCTTCTATCTCCTTAACCGTGCGAGATAGAGCGATTTCGGCAAAATTTTCGACGCACAGGGTGTCTAAGCAATGCAATCTTTGCAATTTTCAAAAAAATTTCCCCTCCCCAAAAATGGCGGCCATTTTGAATTTTCGAATTTTTGCCAAAAATGGCAAAATACAAATTTGCTTCTATCTCCTTAACCGTGCGAGATAGAGCGATTTCGGCAAAATTTTTGACGCACATGGTATCTAAGCAATGCAATCTTTGCAATTTTCAAAAAATTTTCCCCTCCCCAAAAATGGCGGCCATTTTGAATTTTCGAATTTTTGCCAAAAATGGCAAAACACAAATTTGCTTCTATCTCCTTAACCGTGCGAGATAGAGCGATTTCGTCGAAATTTTCGACCCACAGGGTATCTGAGCATTGTACTCTTGGTAATTTTTTAAAAATTTTCCCCTCCCCAAAAATGGCGGCCATTTTGAATTTTCGAATTTTTCCCAAAAATGGCAAAACACAAATTTGCTTCTATCTCCTTAACCGTGCGAGATAGAGCGATTTCGTCGAAATTTTCAACCCACAGGGTATTTAAGGAATGCAATCTTTGCAATTTTCAAAAAAATTTTCCCTCCCCAAAAATGGCGGCCATTTTGAATTTTCGAAGTTTTAAAATGGCAAAACACAAATTTCCTTCTATCTCCTTAACCATGCGAGATAGAGCGATTTCGTCAAAATTTTCGACCCACAGGTATTTGAGCATTGTATTCTTGGCAATTTAAAAAAAAAATTCCCCTCCCCTAAATGGCGGCCATTTTGAATTTTCAAATTTTTGCCAAAAATGGCAAAACACAAATTTGCTTCTATCTCCTTAACCATGCGAGATAGAGCGATTTCGTCGAAATTTTCAACCCATAGGGTATCTAAGGAATGTAATCTTTGCAATTTTGAAAAAAATTTTCCCCTCCCCAAAAATGGCAGCCATTTTGAATTTTCGAATTTTTGCCCAAAATGGAAAAACACAAACTGGCCTTAACCGTGCAAAATAGAGTTATTTTGTTGAAATTTTCGACCAATAGGGTATCTAAGAAATGTACTCTTGGCAATTTTCAAAAAAATTTCCTTTTCCCAATAATGGCGGCCATTTTCAATTTTCAAATTTTTGCCAAAAATAGAAAAACAGGAATTTCCTTCTATCTTCTTAACCGTGCAAGATAGAGTGATTTCGTCAAAATTTTCAACCCAACCAATGCAAAAAGGCATGAAGCTGAAATAATTTACATCTACACTAACAAATATTTAAGCATCATTGATATATTTTACAAATAAAACAGGGTCTTGTAAGACTACTGTACAATTTGGGCAAAAGGTTCATGGGTGGACATTACACATGATAATGTGTGTTCTTCTATGCTATCCTGTTTCTATTCGCATCTACTATCAACAGGGCGGCCTATTTCTAGTTCTTGGCAATTTTAAAAAAAAATTCCCCTCCCCTAAAATGGCGGCCATTTTGAATTTTCGAATTTTTGCCAACAATGGCAAAACACAAATTTGCTTCTATCTCCTTAACCATGCGAGATAGAGCGATTTCGTCGAAATTTTTGACCCACAGGGTATCTAAGGAATGTAATCTTTGCAATTTTCAAAAAATTTTCCCCTCCCCAAAAATGGCGGCCATTTTGAATTTTCGAAGTTTTGCCAAAAATGGCAAAACACAAATTTGCTTCTATCTCCTTAACCATGCGAGATAGAGCGATTTCGTCGAAATTTTTGACCCACAGGGTATCTAAGGAATCCCACAGGGTATTTGAGCATTGTACTCTTGGTAATTTTTAAAAAAATTTCCCCTCCCCAAAAATGGCGGCCATTTTGAATTTTCGAATTTTTGCCAAAAATGGCAAAACACAAATTTGCTTCTATCTCCTTAACCGTGCGAGATAGAGCGATTTCGTCAAAATTTTCGACCCACAGGGTATCTGAGCATTGTACTCTTGGTAATTTAAAAAAAAATTTCCCCTCCCCAAAAATGGCGGCCATTTTGAATTTTCGAATTTTTGCCAAAAATGGCAAAACACTAATTTGCTTCTATCTCCTTAACCGTGCGAGATAGAGCGATTTCGGCAAAATTTTCGATCTACAGGGTATGTAAGTAATGTAATCTTTGTAATTTTCAAAAAATTTTCCCCTCCCCAAAAATGGCGGCCATTTTGAATTTTCGAAGTTTTGCCAAAAATGTCAAAACACAAATTTCCTTCTATCTCCTTAACCATGCGAGATAGAGCGATTTCGTCAAAATTTTCGACCCACAGGGTATCTGAGCATTGTACTCTTGGTAATTTTTCCAAAAATTTTCCCCTCCCCAAAAATGGCGGCCATTTTGAATTTTCGAATTTTTGCCAAAAATGGCAAAACACTAATTTGCTTCTATCTCCTTAACCGTGCGAGATAGAGCGATTTCGGCGAAATTTTCGACCTACAGGGTATCTAAGTAATGCAATCTTTGCAATTTTCCAAAAATTTTCCCCTCCCCAAAAATGGCGGCCATTTTGAATTTTCGAAGTTTTTTCCAAAAATGGCAAAACACAAATTTCCTTCTATCTCCTTAACCATGCGAGATAGAGCGATTTCGTCAAAATTTTCGACCCACAGGTATTTGAGCATTGTATTCTTGGCAATTTTTAAAAAAAATTCCCCTCCCCTAAAATGGCGGCCATTTTGAATTTTCAAATTTTTGCCCAAAATGGCAAAACACAAATTTCCTTCTATCTCCTTAACCATGCGAGATAGAGCGATTTCGTCAAAATTTTCGACCCACAGGTATTTGAGCATTGTATTCTTGGCAATTTTAAAAAAAAATTCCCCTCCCCTAAAATGGCGGCCATTTTGAATTTTCGAATTTTTGCCAACAATGGCAAAACACAAATTTGCTTCTATCTCCTTAACCATGCGAGATAGAGCGATTTCGTCGAAATTTTTGACCCACAGGGTATCTAAGGAATGTAATCTTTGCAATTTTCAAAAAATTTTCCCCTCCCCAAAAATGGCGGCCATTTTGAATTTTCGAAGTTTTGCCAAAAATGGCAAAACACAAATTTGCTTCTATCTCCTTAACCATGCGAGATAGAGCGATTTCGTCGAAATTTTTGACCCACAGGGTATCTAAGGAATCCCACAGGGTATTTGAGCATTGTACTCTTGGTAATTTTTAAAAAAATTTCCCCTCCCCAAAAATGGCGGCCATTTTGAATTTTCGAATTTTTGCCAAAAATGGCAAAACACAAATTTGCTTCTATCTCCTTAACCGTGCGAGATAGAGCGATTTCGTCAAAATTTTCGACCCACAGGGTATCTGAGCATTGTACTCTTGGTAATTTAAAAAAAAATTTCCCCTCCCCAAAAATGGCGGCCATTTTGAATTTTCGAATTTTTGCCAAAAATGGCAAAACACTAATTTGCTTCTATCTCCTTAACCGTGCGAGATAGAGCGATTTCGGCAAAATTTTCGATCTACAGGGTATGTAAGTAATGTAATCTTTGTAATTTTCAAAAAATTTTCCCCTCCCCAAAAATGGTGGCCATTTTGAATTTTCGAAGTTTTGCCAAAAATGTCAAAACACAAATTTCCTTCTATCTCCTTAACCATGCGAGATAGAGCGATTTCGTCAAAATTTTCGACCCACAGGGTATCTGAGCATTGTACTCTTGGTAATTTTTCCAAAAATTTTCCCCTCCCCAAAAATGGCGGCCATTTTGAATTTTCGAATTTTTGCCAAAAATGGCAAAACACTAATTTGCTTCTATCTCCTTAACCGTGCGAGATAGAGCGATTTCGGCAAAATTTTCGACCTACAGGGTATCTAAGTAATGCAATCTTTGCAATTTTCCAAAAATTTTCCCCTCCCCAAAAATGGCGGCCATTTTGAATTTTCGAAGTTTTTTCCAAAAATGGCAAAACACAAATTTCCTTCTATCTCCTTAACCATGCAAGATAGAGCGATTTCGTCAAAATTTTCGACCCACAGGTATTTGAGCATTGTATTCTTGGCAATTTTTAAAAAAAATTCCCCTCCCCTAAAATGGCGGCCATTTTGAATTTTCAAATTTTTGCCCAAAATGGCAAAACACAAATTTCCTTCTATCTCCTTAACCATGCGAGATAGAGCGATTTCGTCAAAATTTTCGACCCACAGGTATTTGACCATTGTATTCTTGGCAATTTTAAAAAAAAATTCCCCTCCCCTAAAATGGCGGCCATTTTGAATTTTCAAATTTTTGCCAAAAATGGCAAAACACAAATTTCCTTCTATCTCCTTAACCATGCGAGATAGAGCGATTTCGTCGAAATTTTTGACCCACAGGGTATCTAAGGAATGTAATCTTTGCAATTTTCAAAAAATTTTCCCCTCCCCAAAATGGCGGCCATTTTGAATTTTCGAATTTTTGCCAACAATGGCAAAACACAAATTTGCTTCTATCTCCTTAGCCGTGCGAGATAGAGTGATTTCGTCAAAATTTTCGACCCACAGGTATTTGAGCATTGTATTCTTGGCAATTTTAAAAAAAAATTCCCCTCCCCTAAAATGGCGGCCATTTTGAATTTTCAAATTTTTGCCAAAAATGGCAAAACACAAATTTCCTTCTATCTCCTTAACCATGCGAGATAGAGCGATTTCGTCAAAATTTTCGACCCACAGGTATTTGAGCATTGTATTCTTGGCAATTTTAAAAAAAAATTCCCCTCCCCTAAAATGGCGGCCATTTTGAATTTTCAAATTTTTGCCAAAAATGGCAAAACACAAATTTCCTTCTATCTCCTTAACCATGCGAGATAGAGCGATTTCGTCGAAATTTTTGACCCACAGGGTATCTAAAGAATGTAATCTTTGCAATTTTCAAAAAATTTTCCCCTCCCCAAAATGGCGGCCATTTTGAATTTTCGAATTTTTGCCAACAATGGCAAAACACAAATTTGCTTCTATCTCCTGAGCCGTGCGAGATAGAGTGATTTCGTCAAAATTTTCGACCCACAGGGTATCTAAGGAATGCAATCTTTGCAATTTACCAAAAATTTTCCCCTCTCCAAAAATGGCGGCCATTTTGAATTTTCGAATTTTTGCCCAAAATGGCAAAACACAAATTTATTGCTTCTATCTCCTTAACCGTGCCAGATAGAGCGATTTCGTCAAAATTTTCGACCCACAGGGTATTTGAGCATTGTACTCTTGGTAATTTTTAAAAAAATTTCCCCTCCCCAAAAATGGCGGCCATTTTGAATTTTCGAATTTTTGCCAAAAATGGCAAAACACAAATTTGCTTCTATCTCCTTAACCGTGCGAGATAGAGTGATTTCGTCGAAATTTTCGACCCACAGGGTACCTAAGGAATGTAATATTTGCAATTTTTCCAAAAATTTCCCCTCCCCAAAAATGGCGGCCATTTTGAATTTTGGAATTTTTGCCAAAAATGGCAAAACACAAATTTGCTTCTATCTCCTTAACCGTGCGAGATAGAGCGATTTCGTCAAAATTTTCGACCCACAGGATATCTGAGCATTGTACTCTTGGTAATTTAAAAAAAAATTTCCCCTCCCCAAAAATGGCGGCCATTTTGAATTTTCGAATTTTTGCCAAAAATGGCAAAACACTAATTTGCTTCTATCTCCTTAACCGTGCGAGATAGAGCGATTTCGGCAAAATTTTCGACCTACAGGGTATCTAAGGAATGCAATCTTTGCAATTTTCAAAAAATTTTCCCCTCCCCAAAAATGGCGGCCATTTTGAATTTTCGAATTTTTGCCAAAAATAGCAAAACACAAATTTGCTTCTGTCTCCTTAACCGTGCGAGATAGAGCGATTTCGTCGAAATTTTCGACCCACAGGGTATCTAAGGAATGCCATCTTTGCAATTTTCAAAAAAATTTCCCCTCCCCAAAAATGGCGGCCATTTTGAATTTTCGAAGTTTTGCCAAAAATGGCAAAACACAAATTTCCTTCTATCTCCTTAACCATGCGAGATAGAGCAATTTCGTCAAAATTTTCGACCCACAGGTATTTAAGCATTGTATTTTTGGCAATTTTAAAAAAAATTTCCCCTCCCCTAAAATGGCGGCCATTTTAAACTTTCGAATTTTTGCCAACAATGGCAAAACACAAATTTGCTTCTATCTCCTTAACCATGCGAGATAAAGCGATTTCGTCGAAATTTTTGACCCACAGGGTATCTAAGGAATGTAATCTTTGCAATTTTCAAAAAATTTTCCCCTCCCCAAAAATGGCGGCCATTTTGAATTTTCGAATTTTTGCCCAAAATGGAAAAACACAAACTGGCCTTAACCGTGCAAAATAGAGTTATTTCGTTGAAATTTTCGACCCATAGGGTATCTAACAAATGTACTCTTGGCAATTTTCAAAAAAATTTCCTTTTCCCAAAAATGGCGGCCATTTTGAATTTTCAAATTTTTGCCAAAAATAGAAAAACAGGAATTTGCTTCTATCTTCTTAACCGTGCAAGATAGAGTGATTTCGTCAAAATTTTCAACCCAACCAATGCAAAAAGGCATGAAGCTGAAATAATTTACATCTACACTAACAAATATTTAAGCATCATTGATATATTTTACAAATGAAACAGGGTCTTGTAAGACTACTGTACAATTTGGGCAAAAGGTTCATGGGTGGACATTACACATGATAATGTGTGTTCTTCTATGCTATCCTGTTTCTATTCGCATCTACTATCAACAGGGCGGCCTATTTCTAGTTGGTCCTAGAGGTTTGGGATGGTAAACCAACATATAGGAAATCATGGGCTGGGAATCCTCTGGCTTGGGCCCCTTCTTCAAGGTCAAACGAGGATAGCCAAAGTTAAAAGTGCTTATAACTCGCTTATTATTGATCCTAGAAGTTTACAGTACGAAACCAACTCATACGAAATCTTGGGCTAGGAATTTTCTGATGTTAGATTTGACCTTGGGCCCCTCCTTCAAGGTCAAACAATGGTTCACTGGCTTTGGTGAGTTGTCTTTTCGGTGGATACAAATTTGCATCGGTCTCCGATGCGTAGGTCTAGTTGTATGTATTTGTACTCATCCTATTCCTAATTCTCACAGGCAGTTTTTATTAAATAAAACTTTGGTCCCCAGGTAGCACAGTGAAATTATAGGATACTGTAATATTGACACACTGGAAATAAGTTAGTATTTAAGTAGAAGTCTAGTAATAATCAAAAACTAGTTAGCCTGAAGTTTTTGAAGTGACTGTATGAAGAAAACCCTTGTTCTGACAGTTGGAGAGCTGTGAGTTGTACAATCCACTGCTAGAGGAGAGCGGTTTGTACAAAAGTCTGACTCAAAGACTCAGCAAGAATGTCCCTGGCACGTCCAATGTGGGCAAAAGAAAGGCCAGTAGCACAGCACCTTCAAAGGTAGGTTACCAAACTTTAGCAAGTGTAAAAAAAAAAAAAAAAAATCTTGTGTGGCTTTCAATAGTATCAGACTTAATAATCAGGGATGTAGTGATTAACCTCAAAGCAGTGAACTATTATCATACTATTAAGTGGTTTGGGAAAACATCAAAGGACACAACACCTGTGCATGTATAATTGCAATTAATATATGCCTTTCACCCAAGCTGATTGCATATACTGCCAATTTCTATGTAGTTCTTATATCACTTGCAGAACTCAGTTTATTACACCCGATGTTGTAAAATAAATTTAGGATAATTCATGACAGAAACAATGACTAGAAATTATCAGACAAATAAAATATTATGATTTATTTATTTCATGCTCAAATATATTTTGCATAGTTTACACCAATATAGCCTGATGTCAGGATTCAAATAGACATTTAGTTAGACAAATGTGATTCCCACTTTTAAACTCCTATAATCATACACATTTCCACTTGTGAATGCAAAAATACAGTATTTTCATTGATTGATACCTCAAACTGGTTCTTCCTCTACCTAGACTTGACTGACACTGGTTCAACTGATACAGGGTCTACATGGGTGTTATTGGACATCACTTAATTTGTGTGTGAACATAATATAAAATAATTCCAAAAGTAAGTCACTTTAAATACCAGAAAGACTGACTGACAAAATTTCCATGTTTTTTTTATTATTTGCCTGTTTAATATAATACAAGTGCAAACATTCACATCCAATGCCACCTGTATATGTAAATGCTTATTTATCACCCACTCTAAAATGGCAGGGTGTGTAGTGACTGTGGACACGTCTTTTGCAATTCTGGAATCGTGATTACAGAACGGTAAATATAATACAGCTGTTGAATTCTGCGTGCATCGTCCCCTGGAGTACAAATATGAACAAACAACTTGCAGTTATATAAATGGTTAAAATTCATAAGATTGTCATTTCTGTCTTGACTTTAACAAATAGCATATCATTTAAAGCTTACAAGAAATTGAAAGCATTCTCATGACAATCTCCATATTTCATAACAATTAAATGAAAATAGAGCAACAAAAATACTTGTATTTTTACCCAAGATGTCACAACATATGTTTCATTGATGGTACAGACAACATATGGCTTTGGATTTGTTTTAATTTTAAAGTAAGATTTATACCATATTTTGACCAAAATACTACTGTGACCATTTTAGAAAATAATAATAAATGACAAATTCTCAGAAATCAAGCATGAGAATTTATCATTTATTCCTCTATTACAACTATACAGAACACCTTTTTGTTGTATTTTCTGTCACTGGAGCCTCTCGTGTTGTATTTTGTAGCCCCAGTCTTACCACACAAAGCCACCAAGTGTGGGGTTAGCTGGTGCAGCTCCTCTGACCTTCACCTCAGCCAGCTCTGTGTACCAGACTAGTCGGTGGGCAGAGACACCAGGACCGGCAGGAGATGGCAGGAAGAAGGGGCAAAACAAATTCCTCTAAATTGAATAGATAATTCTAAGTAAATATGCATTTGATGTAATCCACACTCGAAACCTGTGACTGTCAAAACTGGAATGTAGAAAACATGATATTTTCATGCTAGAGAGTGCTGTAAGCCAGAACAAGTGGTTGAGTGATGAATAAATCAGCATGTACTAGATCTGTCAGTCAGGAGAGGAACTTGGGCCTGGCGGGGATGGAAGGGCAGAGAGACTGGACAACTTACTCTGGAGTTATTGCTGACTGCAAACATTGCAGTGAATAAACAGCTAAATAACCAAAACTAAAGAAATAAAATTCATAAAAAAATAGTTAGAATCGGAGGATCAAGGCAAGGATGTTCCTATGAAGTTATTATAAAAAGTTAAAGTAATTTAGACAGCAGGTGAGGAATGAGTGGCTATATCAGACCAGTTAGTAAGGAGACAGACTGTTGACCCGGTAGAGGAAGCAGGATGCTTCATTTTCTCATCTCCTGTTTTATATTTTGGTGAAAAAGAAGTATAGTTACTCAATATCTCAATATGGAAAATTTTTATCTTTAAAGTATCCTTAATTTTTTTTTATTCAATATCAGAAGAAAGAAACGGCAATGAATTTTTGTGATATATAAAAATATATGTATATAAAAACACAAGCTTAGTTCATATGTGAGTGTCCACCTTAAAATCTCAAGTACAATATTGATTTTGCTATTGTTGTTATTATTTGAACTGTGTTAACACATCTTGATATGTTACTTCTTTTTTTTTTTAATGAGGTCAACTTAATTATAGTTTAGTGTCTCCACTATTATCTAATGTAGAATGAGATTTACTTTAATTATTGCAAAATAGGAATAACTGGATCAAGTATTGTTGTGTGTCAGTCTTTCTATCACAGTCTTGGATCAAACTTCACATTAGTGTTCCTCCCCCTTGATAAAGTTGATAAAGTACTGTTGATAAGATGAATATTGAAATGTAGATATACATGTATTTGTGAAATTTCTGTGTTGATAGTTTTTCTGAATGTTAATTTATATTAGTCATATGTACTTTGAATAAACAAAATTTCTGATGTTATAAATTTAACTTTTTTTTTTTTTACAATACAACAATTCACAGTGACATAAAAAAATATGGCGCTTCATATTCAATGGATGTTTCAACTGGGAGCTTTATTAGTTTTAACATTTGTAGCTAGAACAGGTATGTTGATCAATTAAATTGCTTCTCAATTTGATCAATATAAATTTGGTAAACTGATTGAAAAATAATATAAGTACACTAACTTCTGTCCGTATACAAAATATAAATCTTGTACAAATTCTTACACTGTCATTTTGTTAAAGAAAGGTTCAGAGTTATGAAAAAGTTTCTATTTAGACAATTTATGTATATCCAATATTGCAAACCCCTTGTATTACATCAGTAAGTAAAAAAAAAATGTGATAAATATATATATAAAATAAATATGCTTTTCTTGCTTTTTCACATGTGAGGAAGTACTTGGTATATTTTTTGGTGCCCAGAATTGTTTCTCACTAAATTTCTAAAATCAAACCTGCACAATAAAATTCCTTTTGAAGCAGAAGTTAGTATCGGGTATTTGAGAACCTTTTCCTTTAAAATTAACTATACTTTGAACATCCTAGTTCAGTAAAAATATTGTAAGTTTCAGATTTATTGAAAAAGACTCAATCTGGTCATACCTCTTTTATCTGGCTAGTGTCTATTCTCTACTTCTTTGATTTTATTAACTCTTTAAATCTACTCCGAGATTTTATATTTTCCTGCTATTTTAGGCTAACATGTTCTATTTTATGAACTTAACAGAGTCTCATTTCCATAAAGGAGGGTATAATATATATAAAGTGCAACATGTGTCACAAATCTGCTGTATTGCAGAAGCTGCTTGTCCTGACAACTGGGAGGAATTTGAAGGTAGATGTTATCTCTTTGTATTGAATACTGACGTGTCTTGGTCTGAAGCGAATAGGTATGTCTGAGCTAAAAATGTTTAACTTGGTGTTTCCATCTCTTAAAACCTACCTGTACACCAAAGCATACCCACTTTAGCCTGGAACATCCCCTGGCGTTCTCTGGACTCTCCATTCTTGCATCAGTCAGGACCTTCATGGTTCCTTCCATAAAATTGGCACAAGTCAGTCAAATCAAAGCGAGGATTAATGTATCAGTAATTGTATCTGCCAATTTGTGCCAAATGTATCCAGTGAAAACATTCATTTATACATTATAGTTGATCAGAAAAACATAAATGGCTTTAAGTTGTAAAAAAATCACAAACTTGTGAGGAATGCTGCATGAATTAAACTAAAACTATGTGATAATTCCCCAGTGGTAAATTCCACCTACTGTGGCTGAATTGACATACTCAATTTACACTTGTTTGCACATGGGAGGAATTCTCGCGGAAGGGTCCACCGTATCCATCGGCTCCGTAAGTTTGCCTACCTATAGCGTCTTTACTAGTGGATGGAATTTCTTCAAACTTGGCACATATATTTAGTAGCCCTGGGAAAATTTTCTGAATTTGGTGCCATGACATTTCAACCAATAAGAGAGGTCACATGACCTAAAAGAGGATTTTGCTTGTCCGGATGATAACTTAAGAAACGTTTAAAATATTCGCTTGAAATTTGATCTATGGATGCATGGTATAAAGATCTGCAAATGATTTGATTTTGGTAGACTTCCATTAAAAATTGGCTAATTAATTAAGCATTAAAATTTTTGTTAATGAGGAAAATACAAATCCCTTAATAACTTCTAAACCGTGCGAGATAGAGCAATTTCAACAAAATTTTTGACCCACAGGGTATATTCACTAAGAACTCTGCTCAATTCCCAAAAAAATTCCTCTCTCCAAAAATGGCAGCCATTTTGAATTTTGGCAAAAATTTGAAGGTCTGCACTCTGACTTGTGGGAACACAATGCACTCATGCAGTGTTCACAAATAATTCAGAATTCTCTGATTAATGGGAACACAAAGCACTGATGTAGTGTTCATCACAAATAATTCACATATAACTCAGAATTAATTAATTCATAATGTGCTTGTATATTTGTTACAGGTAAGCATTATAAAATTGCACAACACAAAAATGCTTGTATCTCCTAAACCATGCGAGATAGAGCAATTTCAACAAAACTTTTGAGCCACAAGGTACCTAAGCGAGATACTGCCCAATTTTCAAAAAATTTTCCACTTTCCAAAAATGGCAGCCATTTTGAATTTTCGAATTTTTGACAAAAATGGTAAAACTTAAAACTGCTTGTATCTCCTAAACCGTGCGAGATAGAGCGAGTTCGGCAAAATTTTTGGCCCACAGGGTATCTAAGCAAGATACTCTGCACATTTTTCAAAAAATTTTCCTCTTCCCAAAAATGGCAGCCATTTTGAATTTTCGAATTTTGAACAAAAATGGTAAAACTTAAAATTGCTTGTATCTCCTAAACCATGTGAGATAGAGTGATTTCGGTGAAATTTCTGGCCCACAGGGTATATATGCAAGATACTCTGCTCAGTTCTCACAAATTTTTCCTCTTTCCAAAAATGGCGGCCATTTTGAATTTTCGAATTTTTGACAAAAATGGTAAAACTTAAAATTGCTTGTATCTCCTAAACCGTGAGAGATAGAGCGATTTCGGCGAAATTTTTGACTCACAGGGTATCTAAGAAAGATACTCTGCACAGTTTTGAAAAATAGTCTGCTCAATTCTCAAAAAAAATTTCCTCTTTCCAAAAGTGGCGGCCATTTTGAGTTTCCGAATTTTTGACAAAAATGGTAAAACTTAAAATTGCTTGTATCTCCTAAACTGTGCGAGATAGAGCGATTTCGGCGAAATTTTTGATCCAGAAGTGATAAATGCAAGATACTCTCCTCAATTTTCAAAAATTTTTCCTTTCCTCTTTCCAAAAATGGCAGCCATTTTGAATTTTCAAATTTTTGACAAAAATGGTCAAACTTAAAATTGCTTGTATCTCCTAAACCGTGCCAGATAGAGCGATTGCGGCGAAATTTTTGGCCTATAGGGTATATATGCAAGCTACTCTGCTCAATGTTCAAAAATTTTTCCTCTTTCCAAAAGTGGCGGCCATTTTGAATTTTCAAATTTTTGACAAAATTGGTAAAACTTAAAATTGCTTGTATCTCCTAAACCGTGCGAGATAGAGCGATTTCGGCGAAATTTTTGCCCCTGACCTCTCTCCAAAAATGGCAGCCATTTTCAATTTTCGAATTTTTGACAAAAATGGTAAAACATAAAATTGCTTGTATCTCCTAAACCATGCCAGAAAGAGCGATTTCGATGAAATTTTTGGCACACAGGGTATATGTGCAAGAGACTCTGCGCAAATTCTCAAAAGTTTTTCCTCTTTCCAAAAGTGGCGGTCATTTTGAATTTTTGACAAAAGTAGTAAAACTTAAAATTGCTTGTATCTCCTAAACCGTACGAGATAGAGCGATTTCGGCGAAATTTTTGGCCCACAGGGTATACATGCAAGATACTGTGCTCAATTCTCAAAAAAAATTTCCTCTTTCCAAAAATGGCAGCCATTTTGAATTTTCGAATTTTTGACAAAAATGGTAAAACTTAAAATTACTTGACAATGTATCTCCTAAACCATTTTAAATTTTCCAATTTTTTTTTTCGATGTAATTTTAGATTGACAGGGTATCTAGGCAAGATCTTCTTTCTATTATAAGCAGCCAACACCATCTTTCTTTTGGGACGGTTTGTTTTTGCCATGCAAAAACAATCGCTTTACTTCGCTAGCGATCCTCTAGTTTACTCTTGCATTTTTTGATACATGTTGATTTAGTAATTCTGATTTAGTCTTCACGTTTTTCTCCTCTGTGCATTGTAGAAGATGCAGAGCAGAACCTGCCCTTCCCTCCTCACTCGTGTCCATACACAGCTTCACCGAGAATGACTTCATTCACTCCACAGCTGCTCAACAAGTGGGCGACTCCATAGACATGTGGATTGGCTTTCATCGAACTGAAGCAGGTGCTAGTTTCATAACCTCATAGCAACAAAGCATTAAATATAAGTATCATCAGTTGAATTAAACAGTTTCTACTTTTATAACTTTGTAAGTGCAGCTACATTGGCAATTTTCCAACATTGGAAATTACCTAAATATCACATGACTTGCGGAGTCTGTATCTGTGTTAAGAGATTGTACTGCAGTGAACTTTATGCATTTCACATTTGTTTAGTCTAATTAGCAAAAATTCCATGAAGTTACAAATATTAATCAGTGATGAGACTAATTACATGACACCGCTTACTTTGCTATTTTCATATGACTAGATAATTTTTTCATATTCCATGCAGGTGCATTAAGTAATTTCATATATTTTACTCCAGAAGTGGGCTTACATATGCTACTACTGCTGTATTAATACAGCGAATACACCTCCAAGTTTGCATTGAATCTGTGTGAATATTAGTGGATTGTTATATCTTCTTCAACAATAAAAGTAGTTACATTTTTGTGCATAACAAGGCCAAAAAGTCTTTTGATCTACAGGCGTGAGCTGCAAAGCCATCGGTAGGACACTGACATCAGAGCTTGGAGGCAGTCACAAAGAACAAGTTCTGTAGAGCATTTCAAAACGACAGATTCCTTGCTGGAAGTGCAGATTCCATGAAAGCCCAGTGACAAAAAATAAAAAAAATGTTCACTAGAATCATGAGCCTCGCTAAAACTCGTGCTTTAAAAACATTACACAGTCGCACCATGTATCAGCTGTTGTAAAAGAAAGTCAATTATTGAAGTAAGGTTTGACTTATCACAGGTTGCAATATTTATATTTTTATGCATGGCGATGAATTCTTCAATAACACTCTCATTATACGGGTGGTTATTGTTTGACGACACTCTTGTGAAGTTTGTTAATTTTGTATAACATACTGTATTTATACAGGCGATTATCAGTGGACAGATGAAACCCCTGTGGACTTTGTTAATTGGGACATCGCCCATCCTGTGGGTGAAGACTGTGTGGACATAAGACTCGGAAATGGACATTGGACTGATTTGGACTGTGATGTGTCTGAGAGACAGCATGGATTTGTCTGCTCTGCAGAACTGGGTAAACATATCTGTTCAGACATGCACCCTTTTTCAACACTATCATAGTGAATGAAGTGTATAAGAATGGTTAAAGAAAAAAATAGTTAAATTAGTTTATATAATTTAGTTTTCTGTAGGAATGAAATTGATTTTGGGGATATAAATACTAAAAAGCTTAATGAAACAGTGCAATTTATTCATATATTTTGAAATATTTTGCAACTATATGATTAATCAAGAACATACTTTGTGCCACAATTATATTAAGTAAAAGTTCAGAGGTTCTGCAGCTGCAGTAGTATATGCAGTTACAGGCTCACAGCCTGACTTTCATCTGTCTAAACTTAATGTCAGTGCTAACAGATTCTAAGGCACTTAATACCAGACATCAGTGATTCCAAATCATCTTACCAATGGACAAGTATGGGTCTTTTAACCATGGATTAAATCGACCAATCAGAGTATTCCATGTATCCTGCAAGTACTTGCTTCAGAAGAAGCAAAATAGTTTAAAAAGTGTTAAATTTGGGTGATATGACAAAAATGGGGATTAACTTTTGGAGTTTTGTAATTGTTTGATATCAATATGATTGTTCTTATTTCAAAAACTGCCACTTAGTATTGTTTTGCACATTACACATCAAAGTACACTTTATGTTTTCTGTTTATTCCTGCATTAGCATTTTAAAAAGCAAAAGCCCACTAGTGTGTGTCCAACAGTGTTTCAGTAAATTTACTGATTCATAAAAGGTCGCTGGCTTCGTGGTCAGGGAGTCAGACTTATGTTCAGAAGGACTCTTATTCAACTCTCCTGTCATATGTTTTTGCAAATAGAGTGGTGAATTGCACAAAATTTCTATTTAATAAACACATCTCCACTTGACCAAATAGTATTTCCTGTTTCTTGTACACCTATAATCTATGCCAAATGAAATTATCAAAACAAAATCCAAACCAACATATTGTACATTTATCATAATTGTTATTTTAGATAATAATCTTGACAGTCCAGTTCTGTCGGTTTGGGACACATTTTTGAGAGGGTGGGGACATAGAGCCTTGCAGTCAGAGGCAGCACCACAGCCGCGTCAGACGTGTCCTGGTGGAGAGTGGATGGAGTTCAATGGCCGCTGCTTCCTGTTTAAAGTGGAGCAAACCACCGACCACAAAACATGGGATGAAGCGATGGGGTAATCAAAGCATGTCCTCTCAGGCTCTGATTACTGTGGTGATATGTGAAATAAACGATAGAAATGTATGATACAAATATGTTCCACTTGGTCTGATCCATGACCAGCTTCTTCACTGAAACAACAGGATTAGCATCCAGAACAACCTCCATAAATGATCAAAATACAACAGCATAGCTCTAACATCTCAAATATCAAACCTAATGTTGCCTATGTCACTCCTGTATAACTTTGATGTTCATTTCCTATTTTTTGGAGAAGTACGACACCTGTAAGAATTGCAGATTCATAGGTCAAAGTTGGGGTTTTACATCCTGTTCAACAGTCTGCAGATTCATTAATCACTGAAACCAGCAAGGTCACAAATGTATGTACTGTGCAGGACTGTCTGAAGGGAAGAAATCTAGTATTTCAGTGTTGTTTCCAATTATTTATTCTCCAATATTTTCACATTTATTGTGCTAGTTGATTTTAAAAATACAATCATGGTAGTTTATTACTAGTATTCATGGTGGAAGGAATTCAGTGGACTTAGTGTGGGACTGGAGATGAATGTTTTAATGTCATGAAAATGTATTTTCACTACAACATGTCCACAAACAATACATTAATGTCTGTAGACAGCTGATATACTAACACCCACTCCGTTTCACACAGCTATTGTATCAGTTTTATCATTGTTATCTTTCCAATTCTAAAAATTCTCAGGACTTTTTCTCCCATTAAGCTTGTTATTTTTAAGAAATCAATACTCTCAGAAGACTTGTAACCAGAAAGTCCTCAGTGGGCTAGTGGTTAGCAAGTTTGACATCTAATCACAGGCTGTCACCTCTGTGTGGGTTCCACTCCCACAAGTGGCAATGCTGCGGACCTGTCCCAATATGACCCTGGCTGTTGAACGGGACATAAAACCCAAACTTTTAGACTTGTAACCAAAGGTTCAGACATATTTTCCCACACTATGTAGAAAATTCTGTAGATCTGTGACATTTACATATTTATAGGCCCTTATGGACCAGATGCTCTCTTGTGAATACTCTGCGATTATGTAGCGAACGTGTTGCAAACAGTGATGTTCGCGGCAAAATATTTGCAACAATTGTGAATGTATGGCAAACATGTCGCGAACATCTTAAATTTAGTTAAATATGTATGTGGTGTTTGCAAGATATTCGCCAGAAGACTTTGTATATTTGTGTACCATATATGTGTTTGCCAGATATTTGCCAGAAGACTTGGTACATTTTATCATCCATGATAGTGTTTGCTGAATATTCGCCAAAAGACTTAGTAAATTATAAACTTTAACAGTCTTTACCAAATATTCACCAGAAATGTTTTTTGTAAACTTCTTTTTCAGTTTTTAGAATTTTCTTATGAAGACTTTAGCTTTCTAAAATCACTGTTACTGGCCTAACTAGTAGGAATTTCCCTAAAACCTCACCTGGTAGAGTCTGGGTTTTTAGAGTGAGGGGTTGTAGGTTCAAGTCCCATGAAAACTTTGTGCAAGTTTCATGTGTGGAGGGAGAATGTGACAGAAAACATAATTAAAAGTCTAAAATCACTACCAATGGCTTGAATAGAGTGGATTTCCTTATATATATCACCTGGAAGAGTGTGGACCTCTAGAGTGAGGGGCTTGCGGGCTCAAGCACCATGAAATTAACCTATTGCTTTGACAATAGTATAAACAATAGTTTTTCAAGTGTTCTTTTATACTCATTAATTGTGTCACTGATTTACAAGAGAATACAATAAGCATTAATTAATCTGCCCACTTTCCTAGGCATTGCTATTGTAGTTCTCACACTCACTGTCTTGGTCTTGTTAGAAGAATTTGAAGTTTTATATTGCAAACAGAAACTCCAATCTGATAAATCATGCAGAAAATACATAGGCCCCACTATACAAACAACTGTAAGGATAATGGGTAAGCAGCACACTGCATATTTGGCTGAAGAAGAGATTGAACTTGTACTGTGATGATAACCTTTCTGTTCATATTTGTCAAATATATCATGGATTTAAAAAATATCCACTGCTCAATACTATGTACACATCTTTTGTGTTTATTTCTGAGCAATCGCTGTGTGCACATTATAATTCCTTGTAAAGAACAAGATGTATTGTCTAGTTTACCACTTTGCAGACACATATTTTCCCCACAAGAGGAAACAAGTGTGCTAAATGCGTAGAAGAACAGGCAAAACTCGTAATTTTCTAACCACTATGTAGTCATTATAATCTCCTGTATTTTGTAATCACAATGTACACAGTACAAGGTTTGTGTTTGTAACCTTTCAGTGCCTGCAGGACATTTAACGGGGGGCGTGCGTCACTTGTGTCCATTCACAGTAAGGAGGAGAACAAGTTCATCTGGGACAATGCTGTGGCTAAAATGAATGGCAAGATGCATGTCTGGATTGGCATGAGGAAAACTGGTCTCGGTAAGATTGTCAGTGCTTCAGCACGTCCTGTAAATCTGCATAAGGAGGAAGTATACAAGAAATGCCTACTTTAACCAAATCAAGATCATTGATATAAGAATATACCTTTGGGAGCTGTACATTGATTTATTTAGTGTATAGGCTATTTAGAGCTTGTGTGTTTTATGCATAGTCTATTTAGAACTTTTATTGTTAAGCGTCCCGCAAGGGACGCTTGTTTGTGTATGGGAGACCTTCAGGCTCCGCCGGCTCCGCATTTTGTTTTCCTTATAACTCTGTAACCGTTGGGCGGATTCTTTTCAAATTTGGCAGGTTTAGGCAGTAGCCTTGGGGAATTTTTTTGAATATGCTGCAGTGACATTTCAACCAATCAGAGAGGTCACATGACCAAAAATGTATTTTTTTCGATGGGGAAGCTTGTCCGGATGATAACTTGAAAGGAATTTTATCAATTCACCTGAAACTTGGCAAATACATTCATTCTATTAAAATCTGGAAATCATTAGATTTTGGCATTGATTGGTTAAGAAATGGCCGAGTAATTAATGATTAATTAATCATTATGTATTTTCCAAATAAGGAAAACACAAAAATGCTTATATCTGGAAAACCGTGCTAGATAGAGCGATTTCAACGAAATTTTGACCCGCAGGGTATCTCTGCAGAGTAGTTATCCCAATTTTCAAAAAAATTTTGTCTCGCCAAAAATGGCGGCCATTTTGAATTTTCGAATTTTTCGCAAAAATTGCAAAACATAAAAGTGCTTATATCTCGAAAACCGTGCTAGATAGAGCGATTTCGACGAAATTTTTGACCCGCAGGGTATGCAGAGTAGCCATGCCAATTTTCAAAAAAAAATTTGTCTTCCAAAAAATGGCGGCCATTTTGAATTTTCGAATTTTTCACAAAAATTGCAAAACATAAAAATGCTTAAATCTCGAAAACCGTGCTAGATAGAGCGATTTCGACAAAATTTTGACCCACAGGGTATGTCTGCAGAGTAGCAATGCCAATTTTCAAAAAAATTTTGTCTCGCCAAAAATGGCGGCCATTTTGAATTTTTCGCAAAAATTGCAAAACATAAAAATGCTTATATCTCGAAAACCCTGCTAGATAGAGCGATTTCGACGAAAATATTTGACCCACAGGGTATCTCTGCAGAGTAGCCATGCCTATTTTCAAAAAAAAAATTTTCTCGCAAAAAAATGGCGGCCATTTTGAATTTTCGAATTTTTCACAAAAATTGCAAAACGTAAAAATGCTTATATCTCGAAAACCGTGCTAGATAGAGCGATTTCGACAAAATTTTTGACCCACAGGGTATGTCTGCAGAGTAGCAATGCCAATTTTCAAAAAAAATCTATCTCGCCAAAAATGGCGGCCATTTTGAATTTTCGAATTTTTCGCAAAAATTGCAAACATAAAAATGCTTATATCTCGAAAACCCTGCTAGATAGAGCGATTTCGACGAAATATTTGACCCACAGGGTATCTCTGCAGAGTAGCCATGCCAATTTTCAAAAAAAAAATTTTCTCGCAAAAAATGGCGGTCATTTTGAATTTTTCGCAAAATTCCAAAACAAAAAAATGCTTATATCTCGAAAACCGTGCTAGATAGAGCGATTTCGATGAAATTTTTGATCTTCAGGGTACCTCTGCAGAGCAGCTATCCCGAAGAGCTTTCACTCGGTGAAGTTTCAGACCCGTAGCTAATTATTCACCTACTCAAAATGAGTAAATGCTAATTATCTCGAAAACTATTGTGGATACCCAATTTTTATTAAATAACTCATTCATCTACTTTTGGGAGAGCTTTCACATGGTGAAGTTTCAGACCCGTAGATAATTATTCACCTACTCAAAATGAGTAAATGCGAATTATCTCTAAAAGTATTGCAGATAGCCAATTTTTCTCAAATAACTCATTCATCTACTTTTGGAAGAGCTTTCACATGGTGAAGTTTCAGACCCGTAGCTAATTACTCACCTACTCAAAAGGAGTAAATGCGAATTATCTCTAAAAGTATTACAGATAGCCAATTTTTCTCAAATAAATTATTCACCTACTTTTGGGAGAGCTTTCACTTGGTGAAGTTTCAGACCCATAGCTAATTACTCACCTACTCAAAATGAGTAAATGCGAATTATCTCTAAAAGTATTACAGATAGCCAATTTTTCTCAAATAACTTATTCACCTACTTTTGGGAGAGCTTTCACTCCGTGAAGTTTCAGACCCATAGCTAATTATTCACCTACTCAAAATGAGTAAATGCTAATTATCTGTAAAAGTATTGTGGATACCCAATTTTTATCAAATACTTATTCATCTACTTGTGGGAGAGCTTTCACATGATGAAGTTTCAGACCCATAGCTAATTATTCACCTACTCAAAAGGAGTAAATGCGAATTATCTCTAAAAGTATTGCGGATACCCAATTTTTATCAAATAACTCATTCATCTACTTTTGGGAAAACTTTCACTTGGTGAAGTTCCAGACCCGTAGGTAATTACTCACCTACTCAAAGGAGTAAATGTGAATTATCTCTTAATAGTATTGCAGATAGCCAATTTTTCTCAAATAACTCATTCACCTACTTTTGGAAGAGCTTTCACACATGAAAATGAAAAATTGTGAATATCTTGGAAAAGCTATTTCTTCTCCTTTAATGCTCGGCGGGAGATACACACCGCGGCAGTGGTCTTGTCAAAAATTTTTGTCTCCCCAAAAGTGGTGGCCATTTTGAATTTTCAAAGTTTTTGAAAAACACAAAAATGCGTGCGAAAACCGTGCTACATGGAGCGAACTCAACAAAATTTTTGACCTGCTGGGTATCTCTGCGGAGTAGCCATACCAATTTTCAAAATATTTTTGTCTCGCCAAATATAGCGGACATTTTGAATTTTCAAATTTTTTGCAAAACACAAAAATGCTTATATCTTGAAAACCGTGCTAGATAGAGCAGACTGCGCTGACTTTGGTTGCCACAACAGTATAAGGCTAGAAACGAAGCATTTTCTTAATATTTTAGCACTCACCTTTATATCCTTTTTGGGACGCTTTGTTTTTGCTATGCAAAAACATTATCTTTCTTTTGTGAGCGATCCTCTAGTTTTATTTTTCTTTTGTATAGTCTAAAACTTGTCCATGTACAATTCTTTCTTAGAATTTGTGTATCTTTTTTGTATAGTCTCTGTGTGGAATCTATTTAAAATTTGTATGTGCCACAGTAAAAAATCTCAATTTAGGGGAATTTAGGACTCCACTAGGTGAGATCCCATTTGCATTCTCTACTAGGAGAGATTCAGGTCACTTGTTTAATACCTACAATTCATAGGTTTTCAGTGGTATTTCATACATACACATATTTCATAAACTTATCTTTCTTTTCTGCCATTCAAATAAATACCTATAATGACCATTCAGAAGATAAACTGACAAGTTTGTGAAAAAATTATCTTATGTTGTCAGCTGTTCAATTTATCAAAGACTAGCAGACCTGGAGCTCAAAGCAGCATATTTTTCAGAGTGCTTAATAGACAAATTGGAGCTTGAAAATTTTATCATTTTTGACTGAAGCCCAAGTTTATTTGGTTTTTGACTATTTAATCAGGACATGTGCAGCCTCAGGTGCCAGTATATTATATCGCCCTAGGACAGCTGCTCAAATGGAGAGAATAAGTCTTCAGTATGCAGACGTCATCTGGATTGAAACTCTTAAGAATACAGAAAAGGCTGATAACTGCCATGTAAATTTGGCTCATCCACACTGAGTCACAAATTGAAACATTTGAAGTATTTCAATGTCTACAATATTTTCAATGGCATTGGCATAGATTTCAATGATGATTAGAGATCTCCGAAAATGTGTCATTCTTTGATCAAGAAATGTAGTGATTGGATGGTCAATTTTATTGCGTTAATACATCCTATCCAATGGACAATAGCTTATCCGGTCGGCGCAGACCGGCCCGCCAAACGCCAGAAAAAGACGTCCTGTGTTGCCACTAGCTGGCCGGTCCGTAGTACTGTGCACTCCCCAGATGGCGCCTCGTACTTCCTTCCTGTCTAGACAACCTGACGTCATAGCATCTTTTTCGTTTGGCGCGTGTACTGTGCGGACGTGTTTTCAACATCTCCAGAGTTTTAAAAGGAAAAGTGTGCATTATGACGGATTTTCGACCTTATTTGGGAATATTTTAGTGTAGAAATGTTATCTGCATATCAAGCACGGATATACCTTAAGAAATCTGCTGGAAACGCTCCCTAGCTGACTCAATTTAGTGTTGATGATAGGGCAGTGATCGACGAGGAATATGAAGGCAGCCATTTTTTTCTAGTTTCCTCCCATTCAACCATGGTGTTGTTAGGGGCAGATCGACAATATCAAGGAAATAATGGATATACTACTTACAGGTATTTTTATCCGTGTTCGTTTGTTGAATGTACCCTCTGTAACTTCCAGTTCAATCACCATAGAAACGTCTTTTCTAGTACTACGAATAGATATCACGGAAATCTTCAATCTACGTAGTTTTGAACACTGCAAATAGAAGGAAATCCCCAAGAGGTGCATTCTTCAGAGCGCACTGGTACCGACTTCTCTGCTGTAAAGCATCAGTCACACCAGCCTAGCTCGAGTATTTAGTGTTTTTTCATCAGAAGCAATAGGTGAATTCTTCAGATTTCTTCAGAGCGCACTGGTCCAGACATCTTTGCTTTAAAGCATTAGTCGACCGGTAAGCTTATATATATGTGCATCAGCAGCAAGAGATGAATTCTTCAGATTTCTTCAGAGCGCACTGGTCCAGACATCTTTGCTGTAAAGCATTAGTCGACCGGCAAGCTCATGTTCAGCCGACCTCACCTAGTATTTACATAGAAGGAACTTCATCTTTAATCACTCTCAGTCCCTCCCTTGTGGACCCGGCAATTATGTCGGTAGTAAGGGAGGTGGATGGCCAGGAAACTGGTTTGAGTGTACAGCCGGCTGAAAAGAAGAATCGACTTCAGACCGGCCAGGACTTCATCTACAGAGCGCACTGGCCCAGGCTTCTCTGCTTTTAAAGCATCAGCCGGCCGGCCAGCACAAAAGAACGCGACCTCTGACGTCATATCCAGTCAGCCAATCGCGTGTCTTCACGAAACTGGTCACGTGTTTTCACCGACCAGTCACGAAGTTTATCACGTGATTCACCGAACAAGAAGGTCGGAAGTACATTCTTTGCACTCACGTCTACTGTGATTCCAGTTTTTAGTTCCTGTAATCCACCTCCAGCGTACTGGTACAGACTTCTCTGCTACAGACATCAGTCGACCAGTAAGCTTACGTTTACTGTGGTATGAGGAAAGAACACCTCTAGTGAGGGCGTATCCCCGAAGTTGGTCACGTGATTTTCCGACCAGTTCACGAAGCTGATCGTCATCTCCAATCAGCCAATCACGTTGTCCCTCCGACCAGCAAGCTGGTCACGTGACACACCGACCAACATTTGTTTCTAAATATAGCTCACAAGGGTTTTCCCAGCAACTGTCAAAATCTACAAATAAGACGTGTGTTCCAAGAAATACTTTTATTAATGGCGGAAACCTACAGCCAGCTGAATTTTACACAAAAGATAGTTGTAAATTGTTTCAACAACTGGTTACAGAGTGTACCGACCAGTACCGGCTATACAGCCTTGTACACTTGCTTCAACAACCGGTTACAGAGGAATTAATGGAGAAAATTGAATTCAACACAGTCCAGATAGTTGTAAATTCATTCAGCAACTGGTTACACAGTGTACCTACTGGCTACACAGCCTTGTACACTTACTTCAAAAACTGGTTACAGAGTGTGCCGACCGACTACCGGCTGAACAGCCTTGTACACTTACTTCAATAACTGGTTACAGTATGTACCTACCGGCTGCCGGCTTCACAGCCTTATACAGTAGCCTCAACTGGTTACAGTGTACCGGCTACACAGCCTTGTACACTGGCTTCAACAACTGGTTACAGAGTGTACCGGCTGGTACTGGCTACACAGCTGGTACACTCACTTCAACAACTGGTTACAGTATGTACCGACCGGCTACCGGCTTCACAGCCTTATACAGTAGCCTCAACTGGTTACAGTGTACCGGCTACACAACCTTGTACACTGGCTTCAACAACTGGTTACAGAGTGTACCGGGTGGTACTGGCTACACAGCCTAGTACATTTGCTTCAACAACTGGTTACAGAGTGTACCGACTGGTATTGGCTACACAGCCTAGTACACTTGCTTCAACCTACGGGTTACAATTCTACTAACAGGGTGCTGGCTACACAGTCCTTACAGTTAAGTACCGGGTATGGAGTCCTGGTACCGGACAGAGTTGCCTAAGGTTAATTTGGTTACAGAATTCTTATACCGGTCAGTGGTCTTGGTGATGTGACATGACAGTGTCCCAACCTACTGCCAGGAAACCTTCCCTTATCACATCTCTCAGCAATCTGTTATCAGTGCTGGACTTGACTGGAGAGATAATAATAAATTTTGTCATCAGGTCCGGCCAGGGGTCAGACATCTCACGAATAACAATTGCTCTGTAAATGCTGCACCTTGCAGGCTGCTGGCCTGGGGCGAAGAGTCTATTAATATGAAAAGTTGTGTCAGCCCCACCAGACCACAATAAGAACAGAGAGACTGTTAACCTGGATTATTGTCACCAGACCGGACCAGTGTCCGGAGGGACAGAAAATGTTTATCAAAATACCAAATGTCCCAAATGTGGCACACAATCTGCCTGTAGGGTCCAGACTAAGCCCTTTTTTTTAGGGAACTTAGGAAGCCTTGGGGGCTGGACCCTTGGTATTATAAATGTTCAAGGAGGTATACCTACTCCCATATACCTATACAAGGACAATCCAGGTAATGCCTGCTATTCGGTTTTGCCCACAGCACCTTTGGAGTTCACTGTGATACCAAAGGAGGTGAAATTTGTGACCATACACAAGGATTTAAGAAGCCACCAGTACCTAGACGACTGGTTGGTGGGAGCCAGATCCCACCAGGCTTGTCTCCAACATACACAGGAACTGGTAAATAATGTATCAGCAACTGGGTTGGCTGATGAACTTACAGAAACCAGAGCAGGAGCCCAAACAAGACTTTGATTTTGTTGGCTACCAGTTCGACTTCAGGTCTGATCGGTTCCAACCGACTCTGGACCGGTGACAGAACCTTCAAGAGACTATGTTAAACTGCTATCCCTACCGGCTTGCCCGGTCTAGGAATTCATGTCCTTGATAGGTTAATGACGGCTACAGAAAAGCAGGTTAAGCTAGGTCGACTTCATATGAGACCCATACAGTGGCATCTCAAAACAACTGGAGGGTACCAGAATCACTGGAAAAGGTGATCCAAGTCCCCAGGTCCCTGCACCCCCATTTACAATGGTGGCTGAAGGAAGACAATCCACTTACAGGCCAACCATTACACCCAATAAAACATGCTCTGCAAATATTTACAGACGCATCAATAGAAGGGTGGGGCGCTCACTTAGATGAGCACTTTGCAAGAGCAACCTGGTCCCCTCCGGGAAGCAAGTTGTATATAAACTATCTAGAACTCTACGCAGTTTTTTCTGACTTTCAGAGTTCTAAGACCTTTGCTCAAACAAGATAGTACTTGTAGCAACTGACAACACCACAGTAGTGTCATACATAAAGGAAGGAGGAATGAGGTTGGGCCCACTTTGTGCCCTACTATGGAGAATCTTGACCTGGTGTACCAGGAAACAAGTGACTCTAAGCACGACACATTCCAGGCCGGCCTAATGTGGTAGCAGACAGGCTGTCCAGGCTAGGCCAGACCATCCAAACAGTGGTTTCTCCTTCCAGAGATCTTCCACTCTAGGCAGTAGGTGGCACCGGCCCAAAATAGACTTATTTGCCACGAGGTTCGACAAGTCACCTCTGTTTTGTGTCACCGGTACCGGTTCCCCTGGCCACAGCAGTGGATGTGCTCAGTCGGCCATGGTAGGATCTAAAAGGATACACCTTCTCACCATCAGCCATATTGGGCAAAGTGGTGGAGAAGTTGCAAGACTCCCCATGTAAGAGAATCATTCTGATTGCTCCGGGGTGGCCCAACATGCCTTGGTTTTGGGATCTAGTGGCCATGTCCAGCCACATCCCGCTGAACCTGCCCAATCTGCCCAGCCTGTTCACAGCCATTCGATCAGATCCCTCACAGAAATCTGACAAATCTTAATCTCCATGCAGGGCTCCTAGAGCCTCAGCAATTGAAGAGCAGGACTTGTCTGAGGCAGTGACAGCAAGAATTGAGGCTCCTCAAAGGGAGGTCAATCAGATCAGTCTATGGGGCAAATGGGTCATTTTTACCAAGTGATGTATCATTCATCAGGTGGACTTCGGGCACCACCTGTAAAGTCAGTTACTGACTTCCTTAGGTACCTGCTTCAGGACAGGAAGTTGCAGCCCAGTACCATTGATGGTTCAGGTCAACCATTGCTGATAGTCTGGAAAATTTGCCCATCAATGTTAGTAAGGATGAAAATCTCACTCGTCTCCTGGATAGCTTCCACTGAGACAGACCCAAAGGCCGGAGGGGAACCCCCTCCTGGAACCTCTCCCTGGTTTTTGCACCAGTTGACAAGGTTCATTTTGAACCAATTATAGGCCTCCTTGAAACATTTGACCTTCAAGGCAGTTTTCCTCTTGGCCATGGGGTCGGGCAAGCGTAGAAGTGAGATACATGCTTGGCAAACAGCCCAGCACCATTGATGGTTATAGGTCACCCATTGTTGATAAACTGGGAAATTCACCCTTCAACATCAGTAAGGTCGGAAATCTCGCTCGTCTCCTGGATAGATTCCTCAGAGACAGACCCAAAGGCAGGAGTGGCATACCCTCCTGGAACTTCTTACTGGCTGTGCACCAGCTAAGACTCCATTTGATCCAATCAAGGAGGCCCCCCTTGAAGCATTTGACCTTCAAGACGGTATTCCTCTTGGCCCTTGGGTCGGGCAAGTGCAAAAGTGAGATCCATGCCTGGCAAAACTGATATATTGGACACCCATCCGATTGGTCAAAGGTGTCCCTGTATCCATCACCCAGCTTTCTATCCTAGAATCAGCTGGCCATAGAGTGTCCAGTGTGGTCCCGGGGGTTATAACAGCCCTGGCCCCGATTCTGGATAGTTCCCTCAAGTCTGACAGGTCCCTCTGTCAGTTCAAAGCATTGTGCTACTATTTGGACAGGACCTCAGACATCAGGCAGAATAAGGAGGTGGTTTTTGTCTCCTTTAAGAAAGGTTTCTACAAAGACATCTCACCTGCCACTATCTCCTCTTGGATCAAGCAGACTGTGATCCTATGTTATGAGCTCTCTGACCAGGAGGCCCACACTTGACGTCGGTTTAAAGCCCATGATGTCAGGGCCTTTGCTGCTCCTAAGGTCTTCCAGTCGGGAGTCTCCTTAGATCCAATCTTGTCAGCCCGCCACTGAAGTCACAATACCTTCACACAGTTCTATATGAAGGTCGGGGCTTGGGCTGATTCAGGGCTTTACCAATTGGGCTCGGTAGTGGCTGCTCAGCAGATCCACAAGTGGCCCTTAGCTTGAGGAGATTTGTATATATGTATAAACAGTTTCTTCATGTACATAAGAATTAAGAGTGGCCTGCTTCCTTCGGGAGGTTTATTTGCATTCTGGGACTGAACTCATCCCTCTCTTCCCCTACCTCAGAGCAGGTCTGTAAAAAAGGGGGGGGGGGGGCAACGGCGGTATAGCCCCGGGTAACCGGCTGCTGGCAACCGACCATGGCCTTGCAGGGTTTCCTGACCTTAAAGTCAACCCAGGCCTGGACCTATAGGTCTTCTGACGAAGTCAGCCTAGACCTTAGGTTTAAATTTTGCTATTACTTGTGAGTTCACATAAGTCCCTAGTAACTTACCCGCCGACCAAGCGGTAGTTATTCAGCTATTGTCCATTGGATAGGATGTATTAACGCAATAAAATTGCAAATTTAATAAGTAAATTAAATTTTTATAAGTTAATACCCTATCCAATGGACACACAAGACCCTCCCACCGACCCTGCTTTCAACTTACTAGGGGTCTAATAGGTTTAGACAACGAAAAAGATGCTATGACGTCAGGTTGTCTAGACAGGAAGGAAGTACGAGGCGCCATCTGGGGAGTGCACAGTACTACGGACCGGCCAGCTAGTGGCAACACAGGACGTCTTTTTCTGGCGTTTGGCGGGCCGGTCTGCGCCGACCGGATAAGCTATTGTCCATTGGATAGGGTATTAACTTATAAAAATTTAATTTACTTATTAAATTTGCAAATTTGCATTTATTGCTGACATACAATTAGCAGTGGCTGTATTTCCCATGAAGCACTCCATTAATATAGAAAATCAATTTAAAACAGTCAATCAGAATGCTCCATTGATTTAAATCAACTATTAAATGATGAGCAAATCACATTAGATATTTTTCTGCAGGTTATTCTTATCTCTGAGAATGTGGTTCTGTGATAAATTACATCATTAGCGAAATGGAATACAGAGTCAGAGTTGCTTCTAGGATGCGTTTTCCGCGGGATCGCGCATTAATTCGGCTACAAACGCGGATTTTCTTGCAGTCTGCGGTGACCAAATTATATGAGAACGCGTAGTACACAAGGTGATGCGGGAAATATATGAAGCGAAAAGACGAGAGATCTAGAAAATCGAAACACTGCACGGATCGAGAGTTTGTCGAGGTTTTGATTTTTCCGTCGAAATGTTCTTCGAATAATGCCTGTTGACGTTTTCGTGATCGTTTACAAACTGAAATATATCATGAGGTACAGACAGTATTTGGACATATTATTCCCAAAAAACATAAAATTAAGCTGAAAGTGGATGATTATATAAAAATGACTGCAAGAAAACCGAAACTTACAGTAGACTGGATTGTTACCACAACAGGCCATGGCAGTGAAACCGGTGCTGACCCTACGGGCATACGTATCTGTCGGATTTCCCAACAAAGTATGTGTAGAAAAATATTTTACTTGGTCAAAATTCACGGACAACTCATTAATATTAATGAGGTCGCAGATTTTCATAGTGGTTTCTTAATATTTTCTGTTTTAAGATCAAATACTAGATGGACTACTGTACAGAGCTCATGAATATTTATACGTAAAAAATATTTGACGATTCCATTTGATTTTTTAAAATTATTTTACTTGAAGAATTTGTGAACTACTCATTGATATTCATGAGATCATGGTATTCTGCGGGGTTTTCCAACATATTTGTACGAATTGATGGTGTAATGACTGAATTTGTGATGCCGTGACTTTAGATGAAAACTTAAAACCACGATGCTGTGACAGGAGCCATTTTGATGTGAATAACTATTTTCAGTATTTTTTTTTAAATTCTATCACTGACCTTGAAGTTTATTTTTATTGGGCAAGACAATAAAAATTGACCACTAATTAATAGAAGTCCACTGTTAAAAATGTATAAATAAACTGAAAATCTATTTTTTAGGCGGGTTGCGTGTAACCAACCCGCCTATTAGATTGATGTGTCCGACGTCCGTCTGTCCGTCTGTCTGTCTGTCCGTCTGTCCGTCCACATTTTTCGTTTCCGGACTCTAACTTTAAAACGGTTTGACCAATCAAATTCAAACTTCACAGGGAGATAGATCACCATCATAGCTAGGTTCCTTTCGAAATTGGTGAAATTCCGTGTGTTCGTTTGTCCGTTTTTCGTCCGTTTGTCTGTCCATCCATCTGTTTGTCCACATTTTCGTTTCCGGACTCTAACTTTAAAATGGTTTGACCAATCAAATTCAAACTTCACAGGGAGATAGATCACCATCATAGCTAGGTTCCTTTCGAAATTGGTGAAATTCCGTGTGTTCGTTTGTCCGTTTTTCGTCCGTTTGTCTGTCCATCCATCTGTTTGTCCACATTTTCGTTTCCGGACTCTAACTTTAAAACAGTTTGACCAATCAAATTCAAACTTCACAGGGAGATAGATCGCCATCATAGCTAGGTTCCTTTCGAAATTGGTGAAATTCCGTCTGTTTGTTTGTCCGTTTTTCCGTCCGTTTCTTCGTTTTTGTCCGTTTTTCTGTCCATCCATCTGTCCGTCCACATTTTTGTTTCCGGACTCTAACTCGAAAACGGTTACTCCAATCTAATTCAAACTTCACAGGGACATACATCACCATCATAGCTAGGTTCCTTTCGAAATTGGTGTAAATCCGTCCGTTCATTTGTCTTGTTTTTCTGTCCATTTGTTCGTTTTTAGGCGGGTTGCGTGTAACCAACCCGCCTATTAGATTGATGTGTCCGACGTCCATCTGTCCGTCCACATTTTCCATTTCCGGACTCTAACTTGAAAACGGTTTGACCAATCAAATTCAAACTTGACAGGGACATAGATCAACATGATAGCTAGGTTCCTTTCGATATTGGTGAAATTCTGTCCGTTCGTTTGTCCGTTTTTCGTCCGTATGTCTGTCCATCCGTCTGTTTGTCCACATTTTCGTTTCCGGACTCTAACTCGAACACATTTGCCTTAAGTGGGTAACCTAACATTTCTTTCCTTGTTCCTAAATTTAATGAGAGCAGTTGCTAACCTTGTTTCCTGCGTGCGCAACCCGCCTTTTGGGGCACCTCTGACCCTCTTGTTATTAGTTTAAACTTTATCATAAAGTCGTCCCCCAGAATTTTTAGTTCCTCCCCCACATTTTGTGTAGTGGTGGGGGATCGCCCCCACTTTTTGAAATTCCTAGAATCAACACTGCAGAGTCAGTTTAAAAATAACATACTAGAATCTAATCTAATCTACAAATTCTATAAAGGTCTCTGTCATGGACTCTGGTGGACTGTATGACTTGTGACACATGGTTGGAGAGAGATAAATTAGAATCAAACACCACTCCAAGGTTAATGACATTTTGTGCTGGTGAGACCTGAGGCTGATTGCCAAGAATATTAATTGAAAAGTGTCGAAGGAGTTGTTTAGATTTGCTTTTGGAGCCTATCAAAAATGTGCCATTTAAATCTGGCAACCAATGGTCAGCATATAGATTTAAATCTATTTGTGTGCTACAGGCTACCCCTATGTATGGGAAGATGACTCTTCAGTGGATTACGTCAACTGGGATGCAAATGAACCCAATGATGCAGATGGCTCCCAGCCCTGCTGTCGTCTGTATGAGTTTAATGGCAAGTGGGATGACTTTGACTGTACTGGAAGACAGGAATGGGAGGAGTATCATGGCTACATCTGCCAGGCTGATGCCGGTAAGAGTGATCTGTGTCATGTCAAACACAATCTTCTACGGACCACATTTTTTTCTTTTCAAAAAACTTTTCCGCCTTGTTTTCTCAAACATCCGACCCGGTGTTTTCAGGAATCTGAATGTGATCTGTGGTTTGGTTAGTATTTATTCATTGGACACAGATAAATCTTGTTAAAATTGTACCTGAAACATGTGACTATGTTAAATTGTGATCAGGTTTTATTTATTCATTCGATACAGATTGGTTTTGGATAAATCTTGTAAAAATTGCACCTGAAACATATGCAGCTATGTTTAATTGTGATCAGGTATGTTTCGAGACCAGTTTTCTGAAAACAAATTGAAATGCTATAACAGACACTTAGATTGTGAGTGAATAAACTTGTGAGAAATTTTTAAGCCTCACAAATAGACACAAAATCTGAAGAAATTTTTACTTTTCCTTCTCCATCCCTTGTATATTTTTAACATTTGACAGTATGTTGCATGTACGTTAACTCGTTCTGGGGTTATTTCAGTGCGACTACACTGGAGAAGGAACAGAACTTTTTTTGTTCCTAGAATTAGCATGGTTTTGCCTTGGTAGCTAATACTAAATATGAGTGAAAAATCTGAATTGCATAAATGGATACATATACAAAACTGTATTTATTTCTTTAGTTGTAGCATAAGCTTGTGAGAAGCTGCATTATATATGTGATTGTGTATATTATTACTACAGCCACAGCAGCTTTAGGCAAATGCTACAGTATTTAAATTTAATTGCATGGTAAATCTTGTTTTATTAGCAAAAGCCACTACTTATGTCATTATTTTTCTCAAATTTTGACAAAACTAACCCGGAAATTTAAGGGAAAATATTAACATTCATCATTAAAGCAAGGTGAATGAATATCAAAGTTAAGGAGAGCCTTAAAATTATGGATATTTTTTATATTTTTAAGGATCCTTCTAAATTTAAGTAAAGAAATTTGAGCTCCTTGGTTAATTGAGGTTTAGTGAATTCCAAAACAAAGGAAGGAGCAACGAATGAAGGAGATCCTTAATTGTTAAGGCTTTCTTGGAATAAAGCAGGGTTGATCAATATGGACCCAACTCATCATGGGATTTCTCCATTGACATTTACTGATTTTCAGATTAAGTAGCAATATTTTCAGTGTTGTAATATTTGGTTAGAATTAAACAGTTAAACAGTAATTAGATTATCCTTTGGTCCTTTAAGATTGAGCTCAGCAGGCTTTGCTAGGTAACTTTGCAGTGTTTATTTTCAGTTGCTCAGTCTGATGCACAATGCCTGAGTGTACCTGATGCTCCCTATCCAGGTAACAATTCAATAAATTTATTATTAATAAATGGTTCTCAGTTTTACTATTTTTAAGTGCAAGTGAGGCTCACTCTTCTAGAATATCTTTGATTGATTTCCAGCTTGGGCCAGTAAACCAAAATCCTTTTTCGGCCTCGTTTATTTTTGTATCCTGAACGAAAGTCACATTTTTGGCAAAGTTCTCATATACAGAAGGTTAGATCATCCTATGGGTGATATTTATTATAAAACATAATATATGTCCTCTGTAAGCAAGCAGAAATTTGACCTTGAAGCTCTTCATTGAAGGTCATTCACAGACCACCAAAGTACCTCACCGAGGCCATTTTTGGCCTTTCTGGAGATATTTTCACACTTAATGCTGACTATATTGCATGGAAACTATTGAAAATGGCTTTGGAGGCTGAGTACATGATGGAGTACCAGCATCCAGTTTGTTGACCTTGGCTATTGTTTCCAAGGTCACCTTAGGCCTGCTAAAATGACTTAAAATAGTACCTGTTAATGCATATATATGCCTATATAAGACTGTGAGGCCATATACCTCCTCTTTTATTGTATCCACCCGAGCCATCTGGTGGATACTTTGGTTTTGAGTTTGCTGCACCACCGCCCCTGCCATGCGTAGAGAGATTTTCAGCATTAACGCTCTGAGAAGACAACTACAGTAGCAAGGTTCACCAAATTTGCAGGATATCTTCATTGGGGGGTAAGCTTCTCTGGGACTGAAATTAGACTCATTCTAAAAAACAAGATGGCCACCGCGGGCATTTCTTTGAAAATTATCTACCTTTTTCTGTTGGCTGTTTCTCATAGGTAAAAGGTTGAATCTCTTCATAGGTGATATGTATAACAGATATACATGTCCTCTAGAACCTTGCAGACATTTGACGTTGAAGCTCTTAATTCAAGGTCATCCACGGAGTGCCAAATTAACCCACATAGCAGACTTTAAAAGTGCTTATATCTCACATATTATTGGTCCTAGAGGTTTGCAATGTGAAACCAACCTATAGAAAATCATGTGCTGCGAATCTTCTGATGTTTGTCAGATTTGACCTCGGATCCCTCCTTCAAGCTCAAACGAGGATAGCCAAACTTAAAAGTGCTTATAACTCACTTATTATTGGTCCTAGAGGTTTGGAATGGTAATCCAACATATTGGAAATCATGTACTGGGAATCTTTTGGTGTGGTCGGATTTGATCTTTGGCCCTTCCTCAAGGTTAAACGAGGATAGCCAAACTTAAAAGTGCTTATATTTTGCTTATTATTGGTCATAGAGCTTTGGGATGGTAAACCAACCTATAGGAAATCATGGGCTGGAAATCTTTTGGTGTGGTCAGATTTGACCTTGGGCCCCTCGTTCAAGGTAAAACGAGGATAGCCAAATTTAAAAGTGCTTATAACTCGCTTATTATTGGTCCTAGAGGTTTGGGATGGTAAACCAACCTATAGGAAATCATAGGCTGGGAATCTTTTGGTGTGGTCGGATTTGACCTTGGGCCCCTCCTTATAATACATATATATGTCCTTTGTAAGCAGACAGAAATTTGACTTTGAAGCTCTTCATTGAAGATCATCCACAGACTGTCAAAGTACCTCACTGAGGCCATCTTTGGCCTTTTTGGAGATATTTTCACACTTAATGCACTGAAAGCATGAAAACATAATATTTTATAGCGAAATACCCTTACCATTTCCTAACAGTAGCTATTTGTTGGAGTCATCCAACCCAATGGCCAATGCAGAGATGCGAATTTAAGGTTATATCACTACCTTAACCAGGCCACTGGGTTAAGCCCATTGTACACTAGCGCGGCATGGCGCCATGCGATGCGGCTTAATAAAATAGAAATAAAAGAAGTAGTTCAGTGCTTATACACATATGCGGCGCAGCAGCTAGCAGTGTGCCGCAGATTTTTCCATTTAGAAAATTTTCTAATTTTCCGAAAAACCGCGCGGCTTTTTCACTGTTTTTCCCCAAGTTTTCATAGATATTCGGATTTCCCACATGTTTCTACACAAATATAATAATTGGAAACCAAAATGCAAGCACACAGACATAATTGTGAAGGGATTAACTAATGGCAGATAGATGACAAAATATGGTGTGTGTCAATATAGACACATGAAGGGTTTAATTTAATAGAGATTGCAATTAACAGTAATTCTAGAAGGGGCACACTTGCCAAGGGTCTTGTTTTTGGATGGATTAAGTACTTCAATGGAGAAAGGAATGTCAAGTTAGGTGTGTGGCAATATATGTAGACAAAATACAGCCAGAATTTAATTGAAAGGGGGTGTAATCACCAGTATTATAAAAGGATACTGGTCAAGGGCAAGGCTCTTCATTGTGAAGGGATTAAATTGCATGTAAGGGTATGATAGGTGTGGAAATGTACTGTTGGGTATTAGATGTTTAATTATATGTGATTTGTTTAACTATTCTAGCCACTTTGCCGTAGTTTAAAAATAATTTTTTCAATTTACTGAAAACCGCTGGGAAAAATCGCCCAAATGTGCAAGGTAAAGAAAATTCACCTGCTAAGCATGCAGTAAAATTCGTACCGCACCGCGCCGCGCAAATGTGCAATGACCTTTACAGTAGTCCGTCCTCCCGCCAAATAGGTCACATGACCACATTGTTTACTTCATTTTTTTTGTTGGCCATCAACAGTATGGACGTCTCTTTGGGAATTAGGAGAAGTTTTGTCAGGGTTTTATTTATTTTTATGTCATCACTCTGCGGCGTGGGCGTACGCGTATGCGTCCGCGTGAACAACTTCTTCTCCAAAACTACAAGGCCTAGAGACATGCTGTTTTTTTAAAAGATACCTTATCTATCGAGGATGAAAAAATGTTCAAGGCATGCAAATCTGTCTGTTCGTCTGTTTGCTAGAGACATTACAAGGGGGGTACCCCCACCAAAAGTGTGAAAATTTCAACTTTTTATCACAATTTTCTCAGTGACTATTGCAGGGATTTCTCTCATATCTTGCATATATGTACTAGGCCAGAGGTAGATTCTCTTGTGTGAGTATGAGACTTGGATCTGTCTTACTTTTTTTTTAATAAATTTTTTTAATAATTTTTAATGCATTAACATTCATGAAATCATGCACTAAATCACTTATAACTTCAAAAGTGTTGCATTTACAGCATTTTGTGAAAATATGTTGTTCAGCTACTTTTTTCATAGCTACAATATGGTGAGTAAGTTGGGTGTCTGTCTCAATAGCTAAGTGAGTAATAGCTACTTTTGGGCTTTTCAGTAACTTCCATTATGAGTAAAATCACTTGTAACTTAAAAACTATTGCATTTAGAGAATTTCGTATAAATATGTTATTCAGCTACTTTTGGGCCAGCTATAACATAGTGAAATTTCAGACCTGTAGCTCATGGCATAGCTGAGTAATAGCTACTTTTAGGTTATCACTGTTGAGTAAATTGCTTATAACTTGAAAACTATTGCATTTAGAGAATTTCGTATAAACATGTTATTCAGCTACTTTTGGGTCAGCTATAACATAGTAAAATTTCAGACTTGTAGCTCATGGCATAGCTGAGTAATAGCTACTTTTAGGTTATCACTGTTGAGTAAATCACTTATAACTTGAAAAGTGTTGCATTTAGAGCATTTTGTTAAAATATGTTATTCAGCTACTTTTTTCATAGCTACAATATGGTGAGTAAGTTGGGTGTCTGTCTCAATAGCTAAGTGAGTAATAGCTACTTTTGGGCTTTTCAGTAACTTCCATCATGAGTAAAATCACTTGTAACTTAAAAACTATTGCATTTAGAGAATTTCGTATAAATATGTTATTCAGCTACGTTTGGGCCAGCTATAACATAGTAAAATTTCAGACCTGTAGCTCATGGCATAGCTGAGTAATAGCTACTTTTAGGTTATCACTGTTGAGTAAATCACTTATAACTTGAAAACTATTGCATTTAGAGTATTTGTTTCAATATGTTATTCACCTATTTTGGGGTCAGCTATAACATAGTGAAGTTTCAGACCTGTGGCTCATTTCATAGCTGAGTAATAGCTACTTTGAAGTTCTCACTGTTGAGTAAATCAGTTATAATTGGAAAACTATTGCATTTACAGAAATTTGTGCAAATATGTTATTCAGCTACTTTTGGGTCAGCTATAACATAGTGAAATTATAGACCTATAGCTCATGGCACAACTGAGCAATAGCTATTCTCAGGTACTGACTGTTGAGTAAATCAGCTATAACTTGAAAAATATTGTAACGGGCAAGGTGTCCCGTCACACGCCCCGCCCCTCTTATGGGGACGACCGTAGCCACAGGTGCTCTTTCACCCGCAGCTACTTCAATCAGTAGATTTCCTTATGCCTACCCCAATTCAGACTACTAGGAAATATGTGATTTAAACTACTAAACCCTACTGATCCTGGTTTTCCGGCTGCTCACGGTTCTGTTCTTTTAGTAGTTTCTTAGCAGATTACGCCAAAACTGTATTTGTGATAATGTCTCCCACAAGTTTGACCTTCGACCAACGGTTAATACATTCACAGGTTTACTGTCACAATCACTCTAATAGAGCTATAAGGTCTATGTGACCTATCTGACACTACTTCAAATTAATTCACTCGGTGGTAAATCAATCAGAAACTTCAATTATCACCACGGGTATCCCGTGTATATATAATACTTAAATTACTGAAGTTTCATATCAGCGTAATAAAAATCACGCCATTTATCCATATATAAATATCACCTCAGCAGTATATTCATCAGTGTCGATCGACAGTGCTCACAAGGATAAATCCTGTCACAATGAAAATATCGAAGTACAAGTTCAAGCTCAAATTCTCAAAATCACAAAAATACCAAATTCAATGTCATCAAAAAGATCCAATGAATACTCAATGCCAAATCAGTGAGATCTTCCTGCATGGGCACTAATATAAGCCATTAACTAAGATATTAAAATAACCAACTGGAACATTTTATTCAACAAGACATTAAGACATGAAAACATAACTATTATATCAAGCACCAATAATTCATAAATAATAAACCAATGAATGCAGGTAAATGTCAAGCACTGAAGTTATATATTTACATTGTAAAATAACAACGCCATAGTATCAAGTCTACAAACTGATATCAATAAACCTGACAACTACAAATAAAGGTGCACAAACTCAAGTCTACAAGCTAAAATCGATGGGCACACCAAGTCAAAAAGCTAAAATACATGTGCACACCAAGTCAATAAGCTAAAATACATGTGCACACCAAGTCAATAAGCTAAAATCAATGTGTACACCAAGTCAACAAGCTAAAATAAATGTGCACCCCAAGTCTACGAACTAAAATGAATGTGCACACCTAGTCTGCACACTAAGCTCAGTATAAATAAATGTTTACTCCAAGTCTGCACACTAAGATCAGTATAAACAACTGTGCACACCAAATCTGCACACTAAGATCAGTATAAACAAATGCGCACACCAAATCTGCACACTAAGATCAGTATAAATAAATGCGCACACCAAATCTGCACACTAAGATCAGTATGAGTGCACACTACAAATATATATGTGCACACTACAAATATATGAGCACATCAGGTATAAGATTCTAAGCACATACACACAAAAATGGCCAAAGCAATCAGCCAAATAAATTATTTGCATACAGTTATAAAATGTCTAATCAGGTCAGACTATTTGAAAATCAGATCCAACATCAAGATATAAAGATTATCAATAAACCAGTCAAAAAAAAAAATGATCAAAATCTACAAGATTGGGAGAATTAATTCTGAACAATTTTGTTCAGTCACGATAAATCATAAATCATAATCAAGCTTCATTAAATCATGTGGACTTCATTTAAAGGACACATTTTGGTCAGACAACTACAGTGTACTTTCATGTTGTTATTTATAAATTACTAAATAAATTTCCAACCTCAGCCCAAAAGAAATAACAACAATACTACTATTCAATTCAGGTAGGTAATGATTGTAAATACTCACTTCCAGCCCAAGAATTTAGCATGTGATGTGGTAATGTTTGTAAACAAAGTAGTAAATTTATGTAAATTATCGTCTGGCATAGAGGCCTCTCATAGGGAAGTCCGCCAATTACATGCGGACCAAGCTTATTTATAAGTTCAGACACCTGTCGACTCACTGGAGTATTCGTCCGCGAAGATGAAGATCCAAATATTCTAAATTAGAATACTGGCGAATACCGCTTCTAACTTCATAAAAGAGACAAATATGTTGAATATTTGCAGAATAAATGACATTTATACTTTAAAATATTATAATATGTGAATATTTAACAGTTTAAGTCTTTAAGAAATAAAATTGCTCCGCTTTCGGTTTCGGAACGAAAACTTGCGGATGAAAAATATTCCCGACATTGTCGTTATAAACTACCTCGAAGATGGCCAGTTTTGCGATAAAACTAGCTGAAAATCATAGAAAAACAGCACAAAATCATTAAAATAGTTCAAATTGTACCAGAAAAGTACAATTCCACGACGATAAAACTTCGGATTTATACACTGCCACGCCTACACTGCACCGGAAACGAAACGTAAACATCGTTTGTTTTGATTAGTTTCGCTGGAAGAACTGTCAACTCACGATCCATGACAATATTGCATTTGGAGTATTTTGTTAAAATATATTGTTCACCTACTTTTGGGTCAGCTATAACATAGTGAAATTACAGACCTATAGCTCATGGCATAGCGGAGCAATAGCTATTTTCAGGTTCTCACTATTGAGTAAATCAGTTGTAGCTTGAAAACTATTGCATTTACAGTAGTTTGCTTAAATATGTTGTTCACCTACTTTTGGGTTAGCTATAACATAGTAAAATTTCACACATGTAGCTCATTGCATAGCTGAGTAATAGTTCCTTTGAGGTTCTCACTGTTGAGTAAATCAGTTGTAACTTGAAAACTATTACATTTAGAGTAATTTGTTAAATATGTTATTCACAGAATTTTTGGTCAGCTATAACATAGTGAAATTGCAGACCTCTATGTCATGGCATAGCTGAGCAATAGCTACTTTCAGGTTCTCACTGTTGAGTAAATCATTGTATCCACTGGATAGCCGCAGTGTGTAGAGAGAGATTTCACCATTACTGCTCTGATGAAAAAAAATATTATAGCTAGCTTTCTTAAGTTTGCAGTATATATTAATAACCATAAAATGTTGTCTGGGAATATTTTTGGCCTCATTTTGAGAAACAAGATGGCCGCCACAGGTGTTTTTTGTCAGTCATGAAAAGTGCTTATATCTCCCTTATTATTGATCCTAGAGGTTTGGGATGATAAACCAACCTGTAGGAAATCATGGGGTGGGAATCTTTTGGTGTGGTCAGATTTGACCTTCAATGACCCCTCCTTCAAGGTCAAACAAGGATAGCCAAACTTAAAAGGAATTTCTTTCGAACTTGCTGTTTAGTTACCATTTACTGTATTTCTGTACAGCCCTTTTCCTGATAATTATTCTGTCCTCTAATCACCTTCACAAATCAAAAACACTCAGTCAGCTGACACAGTGCCCGTTCACGGGCACTCTCCTCTTGTTTGAGATTTTACAGTGAATCTCACTTCATATTTTACATGTATATGATACAGAACTTATACATTTATTGAATCTTCGAAGGTATGCCATTATATGCAAATAAAGGATTTTTGGATGGTGACATCGAAAGTTCGATCATCTTCAATGTCGAGGAAATTATCATCATAAAGAAGGGCATAATGCAATAATTATATTTATATAGCTTGCCAGTCGTTTGGTTAAGTTTGCTGGACATTGGAAGCTATAGTTTGCAGCATACATACCTAGTAAATGTACTCTATGAAGAACCAATTAAACCAGTTATGGACGATGCCATTTTGGAAGACAGTGACAATTCGCTTGTCATTAAGCGTCCCACAAGGGACGCTTGTTTGTGTATGGGAGACCTTCAGGCTCCGCTGGCTCCGCATTTTGTTTTCCTTATAACTCTGTAACCGTTAGGCGGATTCTTTTCAAATTTGGTAGGTTTAGGCAGTAGCCTTGGGGAATTTTTCTGAATATGCTGCAGTGACATTTCAACCAATCAGAGAGGTCACATTACCAAAAATGTCTTTTTTCGATGGGGAAGCTTGTCCGGATGATAACTTGAAAGGAATTTTATCAATTCACCTGAAACTTGGCAAATACATTCATTCTATTAACATCTGGAAATCATTAGATTTTGGCATTGATTGGTTAAGAAATGACAGGGTAATTAATGATTAATTATTATTTTCCAAATAAGGAAAACACAAAAATGCTTGTATCTCGAAAACCGTGCTAGATAGAGCGATTTCGACGAAATTTTTGACCCACAGGGTATCTCTGCAGAGCAGTTATCCCAATTTTGAAAAAAAAAATTATCTTGCCAAAAATGGTGGCCATTTTGAATTTTCGAATTTTTCGCAAAAATTGCAAAACACAAAAATGCTTATATCTCGAAAACCGTGCTAGATAGAGTGATTTCGACGAAATTTTTGATCCACAGGGTATCCCTGCAGAGTAGCCATGCCAATTTTCAAAAAAAAATTTCTCTTGCCAAAAATGGCGGCCATTTTGAATTTTCGAATTTTTGCGCAAAAATTGCAAAACACAAAAATGCTAATATCTCGAAAACCGTGGTACATAGAGCGATTTCGACGAAATTTTTTTATCTTCAGGGTATCTCTGCAAAGCAGCTATCCCAAAGAGCTTTCACTCGGTGAAGTTTCAGACCCGTAGCTAATTATTCACCTACTCAAAATGAGTAAATGCTAATTAGCTCTAAAACTATTGCGGATACCCAATTTTTATCAAATAACTCATTCATCTACTTTTGGGAGAGCTTTCACATGGTGAAGTTTCAGACCCGTAGCTAATTACTCACCTACTCAAAATGAGTAAATGTGAATTATCCCTAAAAGTATTGGGGATATCCAATTTTTCTTAAATAACTCATTCACCTACTTTTGGAAGAGCTTTCACTTGGTGAAGTTCCAGACTCATAGCTAATTACTCACCTACTCAAAATGAGTAAATGTGAATTATCTGTAAAAGTATTGCAGATATCCAATTTTTCTCAAATAACTCATTCACCTACTTTTGGGAGAGCTTTTACTTGGTGAGGTTTCAGACCCATAGCTAATTATTCACCTACTGAAAATGAGTAAATGTGAATTATCTCTAAAAGTATTGCGGATATCCAATTTTTATCAAATAACTCATTCATCTACTTGTAAGAGAGCTTTCACATGGTGAAGTTTCAGACTCATAGCTAATTACTCACCTACTCAAAATGAGTAAGTGCGAATTATCTCTAAAAGTATTGCAGATAGCCAATTTTTCTCAAATAAATCATTCACCTACTTTTGGGAGAGCTTTCACTTGGTGAAGTTTCAGACCCATAGCTAATTACTCACCTACTCAAAATGAGTAAATGCGAATTATCTCTAAAAGTATTGCAGATAGCCAATTTTTCTCAAATAACTCATTCACCTACTTTGGGGAGAGCTTTCACATGGTGAAGTTTCAGACCCATAGCTATTTATTCACCTACTCAAAATGAGTAAATGCTAATTATCTGTAAAAGTATTGCGGATACCCAATTTTTATCAAATACTCATTCATCTACTTGTGGGAGAGCTTTCACATTGTGAAGTTTCAGACCCATCGCTAATTACTCACCTACTCAAAATGAGTAAATGCGAATTATCTCTAAAAGTATTGCAGATAGCCAATTTTTCTCAAATAAATCATTCACCTACTTTTGGGAGAGCTTTCACTTGGTGAAGTTTCAGACCCATAGCTAATTATTCACCTACTCAAAATGAGTAAATGTAAATTATCTCTTAATAGTATTGCAGATAGCCAATTTTTCTCAAATAACCCATTCACCTTCTTTTAGAAGAGCTTTCACACACGAAAATGAAAAATTGTGAATATCTCGGAAAAGATATTTCTTCTCCTTTAATGCTCGGCGGGAGATACACACCGCGGCAGTGGTCTTGACAAAAAATTTTGTCTCCCCAAAAATGGTCGCCATTTTGAATTTTCAAAGTTTTTGCAAAACACAAAAATGCTTATATCTTGAAAACCATGCTATATGCAGTGAACTCAACAAAATTTTTGACCTGCTGGGTATCTCTGCAGAGTAGCCATGCCAATTTTCAAAATATTTTTGTCTCGCCAAATATAGCGGACATTTTGAATTTTCGAATTTTTTGCAAAACACAAAAATGCTTATATCTTGAAAATCGTGCTAGATAGAGCAGACTGCGCTGACTTTGGTCGCCACAACAGTATAAGGCTAGAAACGAAGCATTTTCTTAATACTTTAGCACTCACCTTTATATCCTTTTCGGGACGCTTAAATTGTTTTTGCTATGCAAAAATATTATCTTTTTTTTGCGAGCGATCCTCTAGTTATTGCTATTCAGACGTCAGGTTCTAATAGCCAGTCATTGGCAGCAATTTTATAACAATATACATCCCAGTCAAATAGATTGTCGACGCTACAGAAAGGAATCTCCCTTGGGGACAGCCATTATAGTTGCTGTTGGATACGGCACCGTGGAGGAGTTTTGAATGCAGGAAACGACTGCCTCTTCAGAAAACATTTCCGTCAAGGTCCAGTCAAAACATTCAGTGGAGGAAAATACCTGCATGACGTCATTCAAGCAAAAGATGTATGTGTCTCATGTCCCAGACAGTTGGGCTTGGGAAACAGATGCATTGAACGTATCTTGGGAGGGTCTGGTCAGTTATGTGTTTTGTCCAGTGGCCCTTATCCCTCTGGTGATTCAACAGATGACCACCTACAGGTGCAGAATCATGATTGCACCAGGGTGGCCACAGATGTCTTGGTTTCGGGATCTGGTGAAATTGTCCACAAAACTCCTTCTAAGACTTCCATTGTGAGTGAATCTCTTGACTCAACCATTCAATAACAGACTTCACAACAATCTAGTTTACTTGAATCTTCATGTTTGGCATTGGAAGTCAGTCATGAATATTCAGTGGTGAAACAATTAAGGATCCTTAGGGGTACTCCTCAAGGAGAATCTGTGAATCAATTGGTCTATTTTGGGAAGTGGTGTGAAGAGAGCCAGGTATATATCTCAGACCCCACTATTCCAGATGGAGCAAATTTCCTGAACTACGAGTTTAAGGAAAACATCCTAATACCATCCACTATTGTGGGCTATAGAACAGCAATTACAGATGGTTTGGGGCTTAAAGGGTCAAGAAGTGTCTAAAAGTTGAGATGAATAAGAGATTGGCAACTTTTAGTAAGAGACAAACCAATAGTTTTGGATTTTTTTATTGGTCCTACATGCTCTTATCAAATAACCTTTGAGCTTGTGAGGAAGGCTTTCTTGAAGTTATTACCTTTCAAGACAGTCTTTGATTTTGGCTTCAGGTAAAGTAGTGACATTCATGTTTGGACCCTTCCCTTAGTTATAGGGAGAATTGGTCACAAGTAACTCTGGCCCTTTGACTGCTTTTTTGGCCAAGAACCAGTTGGCTTCAGATGGGCCTACTGCAATTAAGCCAGTGGTCTTAGTCTCTGTGGATTACAGATTCATGATAAAGGAGTGACATTCATGCTTGGACATATTCTTCCTTTAGTTATAAGGAGAATTGGTCACAAGTAACTCTGGCCACATCAATTGCCAAAACCAGTTGGCTTTGGATAGGCCTATTGCAATTAAGCCTGTGGTCATGCTAGCTCTTAGCCTCTTTGAACAACAGTTTGACTCAATATGGGTCTGTCTGTCCTGTTAGGGGTTTGATATATAGTTGGATGATCAAAAGGTTTGGGATAGAACAACATCTTTTGTTTTACTGCCATTAAAAAAGTTTCTTATTAATAAAAGACTAATCTCTTGGCAACTGTTGCATCTTGATTAAGTCAAAATTGAGTCACAGAAGTTATTGATGTATGTTTTGATTGCATCTTTAGTTTTAGTTATCTCCCGCCGGGCTTTAGCCCGGGAGGGAGATTATGAAATGATGCCTGTGTGTGCGTGCGTGCGAGGGTGCGTGCGTGCGTGCCTGTGTGCGTGCGTTAGTTAGTCACGCAGATTCCTCCAAAACTACTACAGCTACAGATTTTTTGTAAATTAATTGTCCCAATGAATTTTCACGCCCTCGAAAAGTTTTTTGGTTTTATGGACTTAGGCCTAAAGATAACTGAGTAATAGCTATCTTAGCTACTTGGAGTAAAGGGCTCATAACTCAAAAACTATTGCAGTTACAACTTTTTCTTCAAATATGTTGTTCAGCTACTTTGTCCTTAGCTATAAGATGGTACATAGTTTGGGGTCCCATTGCATGCCATAAGTGAGTAATAGCTATTTTCTCATTTGTAGCTAAATAACAAAAGGAGTAAATGTCAAATATCTTCAAAAGTATTACAGTTACAGAAATCTTTTCAAATATGTTGTTCATCTACTTTTTGGTAAGCTATCACATAGTAAAGTTTCAGACCTGTTGCACCTTGGATAGCTGAGTAATAGCTACTTTGAAATTCTGACTGTTGAGTAAAGCCATTGTAACTCCAAAACTATTGCAGTTAGAGTGTTTTCCTAAAATATGTTGTTCAGCTACTTTGTCCTTAGCTATAAGATGGTACATAGTTTGGGGTTCTATTGCATGCCATAAGTGAGTAATAGCTATTTTCTCATTTGTAGCTAAATAACAAAAGAAGTAAATGCCAAATATCTTCAAAAGTATTACAGTTACAGAAATCTTTTCAAATATGTTATTCATCTACTTTTGGGTAAGCTATCACATAGTTAAGTTTCAGACCTGTTGCACCATGGATAGCTGAGTAATAGCTACTTTCAAATTCTGACTGTTGAGTAAAGCCATTGTATCTCCAAAACTATTGCAGTTACAGTGTTTTCCTAAAATATGTTGTTCAGCTACTTTGTCCTTAGCTATAAGATGGTACATAGTTTGGGGTTCTATTGCATGCCATAAGTGAGTAATAGCTATTTTCTCATTTGTAGCTAAATAACAAAAGAAGTAAATGTCAAATATCTTCAAAAGTATTACAGTTACAGAAATCTTTTTAAATATGTTGTCCATCTACTTTTTGGTAAGCTATCACATAGTAAAGTTTCAGACCTGTTGAACCTTTGATAGCTGAGTAATAGCTACTTTCAAATTCCGGCGGTTGAGTAAAGCCATTGTAACTCCAAAACTATTGCAGTTAGAGTGTTTTCCTAAAATATGTTGTTCAGCTACTTTGTCCTTAGCTATAAGATGGTACATAGTTTGGGGTTCTATTGCATGCCATAAGTGAGTAATAGCTATTTTCTCATTTGTAGCTAAATAACAAAAGAAGTAAATGTCAAATATCTTCAAAAGTATTAAAGTTAGGGAAATCTTTTCAAATATGTTGTCCATCTACTTTTTGGTAAGCTATTACATAGTAAAGTTTCAGACCTGTTGAACCTTTGATAGCTGAGTCATAGCTACTTTCAAATTCCGACTGTTGAGTAAAGCCATTGTATCTCCAAAACTATTGCAGTTAGAGTATTTTCCTAAAATATGTTGTTCAGCTACTTTGTCCTTAGCTATAAGATGGTACATAGTTTGGGGTTCTATTGCATGCCATAAGTGAGTAATAGCTATTTTCTCATTTGTAGCTAAATAACAAAAGAAGTAAATGTCAAATATCTTCAAAAGTATTAAAGTTAGGGAAATCTTTTCAAATATGTTGTCCATCTACTTTTTGGTAAGCTATCACATAGTAAAGTTTCAGACCTGTTGAATCTTTGATAGCTGAGTAATAGCTACTTTAAAATTCTGACTGTTGAGTAAAGCCATTGTATCTCCAAAACTATTGCAGTTAGAGTGTTTTCCTAAAATATGTTGTTCAGCTACTTTGTCCTTAGCTATAAGATGGTACATAGTTTGGGGTTCTATTGCATGCCATAAGTGAGTAATAGCTATTTTCTCATTTGTAGCTAATTGAGAGCTTTCACTTGGTGAAGTTTCAAACCCTTAGCTAATTACTCACCTACTCAAAATGAGTAAATGCGAATTATCTCTAAAAGTATTGCAGATAGCCAATTTTTCTCAACTCATTCACCTACTTTTGGAAGAGCTTTCACATGGTCAAGTTTCAGACCCGTAGCTAATTACTCAAAATGAGTAAATGCTAATTATCTCTAAAAGTATTGCAGATAGCCAATTTTTCTCAAATAACTCATTCACCTACTTTTGGGAGAGCTTTCACTTGGTCAAGTTTCAGACCCGTAGCTAATTACTCACCTACTCAAAATGAGTAAATGCGAATTATCTCTAAAAGTATTGCGGATAGCCAATTTTTCTCAAATAACTCATTCACCTACTTTTGAGAGAGCTTTCACTTGGTGAAGTTTCAGACCTGTAGCTAATTATTCACCTACTCAAAATGAGTAAATGCAAATTATCTGTAAAAGTATTGCAGATAGCCAATTTTTCTCAAATAACTCATTCACCTACTTTTGGAAGAGCTTTCACTTGGTGAAGTTTCAGACCCGTAGCTAATTACTCACCTACTCAAAATGAGTAAATGCGAATCATCTCTAAAAGTATTGCAGATAGCCAATTTTTCTCAAATAACTCATTCACCTACTTTTGAGAGAGCTTTCACTTGGTGAAGTTTCAGACCTGTAGCTAATTATTCACCTACTCAAAATGAGTAAATGCTAATTATCTCTAAAAGTATTGCAGATAGCCAATTTTTCTCAAATAACTCATTCACCTACTTTTGAAAGAGCTTTCACTTCGTGAAGTTTCAGACCCGTAGCTAGTTATTCACCTGCTGAAAATGAGTAAATGCTAATTATCTCTAAAAGTATTGCAGGTAGCCAATTTTTCTCAAATAACTCCTTCAGGTACTTTTGGAAGAGCTTTCACATGGTGAAGTTTCAGATCCGTAGCTAATTACTCACCTACTCAAAATGAGTAAATGCTAATTATCTCTAAAATTATTGCAGATAGACAACTTTTCTCAAATAACTCGTTCATCTACTTTTGGAAGAGCTTTCACATGGTCAAGTTTCAGATCCGTAGCTAATTACTCACCTACTCAAAATGAGTAAATACGAATTATCTCTAAAAGTATTGCAGGTAGCCAATTTTCTCAGATAACTCATTCACCTACTTTTGGGAGAGCTTTCACATGGTGAAATTTCAGACCCATAGCTAATTACTCACCTACTCAAAATGAGTAAATGCTAATTATCTCTAAAAGTATTGCAGATAGCCAATTTTTCTCAAATAACTCATTCACCTACTATTGGGAGAGCTTTCACTTGGTGAAGTTTCAGACCCGTAGCTAATTACTCACCTACTCAAAATGAGTAAATGCTAATTATCTCTAAAAGTATTGCGGATAGCCAATTTTTCTCATATAACTCATTCACCTACTTTTGGGAGAGCTTTCACTTGGTGAAGTTTCAGACCTGTAGCTAATTACTCACCTACTCAAAATGAGTAAATGCTAATTATCTCTAAAAGGATTGCAGATAGCCATTTTTTGTCAAATAACTCATTCACCTACTTTTAGGAGAGCTTTCACTTGGTGAAGTTTCAGACCCATAGCTAATTACTCACCTGCTCAAAATGAGTAAATGCTAATTATCTCTAAAAGTATTGCGGATAGCCAATTTTTCTCAAATAACTCATTCACCTACTTTTGGGAGAGCTTTCACATGGTGAAGTTTCAGCCCCATAGCTAATTACTCACCTGCTCAAAATGAGTAAATGCTAATTATCTCTAAGAGTATTGCAGATAGCCAATTTTTCTCAAATAACTCATTCATCTACTATTGGGAGAGCTTTCACTTGGTGAAGTTTCAGACCCGTAGCTAATTATTCACCTACTCAAAATGAGTAAATGCTAATTATCCCTAGAAGTATTGCGGATAGCCTTCACATGGTGAAGTTCCAGACCCGTAGGTAATTACTCACCTACTCAAAATGAGTAAATGCTAATTATCTCTAAAAGTATTGCGGATAGCCAATGTTTTTGGGACAGCTTTCACTTGGTGAAGTTTCAGACCTGTAGCTAATTACTCACCTACTCAAAATAAGTAAATGCCTATTATCACTAAAAGTATTGCAGATAGCCAGTATTTCTCAAATAACTCATTCACCTACATTTTGGAGAAGTTTCACATGCTTAAGTTTTTTTATGAATTTTTAAAATAAATTTTAATACATTAAAATTAATTTAATCATGCACTAAATCAATTATAACTTGAAAAGTACTGCATTTAGAGCACTTTGTGCAAATATGTTATGCAGCTACTTTTGGGTCAGCTATAACATAGTAAAATTTCAGACCTGTAGCTCATGGCATAGCTGAATAATAACTACTTTTAGGTTATCACTGTTGGGTAAATCACTTATAACTTGAAAACTTTTGCATTTACATTATTTAGTTTCAGTATGTTATTCACCTATTTTGAGGCAGCTATAACATAGTAAAATTCCAGACCTGTGGCTCATTGCATAGCGGAGTAATAGCTACTTTGAAGTTCTTACTCAACACTAAATCATTTATAACTTGAAAAGTATTACATTTAGAGCATTTTGTTAAAATATGTCATTCACCTACTTTTTCCATAGCAACAACATGGTGAGTAACTTGGGTGTCTATCTGAATAGCTAAGTGAGTAATAGCTACTTTTGGGCTTTTCACTAACTTCCATCATGAGTAAAATCACTTGTAACTTGAAAACTATTGCATTTAGAGAATTTTGTGCAAATATGTTATTCACCTACTTTTGGGTCAGCTATAACATACTAAAATTTCAGACCTCTAGCTCGTGCCATAGCTGAGTAATAGCTACTTTTGCCTTTGCCGGTGGATACATTTTGCATCTGGCCACAGATGCATCCTTGGTCTAGTCTCTAAAAGTATTACAGGTGGGCAATTTCTTCTAAATAAGTCATTCACCTACTTTTGGGTGATCTACCACATAGTGAAGTTGCAGAACTGTAGCTCTTTAGATGGCAGAGTAATAGCCACTAAAATAAGTAAATGTCTTGTATCTCTAAAAGTAGTACAGATAGGCTATTTCTTCTAAAGACGTGCTTCCCTACTTTGAGTTGATCTGCATAATGAAGTGGCAGAACTGTAGCTCTTTGGATGGCAAAGTAATAGCTACTAAAATGAGTAAATGCCTTTTGTCTTTAAAAGTATTGCAATCAAACATTAAACTTGTCACTTCTACATGTGCCTCCATCTCGCAGGAAAATTTATATTCCACTATCTTTAGGACATCTAATTTATACGGCGGGAGATAAATGCATGCGTCAAAATGCTTGTTTTATAAGTGATTTCCTTACATGAGTTTTTGATACATGTTATTGGAAATTCCATTGTATGTATACCAATTTCTGTCTTAAAAACCTCTGTTGTCATGGGGTCAGATTTGAAATTGGTTCCTACCATTTATGCTCAGCATTTTGTTACTTTATAAGTATGACTTTCATACTTATATTTGTACATTTGCAGGTTGTGGCTGGTATGTCTGCAATGCTGGATGTATTTGTAGTAGACATCAATGTTGCCAAAATCTGACTTGGAAAGGATTAGGCATTATGCTGATGACACTTTCTGGTTGGTTTGACCTTGTCTTGGGGTCGGATGTTACAATGTAGATGGGTTATCTATTGATGACATCCAATTGCAGCACCAACAGTGTCAGCATTTGTGAGAACTACAGCTACATACTGCCATTTTTGGGCGTTGTATGTTGTGAATGTTGGAAGTTTATATGTTCATTAATGTATGTAAATTCCATTGAGAAGTTCTCATGATGTTTAGTTGTAGGTTAGGTAGTGGTTTTCTTAAAAGAATTCCCTCCATCCTACAAGGATGGATTCAGCTATTGTTAGGAAATGGTAAGGGTATTTTGCTGTAAAATTGGAAAATTTAAATTTTTATTAGAAATACTTACCATTTCCTAACAAATGGATTTCCCTCCTGCCTCCCCACAAGTCATTCTTTTACTTGCAACAAAAATAATGAAGTAAACAATGTGGTCATGTGACCTATTTGGCGGGAGGACGGACTACTGTAACCCAGTGGCCTGGTTAAGGTTGTGATATAACCTTAAATTCGCATCTCTGCGTTGGCCATTGGGTTGGATGGCTCCAACAAATAGTTACTGTTAGGAAATGGTAAGTATTTCTAATAAAAATTTAAATTACTATTAAATTTTCCAACTCTATATGTCACGCTTCAACCATGTCCTGTCCAGGGATACGCTGCGTCGAGACGCAATATCCAGTTATCCTTATTTTGCCTATCTTAAAATTCTTTTAGGTCATGTTTACCTGGATTTCCAAGGTATAGACATTTGTCACAGCAGTGCTGCGCTGGATAGGAACATTTAAAAGTCATTAAGTTGATTAAATTTAGTAGATGAAAAATTGAAATTAAAAATTGGGTTGTATAGTTAGCAAAAAAATGGCATAATTCCAGTTAAAAACTAAACTCTTACTGTTACACTTTCAAGCAAATGAAACTTTTAAAGTGATATTTGCCTGGAATTCAAAACTGTTGACATTTTGCACAGAAATGTCTAAATAATATCCAAGTAAAATGAATTGCAAAATTGGATGATCAGCTTGAATGTGAGTCCCTAATGAACATTGATCAGTCAGTGATTCTGCCAAGTCAAGATATTGTTAATTTAAACAACTGTAGGTGGTCTGACACTTTTTATAGAAATCAGTGTAGAATTACTTTTAAAAACATAGGTAATGGTGAATAGGGGTGGAGAAAACATATACTATAACACTGTAAACCACTGGCCCAGGAAACTGTCCCACCAGGTTAGAATCACAGTGAACAAGAGTGAACCAACTCACTATTATTATCTCCCACCGAGCTTTAGCCTGGGAAGGAGATTATAAAATGCATCATGTGTGTGCATGTGTTAGTGTGTCATGCAGATTTCTCCAAAACCTATACAGCTACAGATTTTTTGTAAATTAATTGTCCCAATGAATTTTTAGGCCCTCAAAAATTTTGTTGGTTTTGTGGACTTAGGCCTAAAGGTAAGTCAGTAATAGCAATATTGGCTACTTTGAGTAAAGGACTCATAACTCAAAAACTATTCCAGTTAGAGCTTTTTCTTCAAATATGTTGTTCAGCTACTTTGTCCTTAGCTATAAGGTGGTACATAGTTTGGGATTCCATTGCATGCCATAAGTGAGTAATATCTATTTTCTTATTTGTAGCAAAATAATGACATAAGTAAATGTCAAATATCCCCAAAAGTATTAAAGTAAGGCAAATCTTTTCAAAATATGTTATTCATCTAGTTTTTGGTAAGCTATCACATAGTAAAGTTTCAGACCTGTTGCACATTGGATAGCTGAATAATAGCTACTTTCAAATTCTTACTGTTGAGTAAATCCATTGTAACTCCAAAACTATTGTAGTTACAGTATTGTCCTAACATATATTATTCAACTACTCTGTCCTTAACTATAAGATGGTACATAGTTCAGGGTTCCATTGCATGCCATTAGTGAGTAATAGCTACTTTCTTATTTGTAGCAAATAATGACAGAAGTGTCAAATATCTTCAAAAGTATTAAAGTTAAGCAAATCTTTTTAAAAATATTACTCATCTGGTTCAAATATATTATTAACGCTCGACGATAGGAGAGGGTTATTGTGATCAGTTTGTTTCTGTCTGTCTTTCTGTCTGTCTGTGCACCGTTTTGCCCTTATAACTCAAAATCTATAACATCAATGGAGCTCAAATTTGGTGGGCAGGTATTTCATGGGGTACAGACAGATTCTTCCAAATTTGGTGTAATTTGTTTGAAAATTAAATCAGGAGACAGGTTTTTAAATTTTTAATTGGGCATATACAGTGAAACCTGCTTGTCTTCAAAGATCAATATCATTGCAGGCTTTCTTCCTCATGAATTTGTGTCCAATCAGGTTTTTATGTCAGCTGACTTGTCAGTCAGCTGACATTATGTCGTCACTCTGCGGCGTGGGCGTACACGTCCGCGTGAACAACTTCTCCTCCAAATCTACAAGGCCTAGAGACGTGCTGTTTCTTTTAAAAGATACCTTATCTATCGAGGATAAAAAATTGTTCAAGGCATGGAAATCTGTCTGTTCGTCTGTTTGCTAGAGACATTACAAGGGGGGTACCCCCACCAAAAGTGTGAAAATTTCAACACTTAATCACAATTTTCTCAGTGACTATTGCAGGGATTTCTCTCATATCTTGCATATATGTACTAGGCCAGAGGTAGATTCTCTTGTGTGAGTATGAGACCTGGATCTGTCTTACTTTTTTTTAAATAAATTTTTTTAATAATTTTTAATGCATTAAAATTCATGAAATCATGCACAAAATCATTTATAACTTGAAAACTGTTGCATCTAGAGCATTTTGTTAAAATATGTTATTCAGCTACTTTTTTCATAGCTACAATATGGTGAGTAAGTTGGGTGTCTGTCTCAATAGCTAAGTGAGTAATAGCTACTTTTGGGCTTTTCAGTAACTTCCATCATGAGTAGAATCACTTGTAACTTCAAAACTATTGCATTTAGAGAATTTCGTATAAATATGTTATTCAGCTACTTTTGGGTCAGCTATAACATAGTAAAATTTTAGACCTGTAGCTCATGGCATAGCTGAGTAATAGCTACTTTTAGGTTATCACTGTTGAGTAAATCGCTTATAACTTCAAAACTATTGCATTTAGAGAATTTCGTATAAATATGTTATTCAGCTACTTTTGGGTCAGCTATAACATAGTAAAATTTCAGACCTGTAGCTCATGGCATAGCTGAGTAATAGCTACTTTTAGGTTATCAATGTTGAGTAAATCGCTTATAACTTGGAAACTATTGCATTTAGAGTATTTTGTTTCATATGTTATTCACCTATTTTGGGATCAGCTATAACATAGTGAAGTTTCAGATCTGTGGCTCATTGCATAGCTGAGTAATAGCTACTTTGAAGTTCTCACTATTGAGTAAATCAGTTGTAATTGGAAAACTATTGCATTTAGAGAATTTCGTATAAATATGTTATTCAGCTACTTTTGGGTCAGCTATAACATAGTAAAATTTCAGACCTGTAGCTCATGGCATAGCTGAGTAATAGCTACTTTTAGGTCATCACTATTGAGTAAATCAGTTGTAACTTGAAAACTATTGCATTTACAGTATTTTGCTTAAATATGTTGTTCACCTACTTTTGGGTCAGCTATAACATAGTAAAATTTCAGACCTGTAGCTCATTGCATAGCTGAGTAATAACTACTTTGAGGTTCTCACTATTGAGTAAATGAGTTGTAATTGCAAAACTGTTGCATTTAGAGAATTTAGTATAAATATGTTATTCAGCTACTTTTGGGTCAGCTATAACATAGTAAATTTTCAGACCTGTAGCTCATGGCATAGCTGAGTAATAGCTACTTTTAGGTCATCACTATTGAGTAAATCAGTTGTTACTTGAAAACTATTGCATTTACAGTATTTTGCTTAAATATGTTGTTCACCTACTTTTGGGTCAGCTATAACATAGTAAAATTTCAGACCTGTAGCTCATGGCATAGCTGAGTAATAGCTAATTTTAGGTTATCACTGTTGAGTAAATCGCTTATAACTTCAAAACTATTGCATTTAGAGAATTTCGTATAAATATGTTATTCAGCTACTTTTGGGTCAGCTATAACATAGTAAAATTTCAGACCTGTAGCTCATGGCATAGCTGAGTAATAGCTACTTTTAGGTTATCAATGTTGAGTAAATCGCTTATAACTTGGAAACTATTGCATTTAGAGTATTTTGTTTCATATGTTATTCACCTATTTTGGGATCAGCTATAACATAGTGAAGTTTCAGATCTGTGGCTCATTGCATAGCTGAGTAATAGCTACTTTGAAGTTCTCACTATTGAGTAAATCAGTTGTAATTGGAAAACTATTGCATTTAGAGAATTTCGTATAAATATGTTATTCAGCTACTTTTGGGTCAGCTATAACATAGTAAAATTTCAGACCTGTAGCTCATGGCATAGCTGAGTAATAGCTACTTTTAGGTCATCACTATTGAGTAAATCAGTTGTAACTTGAAAACTATTGCATTTACAGTATTTTGCTTAAATATGTTGTTCACCTACTTTTGGGTCAGCTATAACATAGTAAAATTTCAGACCTGTAGCTCATTGCATAGCTGAGTAATAACTACTTTGAGGTTCTCACTATTGAGTAAATGAGTTGTAATTGCAAAACTGTTGCATTTAGAGAATTTAGTATAAATATGTTATTCAGCTACTTTTGGGTCAGCTATAACATAGTAAATTTTCAGACCTGTAGCTCATGGCATAGCTGAGTAATAGCTACTTTTAGGTCATCACTATTGAGTAAATCAGTTGTTACTTGAAAACTATTGCATTTACAGTATTTTGCTTAAATATGTTGTTCACCTACTTTTGGGTCAGCTATAACATAGTAAAATTTCAGACCTGTAGCTCATGGCATAGCTGAGTAATAGCTACTTTTAGGTTATCACTGTTGAGTAAATCGCTTATAACTTGGAAATTATTGCATTTAGAGTATTTTGTTTCAATATGTTATTCACCTATTTTGGGGTCAGCTATAACATAGTGAAGTTCCAGACCTGTGACTCATTGCATAGCTGAGTAATAGCTACTTTGAAGTTCTCAATGTTGAGTAAATCACTTGTAATTTGAAACTATTGCATTTAGAGAATTTCGTATAAATATGTTATTCAGCTACTTTTGGGCCAGCTATAACATAGTAAAATTTCAGACCTGTAGCTCATGGCATAGCTGAGTAATAGCTACTTTTAGGTTATCACTGTTGAGTAAATCACTTCTAACTTGAAAACTATTGCATTTAGAGTATTTTGTTGCAATATGTTATTCACCTATTTTGGGATCAGCTATAACATAGTGAAGTTCCAGACCTGTGGCTCATTGCATAGCTGAGTAATAGCTACTTTGAAGTTCTCACTGTTGAGTAAATCAGTTGTAATTGGAAAGCTATTGCCTTTACAGAAATTTGTGCAAATATGTTATTCAGCTACTTTTGGGTCAGCTATAACATAGTGAAATTACAGACCTGTAGCTCATGGCACAACTGAGCAATAGCTATTCTCAGGCACTGACTGTTGAGTAAATCAGCTATAACTTGAAAAATATTGCATTTGGAGTATTTTGTTAAAATATATTGTTCACCTACTTTTGGGTTAGCTATAACATAGTGAAATTACAGACCTATAGCTCATGGCATAGCGGAGCAATAGCTATTTTCAGGTTCTCACTATTGAGTAAATCAGTTGTAACTTGAAAACTATTGCATTTACAGTATTTTGCTTAAATATGTTGTTCACCTACTTTTAGGTCAGCTATAACAGAGCAAAAATTCAGACATGTAGCTCATTGCATAGCTGAGTAATAGTTACTTTGAGGTTCTCACTCTTGAGTAAATCAGTTGTAACTTGAAAATTATTACATTTAGAGTATTTTGTTAAATATGTTATTCACAGACGTTTTGTTCAGCTATAACATAGTGAAATTGCAGACCTCTATGTCATGGCATAGCTGAGCAATAGCTTCTTTCAGGTTCTCACTGTTGAGTAAATCATTGTATCCAACCTGTAGGAAATCATGGGCTGGGAATCTGTTAATATGGTCCAATTTGACCTTGGAACCCTCCTTCAAGGTCAAATGAGGATAGCCAAACATAAAAGTGCTTATAACTCGCTTATTATTGGTCCTAGAGGTTGGAATGAAAACCAACCTATAGAAAATCATGAGCTGGGAATTTTTTGGTGTGGTCGGATTTCACCTTGGACCCCTCCTTCAAGGTCAAATGAGGATAGCCAAACTTAAAAGTGCTTATAACTCACTTATTATTGGTCCCAGAGGTTTCGAATGGAAAACCAACCTATAGAAAATCATGGGCTGGGAATCTTTTGGTGTGGTCGGATTTGACCTTAGACCCCTACTTTCAGGTCAAACGAAGATAGCCAAACTTAAAGTGCTTATAACTCGCGTATTATTGGTCTTGGAGGTTTGGGATGGTAAACCAACATATAGGAAATCATGGGCTGGGATTCTTTTGGTGTGGTCAGATTTGACCTGGGAAACCTCCTTCAAGGTCAATTGAGGATAGCCAAACTTACAATTGCTTAGAACTCGCTTATTATTGGTGCTACAAGTTTGGGATGGTAAACAAGCTACAGGAAATCATGGGCTGGGAATTTTTTTGTGTGGTCGGATTTGACCTTGGACCCCCTCCTTCAAGGTCAAACAAGGATAGCCAAACTTAAAAAGTGCCTATGACTCACTTATTATTGGTCCGAGAGGTTTGGGATGGTAAACCATCCTAAATTCTTTGGCTGGGAATCTTTTGGTATGGTCAGATTTGACCTTTGGACCCCTTCTTCATGATCGAACAAGGATATTGCATTTATAGTATTTCTTTAAATATTTTTAACCTTTTACTTTTTACACTTAAACAATTACCTTGTTGCTTTATTTCATAATACCATTTGCAGGGCACAACTTTTTTGTCCTTTTCTTCTGTCAGCTTCGGAATATCTTTCGAACATGCTGTTCAGTTACCATTTACTGTATTTCTGTACAGCCCTTTCCCTGATAATTATGCTTTCCTCTCATTATCACCATCACAAATCAAAAACATTCAGTCAGCTGACACAGTGCCCGTTCACGGGCACTCTCCTCTTGTTTCTGTGAGTGTAATGTGTAGAACTTGTAATCTCATGGTTGGGGTTCAATGCCAGTCATTTCTAGAGGTTTTTTTTTTAATTTCTGTTTTTAGGCTTTTTTTATGTCAGCTGACTTGTCAGTCAGCTGACATTATGGCATCACTCTGCGGCGTCCGCGTCTGTGTACGCGTCCGCGTGACAAACTTCTTCTCCAAAACTACAAGACCCAGAGACATGCTGTTTTTTTTAAAAGATACCTTAACTATCGAGGATGATAAATCGTAAAATTCATGCAGATCTGTCTGTTCGTCTGTTTGCCAGAGCCATTACAAGTGAGGTACCCCCACCCAAAGTGTGAAAATTTCAACACTTGATCACAATTTTCTCATTCACTATTGCGGGGATTTTTCTCATATCTTGCATAGATGTAATAGGCCACTAGTAGAGTACCTTGTGTGAATATAAGACCTGGATCTGTCTTAATTTTTTTTTTATTAATTTTAAAAATAATTTTTAATGCAATAAAATTCATGAAATCATGCGCTAAATCAATTATAACTTGAAAAGTATTGCATTTAGAGCATTTTATTAAAATATGTTATTCAGCTACTTTTTCCATAGCTACAACATGGTGAGTAACTTGGGTGTCTATCTCAATAGCTAAGTGAGTAATAGCTACTTTTGGACTTTTCAGTAACTTCCATCATGAGTAAAATCACTTGTAACTTGAAAACTATTGCATTTAGAGAATTTTGTGTAAGTATGTTATTCAGCTACTTTTGGGTCAGCTATAACATAGTAAAATTTCAGACCTGTAGCTCATGGCATAGCTGAGTAATAGCTACTTTTAGGTTATCACTGTAGCGTAAATCACTTATAACTTGAAAAGTATTGTATTTAGAGTAATTTGTTTGTATATGTTATTCAGCTACTTTTGGGTCAGCTATAACATAGTAAAATTTCAGACCTGTAGTTCATGGCATAGCTGAGTAATAGCTACTTTCAGGTTATCACTGTTGAGTAAATCACTTATAACTTGAAAACTATTGCATTTACAGTAATTTGTTTGTATATGTTATTCAGGTACTTTTGGGTCAGCTATAACATAGTAAAATTTCAGACCTGTAGCTTATGGCATAGCTGAGTAATAGCTACTTTCAGGTTATCACTGTTGAGTAAATCACTTATAACTTGAAAACTATTGCATTCACAGTAATTTGTTTGTATATGTTATTCAGCTACTTTTGGGCCAGCTATAACATAGTAAAATTTCAGACCTGTAGCTCATGGCATAGCTGAGTAATAGCTACTTTCAGGTTATCACTGTTGAGTAAATCACTTATAACTTGAAAACTATTGCATTTACAGTAATTTGTTTGTATATGTTATTCAGGTACTTTTGGGTCAGCTATAACATAGTAAAATTTCAGACCTGTAGCTCATGGCATAGCTGAGTAATAGCTACTTTCAGGTTATCACTGTTGAGTAAATCACTTATAACTTGAAAACTATTGCATTCACAGTAATTTGTTTGTATATGTTATTCAGCTACTTTTGGGCCAGCTATAACATAGTAAAATTTCAGACCTGTAGCTCATGGCATAGCTGAGTAATAGCTACTTTCAGGTTATCACTGTTGAGTAAATCACTTATAACTTGAAAACTATTGCATTTACAGTAATTTGTTTGTATATGTTATTCAGCTACTTTTGGGTCAGCTATAACATAGTAAAATTTCAGACCTGTAGCTCATGGCATAGCTGAGTAATAGCTACTTTCAGGTTATCACTGTTGAGTAAATCACTTATAACTTGAAAACTATTGCATTCACAGTAATTTGTTTGTATATGTTATTCAGCTACTTTTGGGTCAGCTATAACATAGTAAAATTTCAGACCTGTAGCTCATGGCATAGCTGAGTAATGGCTACTTTTAGGTTATCACTGTTGAGTAAATCACTTATAATTTGAAAAGTATTGTATTTAGAGAATTTAGTTTCATATGTTATTCACCTATTTTGGGGTAAGCTATACCATGGTAAAATTCCAGACCAATGGCTCATTGCTTAGCTGAGTAATAGCTACTTTGAGGTTCTTACTCAACACTAAATAATTTATAACTTGAAAAGTATTGCATTTAGAGTATTTTATTTAAATATGTTATTCAGCTACTTTTTCCATAGCTACAACATGGTGAGTAACTTGGGTGTCTATCTCAATAGCTAAGCGAGTAATAGCTACTTTTGGACTTTTCAGTAACTTACATCATGAGTAAAATCACTTGTAACTTGAAAACTATTGCATTTAGAGAATTTTGTGTAAATATGTTATTCAGCTACTTTTGGGTCAGCTATAACATAGTAAAATTTCAGACCTGTAGCTCATGGCATAGCTGAGTAATAGCTACTTTTAGGTTATCACTGTTGAGTAAATCACTTATAACTTGAAAAGTATGGCATTTAGAGTATTTACTTTCATATGTTATTCACCTATTTTGGGGTCAGCTATAACATAGTAAAATTCCAGAGCAGTGGCTCATTGCATAGCTGAGTAATAGCTACTTTGAGGTTTTTACTCAACACTAAATCATCTATAACTTGAAAAGTATTGTATTTAGAGCATTTTGTGTAAATATGTTATTCAGCTACTTTTGGGTCAGCTATAACATAGTAAAATTTCAGACCTGTAGCTCATGGCATAGCTGAGTAATAGCTACTTTCAGGTTATCACTGTTGAGTAAATCACTTATAACTTGAAAACTATTGCATTTACAGAAATTTGTTTGTCTATGTTATTCAGCTACTTTTGGGTAAGCTATAACATAGTAAAATTTCAGACATGTAGCTCATGGCATAGCTGAGTAATAGCTACTTTCAGGTTATCACTGTTGAGTAAATCACTTATAACTTGAAAACTATTGCATTTACAGTAATTTGTTTGTATATGTTATTCAGCTACTTTTGGGTCAGCTATAACATAGTAAAATTTCAGACCTGTAGCTCATGGCATAGCTGAGTAATAGCTACTTTCAGGTTATCACTGTTGAGTAAATCACTTATAACTTCAAAAGTATTGCATTTAGAGTATTTAGTTGTATCCACCGGACAGCAGGATATGTTCCTCATTATAAAATCTTGACTGCAAATATTTGGGTCCTCATTTTGAAAAAAAAAAAAAACAACATGGTCGCCACAGGTGTTTCTTTATCAGTCATGAAAAGTGGTTATAGGTCGCTTATTATCGGTCCTAGAGGTTTGGGATGGTAAACCAACATATAGGAAATCATGGGCCGGGAATCTTTTGGTGTGGTCGGATTTGACCTTGGACCCCTCCTTCAAGGTCAAACGAGGATAGCCAAACTTAAAAGTGCTTATAACTCGCTTATTATTGGTCCTACAGGTTTGGGATGGTAAACCAACATATAGGAAATCATTGGCCTGGATTCTTTTGGTGTGGTCGGATTTGACCTTGGACCCCTCTTTCAAGGTCAAACGAGGATAGCCACACTTAAATGTGCTTATAGCTCACTTATTATTGGTTCTAGAGGGTTGGGATGATAGAACAACCTATAGGAAATCACGGGCTGGGTATCTTTTGGTGTGGTCAGATATGACCTTGGACCCCTCCTTCAAGGTCAAATGAGGATACCCAAACTTAAAAGTGCTTATAACACGCCTATTATTGGTCCTAGAGGTTTGGGATGGTAAACCAACCTAAAGGAAATCATGGGCTGGGAATCTTTTGGTACTGTCGGATTTGACCTTGGACCCCTCCTTCAAGGTCAAACGAAGATAGCCAAACTGAAAAGTGTTTTTAAGTCGCTTATTATTGGTTCTAGAGGTTTGGGATGGTGAACCAACCTATAGGAAATCATGGGCCTGGATTCTTTTGGTGTGGTTGGATTTGACCTTGGACCTCTCTTTCAAGGTCAAACAAAAATAGCCAAACTTAAAAGTGGTTATAACTTGCTTATTATTGGTCCTAGAGATTTGGGATGGTAAACCAACCTATAGGAAATCATGGGCCTGGATTCTTTTGGTGTAGTCGGATTTGACCGTGGACCCCTCTTTCAAGGTCAAAAGAGGGTAGCCAAACTTAAAAGTGCTTATAGCTCGCTTATTATTGGTCCTAGAGATTTGGGATGGTAAACCAACCTATAGGAAATCATGGGCCTGGATTCTTTTGGTGTGGTCGGATTTGACCTTGGACCCCTCCTTCAAGGTCAAACAAAAATAGCCAAACTTAAAAGTGCTTATAACTTGCTTATTATTGGTCCTAGAGGTTTGGGATGGAAAACCAACCTCTAGGAAATCATGGGCTGAGAATCTTTTGGTGTGGTCGGATTTCACCTTGAAACCCTCCTTCAAGGTCAAACGAGGATAGCTAAACTTAAAAGTGCTTATAGCTCGCTTATTATTAGTTCTAGAGGTTTGGAACGGAAAACCAACCTATAGTAAATAATGGGCTAGGAATCTTTTGATGTGATCAGATTTGACCTTTGGCCCCTCTTTGAAGGTCAAATGAGGAAAGCCAAAATTAACAGTGCTTATATCTCGCTTATTTGTGTTCCTAAAGGTTTGCAATGTCACACCAACCCATAGGAATCATGGGCTAAGAATCTTTTGACATGGTCAGATTTCACCTTGAGCTCCAAGGTTAAGCATGTTTTAATGGCTTTTGTGAGTTTTCTGGTGGATACAATTTGCATCAGTTCTCCGATGCTATAGGTCTAGTTTCAGTGTGTTATTCACATATTTTGGGGTCAGCTATAACATAGTAAAATTAAAACTATTGCAATATTTTCTTTAAATATGTTTTTAGGCGGGTTGCGTGTAACCAACCCGCCTATTAGATTGATGTGTCCGACGTCCGTCTGTCCGTCCACATTTTTCGTTTCCGGACTCTAACTTTAAAACGGTTTGACCAATCAAATTCAAACTTCACAGGGAGATAGATCACCATCATAGCTAGGTTCCTTTCGAAATTGGTGAAATTCCGTGTGTTCGTTTGTCCGTTTTTCGTCCGTTTGTCTGTCCATCCATCTGTTTGTCCACATTTTCGTTTCCGGACTCTAACTTTAAAACGGTTTGACCAATCAAATTCAAACTTCACAGGGAGATAGATCACCATCATAGCTAGGTTCCTTTCGAAATTGGTGAAATTCCGTGTGTTCGTTTGTCCGTTTTTCGTCCGTTTGTCTGTCCATCCATCTGTTTGTCCACATTTTCGTTTCCGGACTCTAACTTTAAAACGGTTTGACCAATCAAATTCAAACTTCACAGGGAGATAGATCACCATCATAGCTAGGTTCCTTTCGAAATTGGTGAAATTCTGTCTGTTTGTTTGTCCGTTTTTCCGTCCGTTTCTTCGTTTTTGTCCGTTTTTCTGTCCATCCATCTGTCCGTCCACATTTTTGTTTCCGGACTCTAACTGGAAAACGGTTACTCCAATCTAATTCAAACTTCACAGGGACATACATCACCATCATAGCTAGGTTCCTTTCGAAATTGGTGTAAATCCGTCCGTTCATTTGTCTTGTTCTGTCCATCCGTCTGTCCACATTTTTGTTTCCAGACTCTAACTCGAAAACGGTTTGTCCAATCGAATTCGAACTTGACAGGGACATAGATCACCATCATAGCTAGGTTCCTTTCGAAATTGGTGTAATTTTGTCTGTTCGTTTGTCCATTTTTCTGTCCGTTTGTCCGTTTTTTGTCCATTTTTCTGTCCATCCGTCTGTCTGTCCACATTTTTGTTTCCAGACTCTAACTCGAAAACGGTTTGTCTAACCGAATTCAAACTTGACAGGGAGATAGATCACCATCATAGCTAGGTTCCTTTCAAAGTTGGTGTAATTCTATCCGTTCGTTTGTCCATTTGTCTGTCCGTTTTTTGTCCATTTTTCTGTCCAGCCGTCTGTCCACATTTTCGTTTCCGGACTCTAACTCGAAAACAGTTTGTCTAATTGAATTCAAACTTGACAGGGAGATATATCACCATCACAGTTAGGTTCCTTTCGAAATTGGTGTAATTCTGTCTGTTCGTTTGTCCGTTTTTTGTCAGTTTGTCCATCCATCTGTCCATCCACATTTTCGTTAAACTTTCCGGACTCTAACTCAAAAACGGCTTGTCCAATCGAATTCATACTTGACAGGGACATAGATCACCATCATAACTAGGTTCCTTTCAAAATAGGTGTAATTCTGTTTGGTCGTTTGTCTGTTTGTTTGTCAACACTTCCGTTTCCAGACTCGAAAACGCTTTGTCCAAATTGAATCAAAATCAAACTTGACAGGGAGATGCATCACCATCATAGCTAAGTTCCTTTTGAAATTGGTGTAATTCCATCCTTTCATTTGTCTGTTTATAGCCTAGATACAATTATGTAACCTAGATTGCAAGTATTAGGTTTCTTAGCACGTCTAACACATTCACCTTAACTGGGTAACCTAACATTTCTTTCCTTGTTTCTAAATGTAATTACAGCAGTTGCTAACCTTATTGCTGCCTGTGCAACCCGCCTTTTGGGGCATCTTTGACCCTCTTGTTAACTTACTTTTTACACCTTAACAGTTACCTTCTTAGTTTTCTTCCAAACACCATTTCCAGGGCACAACTTTTGTGTTTTTTTCTTCTGTCACTTCTACTCTGAAACTCAAAACACACAGTCAGCTGACACAGAGCCCGTTCACGGGTACTGATTGCTTGTTTAGCAATTTCTTTTAAAGGTTTTTTAAAAGAAAAGAACAAATTAAAACACAGCATTTAAAATTTTGCTATTCAAAAAAACTTTAACCAAGATGAAGTGTCCAACTTGACAGATAAATATTTTCAATTTGGCATATACACAGAAATCTGATTTTCTTTATCACATAAGTAAACAAGATGCACTCAGAGAGAGCAAAACGCTCGACTCGATGTAACCAGCCTGACAAGTGTTATAAAGTATTGTATTACAGACCATCTATTGTTTGTATTTGAAGCTATGTAGGAATTAATTTTCAGTAGATTTCTCCCCACTGAGGAACACATGCACACTTGAACACGCACATGCACTGAATAAATATTTTGTCGGTATTTAGTCAGTTCACAATAGTGTGACTCACCCTCTAGCTGACATAATTATAAGTGTTAACTGATGAAATGGTCATAAAGTGTACTAGAAACCACTGAGCACACACGTATACCATGGTGGCATTTCAAAAGTTTTGAAAGTTTTTTGGTACCAAGAATATTACCTCGATCTTTCCTAAAATATAATCACTCCTTCCCACGGCTAGCTTCTTTGTACTAAAAAATTATCTTGTTCATTACTTTTGAAGAAATATCAAGTAGAAAGCTAAAGTCATTAAAAATACATTGAAAGTTAGGACCTCTGAAAATTCATGATTTTTTTGTATGTAAAATATAATCCAGATATTTCCCCAAATTAATAACTTTTTTCTTTGGATAGGTCTTACCCACAAAAAAAATATAAAGATGTGTTCATTAGTTTTGGAGTAATCTAAACACCAAACACAGATAGATAGACAAATGAACACATAAAAACACAAACTCCTGGTGGAGGTAAAAATATTGGTTAAAACCAGTTGGTGAAAATCACTCAGGGTAAACTTTTTGTAATGGACTGTCAAGAAATTGAAAGAAAAAGAAAAAAAAAAAGGAAAATGAAAAAAGAAATCAATAAAAATGATGAATACACCACCACTCTCTTGATTATCTTTATTTCAATAAAATGAGACATAAAATGAGAAGAAATAGCTTTAACAAAGGACGAGAATCAATAACATTGTTTGTGACCTCACAATGACAATTGTATTGTGACATCATTACGTAATGACATCATCAGAAAGCAAAATATTGATTTACGTAAGTGATGAGTAGAATCAGATTTCTCTGTATATGCCCAATTGAAAATAAGAAAAACTCTCTCCTGACTTTACTTTTCAAACAAATTACACCAAATTTGGAAGAATTCGTCTGTACCCGAGGAAGTATCTGCCCACCAAATTTGGGGTCGATTGATGTTATAGTTTTTGAGTTATAAGGGCAAAACGGTGCACAGACAGACGGACAGAAACAAACTGATCACAATAACCCTCTCCTATCGTGGAGCGTTAAAAATCAGTATTTTTATTGCGTTAATACATCCTATCCAATGGACAATTGCTTTACCGGTCGGCGCGACCGCTCCCGCCAAATGTCAGAAAAAGACGTCCTGTATATATTACCGGCAGGACCGGTCACAGAGTGTGCATTCGCCAGGTGGCGCATCGTACTTTATTTCCTGTTTACCTATTGACGTCATAGCATCTTTTTCGTTTGGCGCGAAAGAGTGTGCAGAAGATTTTCTTCAGAGATACGTTTTTGAAGTTTTACAACGAACTCTTCCAAGATTCTTGTTTTTTATTAGTACGGAGTAATTCTACAACGTTACTGATCATTATGTCGTCTCCTGGACAGAAACGAGGTTCTTGCGGGCACGTTATGGCCCTTTTCAACAACCACCAGAAATGCGCGCATTGTCGTGACAAGGGGGTGGGAGACAACCCCTGTGTTAAAAAGCTGGATTGCCAGATCTGTGAGTCTTTTACGCCTGCGCAGATCCACCAGTTAGCAACTCCGACCTACAAGGAAAGGAAAGAACATTCTGAGCAGAAGAGGGCTAAAGGTAATGCAAGCACGACCCCCACTCTCGTGGACCCTTCAGAAGTTACACTGTTGGGACGGGTTAGCTGTGACAAGTCCTCCCCTGTTGATTCTACTCCAAAGAAGAAGAAGCGTTCTGATGGCTCCCCAAGGTCGAGTAAACGGAAGCATAGCAGCAAACCCACTTCAGACGACCTCAAGTCCCTTGATGACAAGTGGAGTGAGAGATTTTCACGTCTAGAAGCTATGCTGATTAACCAATCCTTTGCTGTTCCGGTGAAACCGGTGACCTCTGCCTCTGTGGTGGCCAGAGAACACCCTTTCTTTGATCCGGGTGCTTCTACAAGTGTTTTGTCTTCTGAGGGCACTGGTGACGTTGCTACGCAGTTGACGGCTACCCAACCTCCGCTGGGGGTTCCCGGTACTGAGGCTGAGAGAGATGGTGTTGAGAGTGCTACCCACCCTGTTCAGGGCCCCGGTACCTCTACAGTGTTAGCCACCCAACCTTTACTGGTTCCCGGTGCAGGGACGGCCACCCAGCCTTCACAGGCTCCTGGTGCGGGTCCTGAGATTCTACCTGCCGGTGTTGAAACTACGCTGCATAACCAGTCGCCTCCCATTGGCCAGGAATCTGACGTTGCTAGGCAATCTGATAGTGAGGCTGAGTTGGATGGGGAACCGTCATCTCCGGCTAGTATTCACTGCCAGGGTGATTTACCGGACACAGCTACAGATCAGGACCTCTCTGAAGACGCCAATTACAGGGAAACTATTAGAGGGGTTAGAAGTTTCATGAACTGGCATCACATCCCGGATTATGACAACTCAGCTGCCTCTATGGATGATAATCCTTTTGCCGGTTCTAGAGTGAAGACTACCGGTAAAGTGTCAGTTAAATTGCCGGTTGATGAATGGCTTTGCAAAAAACTGGAGAAACTGAATGTAACTATTGCTGAAGGTTATCCAGCTAGAAATTCTGAAACCAGTGCACTGCTACGTGACCAGTTTGTAAAGACTCCACGTTCTTCCAAGTGGTACGAAATGCAAGCAGTTAAGAAGGGCGACGCGTCTACCCAGGCTGTATCCCACTGGTCTCCGGAACCGGCAAAGCTGAACAGCATGTTCTCTAGGGTCGCAAGAAGAAGTTTACCTTCTGCTCCAGCTTCCCGTACATTCAGCCAAAATACCCTTAGAAGGTAGGAGAAGGCGTTCAGGGAACAATCCGTGATGTGTAATCATGCTGCTGGTTTATCTAGACGCCTTACTAAAGTGCAGGATTCAATGGTTACCCAGCTGAAGTCTCTCCAGTCAGATTCATCTAAGGGCAAGAGTGCTGAGAGAACACAGCAAGCTATTGAAGAACTTGAATATCTGGTGACCTTTAACCGGTCAATCTCCCAAGCTATGCAGCGCACCATGCAGGATCTCTCAGAGGGAGTTTTCATCAGCATGGCCAACCTCACTCTGGCACGTCGGGATAGCTATCTGGAGTTTATCCGTGGTGGAGTTAAACCTGACACCTTAACTGCCTTACGTACATCTCCAGTCCACTTACTCTCACTGTTCCCGGACAGCTTACTGGTCAAGGCAGAAGATGAGATTTCCCGTAGTGAGGAGAGGCGTTCTATGGGTAACACACAGAGGAAACCCGGACGTTTTCATCCGTACGTTCCCTCCAGTACTAAACCTTCACACCAGCCGGACCGGAAACCCACTACACCGGCTTGGAAACAAATCAGAGACCGGCAAACTGGTCAGAAAGGTGGGGGTAAAGCCTCAAACTTCAACCAGAAGCCGGCCAAAGGGTTTAAGAAGCATAAATGACAATTATTGTGTTTCAAATGTGGTCGGATTGAAGGACTCTGTAATTGTATCCGACAAGATGGAGGGTTTGAACCCACCACCAGTAACAGATCAGAAGAACAGCAAATTGACTTTAAATGTAGACTCTCATGTTGCAAATGCTCATATTGTCACCGGGTTGCCACAAAGGAAAGGTGTAAATCCCAATATATGTCAATTGTACACAGAAATAAAATATGTGAAAGATGTTTCTTGTGTAGGTCAATTACCTTCTGTAAAGCTTGTCACCAATGCCCAACATGCTGTTTTAGATCCCCCTGTAGGGGCGAGGTTAAACCAGTGTTGGCAGAAATGGGAAACCCTGGGTTCAAGTCCAAAAGTGGTAAACATACTGAGGGAGGGTTACACTCTCCCCTTCCGGTTCAGACCCCACTTGACAAGGTCACCGACTGTAATAAGCAACTACCACAATCCAACCAAACAGTCCTTCCTTATAGAGGCACTGTATCAGCTGATAAACAAAAATGCAGTCGAACCGGTGGACAATCCAAATTCATTGGGGTTTTACAACCGGCTATTTTTGGTACCCAAACCCAACAACCGGTGGAGACCCATCCTAGACCTGAGCACCTTGAACACCTTTTTAAACACAGGGTCGTTCAAGATGGAGACCCCAGAGACCATAAGAACCTCCCTCCAAGTAGGGGAGTGGGTCACATCCATAGATTTCAAAGATGCATACTTCCACATACCCATTCACAGTCAGTCCAGGAAGTACATGCGTTTTCACCTCCAGGGTCGGTCCTATCAGTTCAAAGCCCTTCCCTTTGGCCTTTCCACAGCTCCCATGGAGTTCACAGTGGTGGCCAAAGAGGTCAAACTCATGGCCCTTCAGAAGGGTATAAGGATCCACCAGTACCTAGACGACTGGCTGGTGAGAGCCTCTACCCTCCATACCTGTCTCCAGCATACTCAAACCCTGGTCACACTTTGTCAGGAACTAGGGTGGCTGGTGAACAAGGAAAAATCAGAACTGGCACCCAAACAGGTCTTCAACTTCGTAGGTTACCAGTTCGACCTGAAAGAGGGCAAGGTCAGACCAACAGAAGAACGTTGGCAGGCCTTGACACACAAGATCAGATCAATGATGTCGGATCCGGTATGTCCGGTCCGGAAATTCATGTCCCTCATAGGTCTCCTCACAGCAACAGAAAAACAAGTCCACTTAGGGCGACTACACATGAGACCCATACAGTGGCACTTGAAAAACAATTGGAGGGTCCCAGAGTCACTGGAAAAGGTGATCCCGGTCCCCAAGTCCCTCCACCCCCATCTAAGGTGGTGGCTGGAGGAAAGCAATGTGCTACTAGGTCAACCATTACACCCTCTAAAACATGCTCTGCAGATCTTTACAGACGCATCAAACGAAGGGTGGGGCGCTCACTTGGACGACCACACTGCAAGGGGAACTTGGTCCCTTCCAGAGAGCAAGTTTCACATAAACCACTTAGAGCTAAAAACAGTTTTTCTAGCTCTAAAGGAGTTTCGAACCCTGGTCTGCAACAAGACTGTGTTGATAGCTACAGACAACACAACAGTGGTTGCCTATATCAACAAAGAGGGGGGGGGGGATGAAGTCGGGGTCACTGTGTGCCCTACTGTGGAGAATCCTGTCCTGGTGCACCAGACAGCAGGTAACCCTCAGGGCACGTCACATCCCCGGCCGGTTGAACGTGATAGCAGACAAGCTATCCAGGCTTGGCCAGACCATTCAAACAGAGTGGTCACTTCATCCAGCAGTATTCCAAGCTGTATGCGCAAAGTGGCACCAGCCACAAGTGGACCTGTTTGCCACCAGGTTCAACAACAAACTGCCCCAGTTTGTGTCACCGGTGCCAGACCCCCAGGCTTGGGCAGTGGATGCACTCAGTCCCTCCTGGGAGGACCTGGACCCATACGCCTTCCCACCGGCAGCCATCTTGGGCAAAGTGGTGGAGAAGCTCCATGACTACCCCTGCAACAGACTAATCCTGATTGCCCCAGGGTGGCCCAACATGCCCTGGTTTTGGGACCTGGTAGCAATGTCAAGCCAGATCCCACTGTGTCTGCCCGACCTACCCAACCTAGTGTCTCAGCCATTCAACCAGGTCCTTCACAGGAACCTGTCAAATCTGAACCTACATGCCTGGCTCGTAGAGCCTCAGCAATCAAGGAGCAAGGCTTCTCTGAGGCAGTGGCAGCACGAATTGAGGCTCCTCAAAGAAGATCAACCAGATCTGTCTATGAGGCAAAGTGGACCATTTTTACAAAGTGGTGCCTCAGTAATCAGGTGGACTTCAGGGCACCACCTCTGAAAGCCATTGCTGACTTCCTCCTGCACTTGTTTCAGGACAAGAAGTTACAACCAGGCACTATTGATGGCTACAGATCCGCCATTGCTGACAAACTGGGCAATTCCACCATTAATGTCAGCAAAGATGAGAATCTCACTCGTCTCCTGGATAGTTTCCATAGAGACAGACCTAAAGGCAGGAGGGGCATCCCCTCCTGGAACCTTTCACTGGTTTTACATCAGCTCACAAAGGCTCCTTTTGAACCCCTGAAAGAGTCCTCCTTGAAACATTTGACTTTCAAGACTGTTTTCTTGCTGGCTTTGGGTTCAGGTAAACGCAGGAGTGAGATCCATGCTTGGTTACATAAGAACATCAGACACCAGTCAGACTGGTCTAAGGTGTCTTTGTACCCCTCACCCAGCTTCCTATCCAAGAACCAGCTGGCTAAGGAAGGTCCAGATAGTGTGGCGCCAGTGGTCATCCCAGCCCTGGCACCATCTCTGGATAGGTCACTCAAGGGTGACAGGTCCCTATGTCCAGTTAGAGCCCTGCGCTACTACTTGGACAGGACTGCAGACCTCAGGCAGAATAAGGAGTTAGTCTTTGTCTCCTTCAAGAAGGGTTTTGATAAAGACATCTCACCTGCCACCATCTCCTCATGGATCAAACAGACTGTGGTTCTGTGCTATGAGCTCTCTGACCAGGAGGCCCTCACCTTACATCAGGTTAAAGCCCATGATGTTAGGGCCTTTGCTGCTTCTAAGGCCTTCCAATCAGGGATCTCCTTAGATCAGATCTTGTCAGCCTGCCACTGGAAATCTCACAACACCTTCACCCAATTCTATTTGAAGGATGTTGCCTGGGCTGACTCAGAGCTTTTCCACCATGTGACCTGTAGTGGCTGCCCAGCAGGTGCACCACCAGGCCCAGAAGTGAGGGGATGTTGTATATATGTAAATATCTACATATTGTAAATATGTTAGATATGTACATAATGTAAATATGTTGAGTGTACATATATTTTCAAAAAAAAAAAACAAAAAAAAAACTGTGACTTGCTTCCTTTGGGAAGTTTATTTCTTCTGGGACTGAACTCAGCCCCTCTCTCTCTATCTTTCCCTTCTCAGACCATCTCTGGAAGGAAAGAAAAAGGGGGGGGGGCAACGTCTGTAGGCTCCCGGTTAACCGGTGAGTTAGTGGCCGACCCTGACCTTTCAGGGTTCTCTGACCCTAGGTCAAATGGGCCTGTTCAAATTTGTTGTTATGAGTTCACATAAGTCCCTAGCTGCTTACCCGCCTACCAAGCGGTAGTTATTCAGCAATTGTCCATTGGATAGGATGTATTAACGCAATAAAATTGCAAATTTAATAAGTAAATTAAATTTTTATAAGTTAATACCCTATCCAATGGACAGGCAAGGCCCACCCAACCGGCCCCGCTATCAGCTTATTAGGGGTCTTACTAGGATTAGACACGAAAAAGATGCTATGACGTCAATAGGTAAACAGGAAATGAAGTACGATGCGCCACCTGGCGAATGCACACTCTGTGACCGGTCCTGCCGGTAGTATATACAGGACATCTTTTTCTGACGTTTGGCGGGACCGGTCCCGCCGACCGGTAAAGCAATTGTCCATTGGATAGGGTATTAACTTATAAAAATTTAATTTACTTATTAAATTTGCAATTCGCTGTCTGATGATGTCATTAGTTAATGATGTCACAATGCAATTGTCATTGTGTGAGGTCACAAACCCTAGCTTGTGATACTTGCTGTCTTTAAGTAATAATATTTCTTCTCATTAAATTTATGTCGTGAAATAGACATAAAGATAGTAAAGAGGGAGGTGGTGTATTCGTCATGTTTATTTATTTCTGTTTTCTTTTTTGTTTCCATTTCTTGGCAGTCCGTCACAAAAAATTTACCCTGAGTGATTCTCCCCAAGAAGTGGCTTTTAACCAATATTTTTTACCTCTACCAGGAGTTTATGTTTTTGTGTGTTTTTTATGTCTATTTGTTTGTCTGTTTTTGGTGTTTAGATTTCTCCAGAATTAATGAACAGATCTTTATTAAAAATTTTGTGGGTAGGACCTGGTTAAAGGAAGAAGTTACTAATTTTTGGGAAAGACCTGGATCATATTTTGGATACAAAAAATCATGAATTTTCATAGGTCCCATTTCAATGTATTTTAATGATTTTAGCTTTCTACTTGATATTTCTTCAAAAGTAATGAATAAATTTTGATGTTAAATTTTAAGTAGGAAGGAGCTAGCCATGGGAAGGAGTGATTACTTTTTAGGAAAGATCCAGTTAATATTCTGGATACCAATAAGTCTCCAAAATTCCTGGAAATGCCACCAGGGTGGATGTGTGTTATACTTTATAACACTTGTGAGACTGGTCACATCGAGTCGAGCGTTTTGCTCTCTCTGAGTACATCTTGTTAGCTGAGTAACAGCTACTAAAATGACTAAATTCCTTTTAGCTCTAAAAGTATTGCACATTGGCATTTTCTTCTAAATAAGTTATTCACCTACTTTTGGGTGATCTACCACATAGTGAAGTTGCAGAACTGTAGCTCTTTGCATAGCTGAGTAACAGCTGCTAACATAAGTAAATGTCTTTTATCTTTAAAAGTATTGCACATAGGCAATTTCTTCTAAATAAGTCATTCACCTACTTTTGGGTGATCTACCACAAAGTGAAGTAGCAGAACTGTAGCTCTTTGGATGGCAAAGTAATAGCTACTAAAATGAGTAAATGTGTTTTATCAGTAAAAGTGTTACAGATAGGCAATTTCTTCTAAATAAGTCCTTCACCTACTTTTGGGTGATCTACTACATAGTAAAGTTGCAGAACTATAGCTCTTTGGATAGCTGAGTTATACCTGCTAAAATGAATAAATGCCTTTTATCTTTAGAAGTATTGCAGTCCAACATTAAAGTGCCTCTTGCTTATTGTCATTTCTTCATGTGCCTCCATCTTGCAAGATAATGTACATTACACTATCTTTAGTACATCTAATTTATACGGCGGGAGATAATTGCATGCGTCAGAATGCTTGTATTTTATTTAAAACAATTTTATTATTGCTGTTATAAGAGAAGATTATGGCATCCATTGATATGTATTACAGAAGAGTGGTATCTGTGTGGCCACTGAATTGAATTTGTCTTTATATTTACAGGATGCTGTGCAGCTGGGGATGTGTTTGCAATCATTTTTGGTCTGATCATCTTAGCAGGCATTGTCATAGGAATCCTGGGATATCTCTATTTCTACAGGTAAAATAAGTAAAAATGTACGTTCCTATTAATTTCAACTGGAACTCTATGCTGTATGCTTAAAATATGAACCAATCAAATGAATTGGAGAATTCTTTCAAGGAAAAAATGGCTTGGAGGAGAATTTTTGTCAATTGTTAAATTTTTTTTAACCTCAGAGATTTCCTTATTTTTAAATGTTTTTATAAAAAAAAACTATAATCCCATGCAATATGAATTGATTCAAAATGAAAACAACTTAGTGCACTCAAGACTCAGGTTGTTACTTTAGTCAATGTTTTGTTTTCCTTGTAGATGGGACAGGAGGTTTCCGTGGCAGAAGTCTGATGCTCCAACTTCATTTGAAAACCCACAGTATGCAAAGTGAACAGAAAACTGTTATAAACATTGTCATATTAAAAATAGAGGATCGGAAACAACGGTTTGTCTGTGTATTTGACAACAGCTGTGTAAACTTGATGTAAACATAATGTCATATTTTTGAACTGAGTTAAATATATGAAAAATATATCTAGTATGCTTGTTTATTCTGAGCCAATGGAATGAAAAAGAATGGAAAATTCAGTGCAGAGTGCAGTAACCCTCAGTCAGTGTCTCTGCTCAGACTGTTATTTTTGCTGTATTTGTGGGTCACTGATGAGTTTGTGTACATAAATTATGTGGCTGTGAGACAGTTTGAATGGTAGATATGCATTATCAATGTGTCACATTCATAAACAAAAGGAATGGGAATATTGAATTTATTTACCACTTTTGTTACTTATAATGAAGAATTAACAATTTATGACCTTAGTGTTGTTGGTTTATATTGCAAGGCTGAGCTAATCTTTTACCCTTCCTCCACCAGTAAACTGCAGTTATAATATCACAATGAATCAACAAACCTTGAATGTATTTTTTAATCCCAGATAGGGTTATAATCTTGTATGGGGTTCCCCGAGGTTCTGTTTTGGGCTGTTTGCTGTTTTCTGTACACTACTCCTTTCAGCTTGATGACTGGTAAACACAAAGGTATTAAGTTGTGTTTTTACGTCGTCACTCTGCGGCGTGGGCGTACGCGTCCGCGTGAACAACTTCTTCTCCAAAACTACAAGGCCTAGAGACATGCTGTTTTTTTAAAAGGATACCTTATCTATCGAGGATGAAAAATTGTTCAAGGCATGAAAATCTGTCTGTTCGTCTGTTTGCTAGAGACGTTACAAGGGAGGTACCCCCACCAAAAGTGTGAAAATTTCAACACTTTATCACAATTTTCTCAGTGACTATTGCAGGGATTTCTCTCATATCTTGCATATATGTACTAGGCCAGAGGTAGATTCTCTTGTGTGAGTATGAGACCTGGATCTGTCTTACTTTTTTTTTAAATAAATTTTTTTAATAATTTTTAATGCATTAAAATTCATGAAATCATGCACTAAATCACTTATAACTTGAAAAGTGTTGCATTTAGAGCATTTTGTTAAAATATGTTATTCAGCTACTTTTTTCATAGCTACAACATGGTGAGTAACTTGGGTGTCTGTTTCAATAGCTAAGTGAGTAATAGCTACTTTTGGGCTTTTCAGTAACTACCATCTTGAGTAAAATCACTTGTAACTTGAAAACTATTGCATTTAGAGAATTTCGTATAAATATGTTATTCAGCTACTTTTGGGTCAGCTATAACATAGTAAAATTTCAGACCTGTAGCTCGTGGCATAGCTGAGTAATAGCTACTTTGAGGTTATCACTGTTGAGTAAATCACTTATAACTTGAAAACTATTGCATTTAGAGTATTTTGTTTCAATATGTTATTCACCTATTTTGGGGTCAGCTATAACATAGTAAAATTTCAGACCTGTAGCTCGTGCCATAGCTGAGTAATAGCTACTTTGAGGTTATCACTGTTGAGTAAATCACTTATAACTTGAAAACTATTGCATTTACAGAAATTTGTGTAAATATGTTATTCAGCTACTTTTGGGTCAGCTATAACATAGTGAAATTACAGACCTATAGCTCGTGGCACAACTGAGCAATAGCTATTTTCAGGTACTGTATTTTGAGTAAATCAGTTGTAACTTGAAAAATATTGCATTTGGAGTATTTTGGTAAAATATGTTGTTCACCTACTTTTGGGTCAGCTATAACATAGTGAAATTACAGACCTATAGCTCATGGCATAGCTGAGCAATAGCTATTTTGAGGTTCTTACTATTGAGTAAATCAGTTGTAACTTGAAAACTATTGCATTTACAGTATTTTACTGAAATATGTTGTTCACCTAATTTTGGGTCAGCTATAACATAGTAAAATTTCAGACATGTAGCTCATGGCATAGCTGAGTAATAGCTACTTTTAGGTTATCACTGTTGAGTAAATCACTTATAACTTGAAAACTATTGCATTTAGAGTATTTTGTTTCATATGTTATTCACCTATTTTGGGGTCAGCTATAACATAGTAAAATTTCAGACCTGTAGCTCATGGCATAGCTGAGTAATAGCTACTTTGAGGTTATCACTGTTGACTAAATCACTTATAACTTGAAAACTATTGCATTTAGAGTATTTTGTTTCATATGTTATTCACCTATTATGGGGTTAGCCATAACATAGTAAAATTTCAGACCTGTAGCTCATGGCATAGCTGAGTAATAACTACTTTGAGTTGATCACCGTTGAGTAAATCACTTATAACTTGAAAACTATTGCATTTACAGAAATTTGTGTAAATACATTATTCAGCTACTTTTGGGTCAGCTATAACATAGTGAAATTACAGACCTGTAGCTGATGGCACAACTGAGCAATAGCTATTTCATTGCGTTAATACATCTTACCTACCAGACGATAGCTATAGCCCGGCGCCAGCCGGTCCCGCCAAACGATAGAAAAAGACGTCCTGGGTTTCACCCCGGGCAGGACCGGTACACTACACTCCACTCGCCAGGTGGCCTAGTTCCTGCCTCACTCGCCAGAGGGACGTGACGTCATAGCATCTTTTTCGTTTGGCGCGACATTCAAGTTTGAATTTTGTGGAAACACTTTTATTTTTAAATATATCTTAAGTTATATTGGGTGTTACTTTCTCAGATTTGTCTGTTAGTTGGATAAACCACTATGGCATCTCCAGGACAGAGAAAAGGAGCCTGCGGACATATCATGGCTAATTTTGATCCACACTCTCGATGTGCCAGATGTAGGGACAAAGGTTTGGGGGACGACCCTTGCGTCCTCAAATTAAGTTGTGAGTTTTGTGACAATCTTTCTCCCGAACAATTGCTTCAGCTTTCTACTCCGACTTACAAACTCCGTAAAGAGAAGTTAAAGAGTAAGGAATCACTTGTGGATCCCTCTACCGTTACTGTAGTGTCACAGCTCGAAAAACAGGACGTTGCTCCATCTTCCCCTCCTCATGACACTGAAACGGAGTTCACCTTACCTCAACCAAACTTCCGTCAAGATTTAAAAGATCTAGATGAAAAATGGTCTACTCGCATGGCGCGTTTGGAGGCACTCATCACCATGGGCCATCGTCCCTCTCCACAACCTACCTTCACTCCGGTCCAAGCACCGGTCACGCATCAGGCTCCAGCTGGTTCTTTGTCACAAGCACCTTTTCTGCTACCCTCCGTTCCTTCCGGCCAAGCCGGTCCGGCTTATGGCACGGATAGAACAAAGGCAACAGCTACTATCACCAGCTCTATGGATATGACCTCTCCTCTGGAGAATGTTTATCCGCAACCAGACCCGGAACCGGTATTCTCTTCTCAGAGCTCTTCCGGCCCGGTGGCCTCATCTATCATTCAACCACCCCCGGAGCATTCAGAAGAGGGTGAAGTTTCTGATCAAGAAGAAGTACTAGACCCATCTGAACAAGACTCTCCAGACATTGACAAAACCATAAGTGAAGATCAGAATTACAGGGAGACGGTAAGGGGTGTCCGTGCCTTTATGGGCTGGGATCACATTCCGGACCTTGAGTACACTCCCACCTCCAGATCTGACAACCCCTGGGTTGGCCACCGGGCTCAACCGGTTGGAAAAGTTTCCATTGACTTACCACCAGAGGACTGGTTATGCAAAAAATTGGAAAACCTCAATCTAGTACTAATTGAAGGCTACCCGTCAAAATCAACAGAACCAGGCGGTTTACATGTTGATCAATATCTCCGACCACCAAAATCTCAGACAAGATGGTACGGGATACACCCGGCAGAAAACAAAGACATAACTAGGCCTGGTAAATACGTAACTTCCTGGCCCAACGATGCCGCAAAGCTCAATAGTTCCTTTGCCCGGATTGCTAAATCTACTATTGCTTCATCTCAACCTATTTCCCGACCACTGTCTCAGGAAACTCTCCGCAAATGGGAAAAGGCTGCCAAAGAAACAAGCTATATTTGTAACCAGTCAGCTGGTTTCAATAGATGTATAACCAAAGTGCAGGATGCTGTTCAGGAACAGTTAAAAACCCTACAAACAGAACTTGGCAAAGGTAAATCCTCCGCAAAAGCCCAGGGGGCTCTGGACGAACTTCACTTTTTAACAGCATTTAACCAGAATATCAGTTTTGCGGTCGGGAAATCTCTTCAGCACCTTTCGGACTTTACTTTCGTCCAAATGGCTAACTTGACTCTAGTCCGCAGAGATTCCTATCTGGATCACCTGAGGGCAGGAGTGAAACCGGATACCTTTTCCTCGCTCAGGAATTGCCCTCTTCAAACCCGGGCTTTATTCCCAGATGACATCATAAGAAAAGCGGAAGATGAGATAAACAACTTTGAAACACACAAGCGTACCAACCAGCCCGGTCCGGGCCGTGGTGGGTTCGCGGGTGTACAGAAAAAGCAGCATCGCTACCAGCCTTACTCCACTAGTTGGAAGCAAGACGACTCAAGTACCACCGGTGCTTCCGGGAAAGATCTCCCCGCATGGAAATCATTTGGTAGCCGGGGCAGAGCACGCGGCAGAGGCAGGGGTGGTCAACCCGGTCGCGGTTCGCGAGGCTCCAAGGATCCCAAAAATTATAAATGACAATTACTGCAGAATTCCTCCGGAGTTACAAACAAAATTGGAGTATTATGTGTCAGATGTAAAACAGACAGATTTTCATGTGCTTGTCAAGAACTCTGTAAAATGTCAAAGTGTTGCTTGTCTTGTACATTCTGTAACAAAATCAAAAAGTGGGCAGCCGCAAAAGAAAGGCGTAAGACCAATATCAAACATGAAAAATACAATAAAGTCTGTGAAAAGTGCTTCTTTTGTAAATCACTGTGTTTTTGCCCCAAATGTGCCAAATGCCCACAGTGTTGCAAATGCCCAGCCAGTGGGGGGGCGACTACAATTGTTCTGGGAAGTATGGGCACGACTAGGTGCAAACCCAAGAGTAGTGTCCATACTAAAAGAGGGTTATGTTCTCCCATTCAATCTCAGACCTTGCCTAGTGAGGGATCCCCTGATAGTAAGCGGCTATGCCAATCCCATCAGAGACTCCCACTTGAAAGGGGCTCTACAAGCCTTAATCAAGAAGAAGGCAGTAGAGAGGGTCAGGGTTCGAACCTCTCTAGCCTTCTTCAACAGACTATTCATTGTTCCCAAACCGAACCAAAAGTGGCGGCCAATCTTGGACCTCAGTACTCTAAATCAGTTTTTATGCGTAAAAACATTCAAAATGGAAACCCCGGAGACAATTCGAACCTCCTTACAACAGGGAGAGTGGGTGACATCGCTGGACTTCAGCGACGCCTACTTCCACATTCCAATCCATGTCAACTCCCGAAAATACCTCAGGTTCCACTTCCAGAACCAGTCTTACCAATTTCGGGCTCTTCCCTTTGGCCTGTCAACAGCTCCAATGGAGTTCACTTGTGTAGTCAAAGAGGTAAAACTAATGGCTCAGTCTCGAGGTATAAGGATCCACCAGTACCTAGACGACTGGTTGATTCGAGCCCCTACCAGAGAATCTTGCCACCAGGGAACCCAGTCCCTCCTAGCCCTTTGCCAGGAGTTGGGCTGGATGGTAAACATGCAAAAATCAGAACTAGAACCCCAACAAGTCTTCGATTTTGTAGGCTACCAGTACGACCTATTCAACGGATTGGTCAGACCTACTCAAAACCGTTGGGAAGCCCTTCAACAAAAAGTAATAGGGTTATTACAGAACAGATCTTGCCGAGTGAGAACCTTCATGTCTCTTATAGGTCTACTCACTGCGACAGAGAAACAGGTGCCCCTAGGCAGACTGCACATGAGACCTATTCAGTGGCACCTCAAGAAACACTGGAGAGTCCCGGAATCTCTGGAAAAGGAGATTCCAATTCCGAGTTCTCTCCATCAGTACCTGCAGTGGTGGACCCAAGAAGAAAATGTCCTAAAGGGTCAACCCTTACACCCCCTACGACACGCAGTGCAAATCTTTACAGACGCCTCAAAAGAAGGCTGGGGTGCTCACTTAGGCGACTTCACAGCAAGCGGTACTTGGTCAGTGCCCGAAAGCAAGTTGCACATAAACTTCTTAGAACTAAAAGCCGTGTTGTTAGCACTAAAAAGATTCCAACAATTAGTGCAAGGAAAGGTCGTCCTGATTGCCACAGACAACACTACAGTTGTGGCATACATCAACAAGGAGGGAGGTATGAGGTCAGGTTCACTCTGTGTCCTTCTTTGGCGGCTCCTATGTTGGTGCAATCTCAGACAAATAGTACTGAAGGCCAGACACATTCCGGGCCGTCTAAATGTAATTGCAGACAAGTTGTCTCGCCAGGGACAGATCATTCAGACGGAGTGGTCTCTCCATCAGGAGATCTTCGACATCCTTTGTCGAACTTGGCATTATCCCCAAGTGGACATGTTTGCAACAAGGTACAACTGCAAACTAGTCCAATTTGTGTCCCCAATTCCAGACCCAAAGGCCTGGTCAGTGGACGCTCTGACAATGTCCTGGGAAGGCCTGGACATGTACCTTTTCCCTCCAGTGTCTCTGATGGGGAAGGTGGTCAGCAAGCTGTCAGATCACTGGTATCACAGAGCAATCCTGATTGCTCCGGGATGGCCCAACATGCCTTGGTTTTGGGACCTAGTAGAGCTGTCAGCGATGGTTCCTCTTTGTCTTCCACACCATCCAGATCTAGTGACCCAACCTTTCAACAAGGCCCGTCACAGGGATCTGGCAAGCCTAAATCTCCATGCCTGGCTCCTAGAGCCCAGACAATCAGGGAGCAAGGGTTCTCTAGCCCAGTGGCGTCAAGAATTGAGGCGCCTCAAAGACGTTCAACCAGAGCAGTCTACGAAGCGAAGTGGGCCCTTTTTGTTAGATGGTGCGAAACAAGTCAGGTGGACTTCAGGAACCCATCTATAAAACAAATAGCAGATTTCCTCCTGCATCTTTTCCAGGAGAAGAATCTCCAGCCCAGCACTATTGATGGGTACAGGTCAGCCATTGCAGACAAACTGGGAAATACCTCGGTTAATGTCGGCAAGGATGACAATTTGACTAGACTGTTAGACAGTTTTCACAGAGATAGACCCAAAGGGCGCCGGGGGGTTCCTGCTTGGAACCTCTCCCTGGTTTTACACCAGCTTACAAAAGCGCCTTTTGAGCCACTCAGAAAGGCGTCTCTGAAACACCTTACTTTCAAAACTGTTTTTCTCCTAGCCCTGGCTTCGGGAAAACGCAGGAGTGAGATTCACGCTTGGTTAAACAAAAATATCAGACACCAAGCTGATTGGTCCAAAGTTTCCCTCTACCCTTCACCAAGCTTCTTGGCGAAAAATCACTTGGCAAAAGAGGGACCAGAGTGCGTGGCCCCTGTGGTCATCCCGGCCTTAGCCCCCACTCTGGATAAGTCTTTAAAGGAAGACAGATCCCTTTGCCCCGTTCGGGCTCTTCGCTACTACCTGGACAAAACGCAGGCCCTAAGAACGGGAAAGGAGTTAGTTTTTGTTTCATTCAAACAAGGTTTTAACAAGGACATCTCTCCTGCCACTATCTCGTCCTGGATCAAACAAACAGTAGTGTTGTGTTATGATCTCTCTGACCAAGATTCCTTGGCCTTACATCAGGTTAAGGCCCATGATGTTAGGGCCTTTGCGGCCTCCAAAGCCTTTCAAGGTGGCATATCCCTGGACCAGATTCTAGCAGCATGCCACTGGAAGTCCCACAACACCTTTACACAGTTTTACCTTAAGGATGTTGCCTGGGCAGATAAGGAGCTTTTTCACTTGGGTCCTGTGGTGGCTGCCCAGCAGATCCACCACTAGTCACCTAAGCTTCTTTGTATATAATTATATATAGTGTACATACTAGTTAGTTTTAGGTGTAGGCTCACTTTTAGCCTAGGCCTTGGCTTCTCAAAGTCTTTTACTTCAGAGTAATCCTCTGGTATAGGACTTTTCCTACTCTTCCAGGTTATCCGTGGGAATCATTGACTTGAACTCTTACTCTCTTCCTCCCCTCAGAGCAGTCAAAAAGGGGGGGGGGGGGGCAGGTGGGTCTAGTTACCCTCGAGACTAACATGTCTCCTCAAAGGACTAGAACCTCACACCTAGGTATAATATAAGAGTTCTCTCCAATCCTCAGAAGGCTGCCCTCCTTCCACTGGGTAGTTATTCTAGCTATCGTCTGGTAGGTAAGATGTATTAACGCAATGAAATTGCAAATTTTAATTAGTAAATTAAATTTTTATTAGTTAATACCTTACCTACCAGACGGGAAATTCCCACCCAGCCTTCCCCGCTTTCAGCCTTACAATTCAACCTTGGGGACGAAAAAGATGCTATGACGTCACGTCCCTCTGGCGAGTGAGGCAGGAACTAGGCCACCTGGCGAGTGGAGTGTAGTGTACCGGTCCTGCCCGGGGTGAAACCCAGGACGTCTTTTTCTTTCGTTTGGCGGGACCGGCTGGCGCCGGGCTATAGCTATCGTCTGGTAGGTAAGGTATTAACTAATAAAAATTTAATTTACTAATTAAAATTTGCAATTTTATTGCGTTAATACATCCTATCCAATGGACAATAGCTTATCCGGTCGGCGCAGACCGGCCCGCCAAACGTCAGAAAAAGACGTCCTGTGTTTCCACCGGCCAGGCCGGCCCAGTCCTGTGCACTCGCCAGGTGGCGTGTAGTACTTCCTTCCTGTCTAGACAGCGTGACGTCATAGCATCTTTTTCGTTTGGCGCGTGCCCTGTGTACACGAAAATTTGAGAGTGAATTTATTGTTTGGAATTTGTCAATTTATCTTCAAGAAGTGTTTCGGAAGTTATATAACATTGTTGTGGGAGTGTCATAGAACGTTTGTATCTTATTTTCACATCCTTTCAGTACATTATGTCTTCTCCTAGCCAGAAACACGGGAGCTGTGGTCACATTATGGCCAGTTTCGACAGCCATAGTTTCTGCGCTAGATGTAGAGAAAAAAGTAAAGGCTCAGATCCTTGTATTTTACATAATGACTGCCCTGCTTGCAACTCCCTCACAGAGGACCAACGCTTATAGTTGTCCACTCCTAGTTATAGGATTAAAAAGGAAAAGCGAGAGCTTAAGAAATCTTCTGATACACCAAACAAAGACTCAGCTAGTTCCTCTCTCATCGACCCGTCCTCTGTGACGGTAGTGGGAGCTGTGGACGCCCAAGGGGTAGTCAAATCCCCGGGTTTGAGTTCTGAAAAGAAAAAGAAGAAAACAGAATCCCAAGAAAAGAAATCTTCCGCTAAACACAAGACTGCTGAAGGAAAGCCTTCTAAATCGCCACCTCAAGCTCACAAATCCGCAGCAGATTCCCGGATTGACGAGTTAGACCTTAAATGGTCGGAGAGGTTTAATAGACTAGAAGCTCTCCTCATTGCAAAAACCTTGGATAATCAAGAACCGACCTTTGCTCCGGTTAAGATCACACCGACGCACACCCCACCAGTTGGTGTAGTTAAATCCTCAGAACCTTTCATCCGACCGGCTGAAAAACTACCAACCTCAGATTTGTCCAGCACCGACCACTCTCCTCAGAGACAGGCAACGGAATTTCATCTACTGTCAAGAAATCTTCAGATTTGCAGGGTGTCTCTCAGATTGGCTCCAAGGTTCAATCGACCAGCAAATTGCCTCAGGACAAAACAAACACCAACCAACTTTCAGATTTACCTGGGACCGGCTCACCCTTTCTTCAGGCCTCCAGTAAATCGTCCTCAGCACCGGCCGGCAAACATGACTCAGCTTCCATGGACACTGATTCCGAATCTGAGTTTTCCGACCGACCCCCAGTGGATATCTTTGTAGACGAAGGGGAGGTGTCCGACAACGACCCGGATGACACTATGACTGATCCCGACCAGACCCTCTCAGAGGATCAGAATTACAGGGAGACGATGAGGGGGATCAGGTCCTACATGGGGTGGACAGACATTCCGGATATTGATACCACAACATCTACATCGGACGACAACCCCTTTGCTGGCCCAAGGACTCAACCCACAGGGAAGGTGTCGGTCAAAATGCCCACGGATGAGTGGCTGTGCAAAAACATGGGTAAACTTAACTTGACCTTGGTAGAAGGCTACCCGTCTCGCAGCTCAGAGGCGGGTGGTTTACTGAAAGACCAATTTATACGACCAGCCAGATCACAACAGAAATGGTACGGTTTGGCATCTGACCCACAAAAGTCCGCTTCTGGCAAGTCATTGTCTTCTTGGAATACCGACTCAGCCAAAGTTAACAGCACCTACAGCAGGATTGCCAGAGCAGCAGGTATTGCCTCCACCCCTCCCCCTTCGCGTCAGATCTCTCAGGACAATCTACGACGCTGGGAGAAGGCAGCCCGCGAAGCATCCACCATGTGCAATCAGGCCGCAGCATTCAATAGGTGTCTGAACAAAGTGCAGGACAATATGAGATCACAGTTAAAAGCCATTAAGTTGGATCTTAGTAAGGGAAAATCTTCATCCAAGGTCTCTGGTGCTGCTGAGGAATTGCAGTTCCTCCTGGATTTTAACTCGGGTATCACCCAAGCTATGGCCAGGACCTTTGAACATCTTACTGATTTTGTTTTCATTACAATGGCCAACTCCACACTCACCAGGAGGGATGCATACCTATCTCACCTCAAACCTGGTATAAAGCCGGACACCTTGGCTGCTCTCCGGACAGGTCCGCTTAACATGTCTACACTTTTCCCAGAAGAATCCTTAAAGCAGGCAGAGCAGGACATAGCCGCCTTTGAATCGAAAGGACAGATTCACACCGGGAAGAAAGCTCGCTTCCACCCATATGAGCGACCTGAAAAGCGACCAGACAATAAAAAGCCGGATCGTCCAGCTTGGAAAAATGTGGGATACAGAGGACAAAGCAAGAGAGGCAGGGGCAAATCATCTTACTACTCCTCGCGACCAGCCAAGGGCCAGCAGTCCTATAAATGACAATCAATGTGTTCTCAAATCACAGGAAGGACTGCTGGCCGGGAGCCCAGTTACAGATCAAAGACAATACAAAGACACTTTTGTAAAATTAAATGTTGTGAACCATGCTCATACTGCCCCCGGGCTTTTTGCTTTTGCTTTTCGCAAAAGAAAGAAATAAGTCCCGGGGTAGCAGGTTGTCATCCCTTTCAAAAGAATCATACAGTAAAATATGTGAAAGGTGTTTCTTGTGTCACTCAATTGTCTTATGTCCAACCTGTAACAAATGTCAGAAATGTTGTCACAACTTATCCTGTAGGGGCTCGATTCCAACACTTTTGGAAAGTTTGGCTGGAGCTAGGGGCCGGTCCGAAGGTAACTCATATTTTGAAAGAGGGTTACCCCCTCCCCTTCCGGATTCGACCCAGGCTCACAAGATATCCCACAGTCGTAAGTTGCTATGTCAATCCTCACAGGGACAGCTACCTGATGGAGGCATTACATCAACTTATCGACAAAAATGCAGTGGAACTAGTTCAAAATCAAAAGTCCCTAGGGTTTTTCAACCGGCTATTTCTAGTTCCGAAACCAAACAACAGATGGAGACCTATCCTAGACCTGAGCAAACTAAATCTCTTCCTCAAGGTGGAGAAATTCAAGATGGAGACGCCGGAAACCATCAGGTCATCACTCCAACAAGGGGAATGGGTCACATCTATAGACTTTCAGGACGCCTATTTCCATATTCCAATACAGGAACAATCCAGGAAATATTTGAGATTTCACGTCCAAGGGCTAACATACCAATTCAAGGCCCTGCCGTTCGGCCTGTCCACAGCCCCCTTGGAGTTTACTGTGGTCGCAAAGGAGGTGAAACTGATGGCCACACACAAGGGTATAAGAATCCACCAGTACCTAGACGACTGGTTGGTGAGATCCAAATCCCGCAAAACTTGTCTCCACCATACCCAAGTCCTGATCAAAATGTGCCAGGACCTAGGTTGGCTGGTGAATTTGGAGAAATCAGAGCTGGAACCCAAACAGATCTTCGACTTTGTAGGTTACCAGTTCGACCTCAGGTCCGGTCGGGTCAGACCTACACCGGACCGGTGGCAAAGCCTTCAGGACAAGATACATCTACTCCTGTCGTTACCGGCCTGTCCGGCCCGACAGTTCATGTCCCTGATAGGCCTACTAACAGCCACAGAAAAACAGGTTCACCTCGGCCGACTACACATGAGACCCATACAGTGGCATCTCAAGAACAATTGGAGGGTACCAGAATCTCTAGAGAAAATTATCCCCCTACCAAGGTCCCTGCACCCCCACTTACAATGGTGGCTAGAGGAAGACAATGTGCTTCAAGGCCAACCACTACACCCAGTAAGACATGCTCTGCAGATATTTACAGACGCATCAAAAGAAGGGTGGGGCGCTCACTTAAACAAGTTCACTGCAAGAGGGACCTGGTCGGTGCCAGAAAGCAAACTGCACATAAATTATCTAGAACTCAAAGCGGTCTTCCTGGCCCTCAAAGAGTTTCAAAACCTTTGTGTAGACAAAATGGTTCTGGTGGCAACCGACAACACTACAGTGGTAGCTTACATAAACAAGGAAGGAGGCATGAGGTCGGGCCCGCTGTGTGCCCTACTATGGAGAATCTTGACCTGGTGCTCCCAGAGACAAGTGACTCTAAAAGCCCGACACATCCCAGGCCATTTAAATGTGATAGCCGACAAGCTATCCAGGCTGGGTCAGACCATCCAAACAGAATGGTCCCTCCTTCCGGAAGTTTTCCAACAACTATGCAATCAATGGCACCGGCCTCAAATAGACCTATTTGCCACGAGGTTCAACCACAAGTTACCTCAGTTTGTCTCTCCGGTACCGGACTCCCTGGCTATAGCAGTGGATGCTCTCACCCTGCCATGGGACGATCTGGATGCATACGCCTTCCCACCGACCGCCATATTGGGCAAAGTGGTGGAGAAGCTACTGGACTCCCCGTGCAAGAGACTCATTCTGATTGCCCCGGGGTGGCCCAACATGCCTTGGTTTTGGGACCTAGTGAACATGTCCAGCCAGGTCCCTCTCAGCCTACCCAACCTGCCCAGTCTGCTAACACAGCCCTTCAATCAGATCCCTCACAGAAATCTGACAAATCTAAATCTCCATGCCTGGCTCCTAGAGCCACAAAAATCAAAGAACAGGGCTTCTCTGAGGCAGTGGCAGCAAGAATTGAGGCTCCTCAAAGAAAGTCAACCAGATCAGTCTATGAGGCAAAGTGGACCATTTTTACAAAGTGGTGCGACACTAATCAGGTGGACTTCAGGTCACCACCTGTAAAGTCAGTAGCTGACTTCTTAATGTACCTCTTTGAGGACAAGAAATTACAGCCCAGCACCATTGATGGATACAGATCTGCCATTGCTGATAAACTGGGTGACACATCCATCAATATCAGCAAAAATGATAACCTCACTCGTCTCTTGGAAAGTTTCCACAGAGACAGACCCAAAGGGCGGAGGGGGATACCCTCCTGGAACCTTTCCCTGGTACTACACCAGCTGACAAAGGCTCCCTTCGAACCACTTAGGGAGGCGTCTCTGAAGCATGTGACCTTCAAGACTGTCTTCCTTTTGGCCCTGGGCTCTGGCAAAAGACGGAGTGAAATCCATGCATGGCAGCATAAAAACATCAGGCACCAGTCAGACTGGTCTAAGGTGTCTCTTTTTCCATCCTCCAGCTTTCTCTCTAAGAATCAGCTGGCCAAGGAGGGTCCACAGAGTGTAGCCCCAGTGGTCATACCAGCCCTGGCTCCTACTCTAGACAAATCCCTCAAGTCTGACAGATCCCTCTGTCCAATCAGAGCACTGCGCTACTACTTGGACCGGACTTCAGACCTCAGGCAACACAAGGAGTTAGTCTTTGTCTCCTTCAAGAAGGGTTTCGACAAAGACATCTCCCCTGCCACTATCTCCTCATGGATCAAGCAAACTGTGATCCTATGCTATGAGCTCTCTGATCATCAGGCCCACACCCTACATCAAGTTAAAGCTCATGATGTCAGGGCCTTTGCGGCTTCTAAGGCTTTCCAATCGGGAGTTTCCTTAGAACAGATCTTAGCAGCCTGCCACTGGAAATCTCATAATACCTTCACCCAATTCTACCTGAAGGATGTGGCCTGGGCTGACTCAGAGCTCTACCATCTTGGACCGGTGGTGGCTGCTCAGCAGATCCACCAACAGACTGGTACCTAGAGGAGATCTGTACATATGTAAATACTGCACATATTTGTATATATAGCACGTTTAGTTAAGAACGAAAAAAAAAAAAAAAAAAAAAAACTCTCACGTACTTCCTCCAGGAGGTGTTATTTTATGGGATTGAACTCATCCCTCTCTTCCCCTACCTCAGAGCAGGTCTGTTAAAAAGGGGGGGGGGGCAAGGTCGTTTCTGACGGTTCCATTCCGGACAACCGGATGATGATATTCGACCATAGCCTTAAGGGTGCCTTTTGACTTCAAGGTCCACCCAGGCTAAAGGAGAGATGTTTATAATCTCGGACATAAGTTCAACTTTAATCCCTAGTAACTTACCCGCCGACCAAGCGGTAGTTATTCAGCTATTGTCCATTGGATAGGATGTATTAACGCAATAAAATTGCAAATTTAATAAGTAAATTAAATTTTTATAAGTTAATACCCTATCCAATGGACACACAAGACCCTCCCTCCGACCCCGCTATCAGCTTACTAGGGGTCCAATAGGTTTAGACAACGAAAAAGATGCTATGACGTCACGCTGTCTAGACAGGAAGGAAGTACTACACGCCACCTGGCGAGTGCACAGGACTGGGCCGGCCTGGCCGGTGGAAACACAGGACGTCTTTTTCTGACGTTTGGCGGGCCGGTCTGCGCCGACCGGATAAGCTATTGTCCATTGGATAGGGTATTAACTTATAAAAATTTAATTTACTTATTAAATTTGCAATTTTCAGGTACTGACTGTTTAGTAAATCAGTTGTAACTTGAAAAATATTGCATTTGGAGTATTATGTTAAAATATGTTGTTCACCTACTTTTGGGTCAGCTATAACATAGTGAAATTACAGACCTATAGCTCATGGCATAGCTGAGCAATAGCTATTTTGAGGTTCTCACTATTGAGTAAATCAGTTGTAACTTGAAAACTATTGCATTTACAGTATTTTGCTTAAATATGTTATTCACCTATTTTGGGGTCAGCTATAACATAGTAAAATTTCAGATGTGTAGCTCATGGCATAGCTGAGTAATAGCTACTTTGAGGTTATCACTGTTGAGTAAATCACTTATAACTTGAAAACTATTGCATTTACAGAAATTTGTGTAAATATGTTATTCAGCTACTTTTGGGTCAGCTATAACATAGTGAAATTACAGACCTGTAGCTCATGGCACAACTGAGCAATAGCTATTTTCAGGTACTGACTGTTGAGTAAATCAGTTGTAACTTGAAAAATATTGCATTTGGAGTATTTTGGTAAAATATGTTGTTCACCTACTTTTGGGTCAGCTATAACATAGTGAAATTACAGACCTATAGCTCATGGCATAGCTGAGCAATAGCTATTTTGAGGTTTCTCAGTATTGAGTAAATCAGTTGTAACTTGAAAACTATTGCATTTACAGTATTTTGCTTAAATATGTTGTTCACCTACTTTTGGGTCAGCTATAACATAGTAAAATTTCAGACATGTAGCTCATGGCATAGCTGAGTAATAGCTACTTTTAGGTTATCACTGTTGAGTAAATCACTTATAACTTGAAAACTATTGCATTTAGAGTATTTTGTTTCAATATGTTATTCACCTATTTTGGTGTCAGCTATAACATAGTAAAATTTCAGACCTGTAGCTCATGGCATAGCTGAGTAATAGCTACTTTGAGGTTATCACTGTTGAGTAAATCATTTATAACTTGAAAACTATTGCATTAACAGAAATTTGTGTAAATACATTATTCAGCTACTTTTGGGTCAGCTATAACATAGTGAAATTACAGACCTGTAGCTCATGGCACAACTGAGCAGTAGCTATTTTCAGGTACTGACTGTTGAGTAAATCAGTTGTAACTTGAAAAATATTGCATTTGGAGTATTTTGTTAAAATATGTGGTTCACCTACTTTTGGGTCAGCTATAACATAGTGAAATTACAGACTTATAGCTCATGGCATAGCTGAGCAATAGTTATTTTCAGGTTCTCACTACTGAGTAAATCAGTTGTAACTTGAAAACTATTGCATTTACAGTATTTTGCTTAAATATGTTGTTCACCTACTTTTGGGTTAGCTATAATATAGTAAAAATTCAGACATGTAGCTCATTGCATAGCTGAGTAATAGCTACTTTGAGGTTATCACTGTTGAGTAAATCAGTTGTAACTTGAAAACTATTACATTTAGAGTATTTTGTTTAAATATGTTTTTCACATAATTTTTGGTCAGTTATATCATAGTGAAATTGCAGACCTCTATGTCATGGCATAGCTGAGCAATTGCTACTTTCAGGTTCTCACTATTGAGTAAATCATTGTATCCACTGGATAGCCGCAGTGTGTAGAGAGATTTAACCATTACCGCTCTAATGAAAAAAATATTACGGCTAGCCTTCTCAAGTTTGCAGAATATATTAATAACCATAAAATGTTGTCTGCGAATATTTTTGGCCTCATTTTGGAAAACAAGATGGCCGCTAGGGACGTTTATTCGACTTTAAAAAGGACTTTTGTTGGCCGTCTAGAGCAAAGGGTATTATAAGTAGAGATCTCAAATTCGCAGGATATGTTCCTCATTATAAAATCTTGACTGGGAATATTTTTGGGCTCATTTTGAAAAACAAGATGGCCGCCACTGGTGTTTCTTTGTCAGTCATGAAAAGAGCTTATATCTCCCTTATTATTGGTCCTAGAGGTTTGGGATGGTAAACCAACCTGTAGGAAATCATCAACTGGGAATCTTTTGGTGTGGTCAGATTTGACCTTTGACCCCTCCATCAAGGTCAAACGAGGATAGCCAAACTTAAAAGTGCTTATAACTCGCTTATTATTGGTTCTAGAGGTTTGGGATGGTGAACAGACATATGGGAAATCATGGGCTGGGAATCTGTTGATGTTGTCCGATTTGACCTTTGGATCCCTCCTTCAAGGTCAAATAAGGACAGCCAAACTTAAAAGTGTTTATAACTCGCTTATTATTGGTCCTAGAGGTTTGGGATGTTAAATCAACCTATAGGAAATCATGGGCTGGGAATATTTTTGTTTGGTCAGATTTGACCTTGGACCCCTTGAAGGTCGTACGAGGATACTGCATTTGCAGTATTTCTTTAAATATGTTTTAACCTACTCTTTACACTTAAACAGTTACCTTGTTACTTTCCTTCATAAAACCATTTGCAGGGCACAACTTTTTGGTCCTTTTCTTCTGTCAGGTTCAGAATTTCTTTGAACATGCTGTTCAATTACCATTTACTGTACTTCTGTACAGCACTTTCCCTGATAATTATGCTTTCCTCTCATTATTACCTTCACAAATCAAAAGCACTCAGTCAGCTGACACAGTGCCCGTTCACTGGCACTCTCCTCTTGTTTATGCTGATGACACTCAACTTTATGTGTATATGTCTTACAAGAATGCCTCTTCTGCCTTCAAACAGTTGAATAGCTACCTTCATGATGTAAAAAGTGGATGTCAACCACTAAACTCAAATTGAATCCTGATAAGACTGAGTTTATCCTCCCCATTGGTTCAAAAGGACAGAGGGATAAGTTGAAAGCGTGTTTCCAAGTTGACATCTTGCGTAGTCCTGTCTGCTTGGCTGATTCAGTCAAGAACCGGGGTGTGTGGCTTGACTCTGATTTTTATTGCGTTAATACATCCTATCCAATGGACAATAGCTTATCCGGTCGGCGCAGACCGGCCCGCCAAACGTCAGAAAAAGACGTCCTATGTTTCCACCAGCAGGTCGGTCCGTAGCACTTGTGCACTCGCCAGATGGCGTGTCGTACTTCCTTCCTGTCTAGACAGTGTGACGTCATAGCATCTTTTTCGTTTGGCGCGCACTTGTGTGGACGGATTTTTATCTCAGCCAGAATTTTTGTGATATATAGTGGATTTAAGCAACTTTCTTCATAAATTTGATATTATTTTGTGTAATAGAGTGTGTAGAACAGTATGTCATCCCCGGGTCAAAAGAGGGGCAGTTGTGGACACGCCATGGCCATTTTTGATGGCCACGCTTATTGTGCACGTTGCCGCGACAAAGGCAAGGGAGAAGAACCATGTGTTGCTAACAAGGAAACTTTGGATTGTACCATTTGCAACTCCCTAACCCCAGAACAACGTACTCAGCTTGCTACTCCATCTTACAAGATAAAAAAGGAGAAAAGGGAAGCAAAACGTTTAGACAGTAACCCTTCAGACGAAGTAGCTTTGGTGGATCCTGACACTGTGTCAGTTATTGGGGTTGTTGGAGAGTCTAGCAGTGCACAAACATCATCTGCCCCCCCGGAAAAGAAAACTAAGAAGGATAAAGCTCCTACCAAAGGCAAGAAATCTGTTGAAATTCCTTCCACTGATTCTAAGATATCTCAGCTGGATGATAAATGGTCGGAACGCTTTAATAGGCTCGAAGCCCTTCTGATTTCCAAGTCCTTCCAACCGTCTTTTTCTTCTGAGGTTCGTGTGACCCCTACACACTCTCCACCCGGAGTCATTGCTAAAGATACAGAACCGTTTTTTCAGCCTACTGATCAGCTAGGTAATGTTCCACCTGTTAAGCGCACTGGTCCAGACAATGATGCTGCTTTGCAGCGGTCGACCGGTAAGCTTTCTGTTCCCCAGGAGTCTCAGCAACAGGTGTCTTCAGAGCGCACTGGCCCAGACGTACATGCTTCACAGCATCAGTCGGCCGGTAAGCTGAAGCCGGATCCTCACCGGCCAAGGTCATCTTCTTCAAGGCGCACTGGTCCAGACGTTGGTGCTAAACCTCAGTCGACCGGCAAGCTTATGTCCGACAGACAATCTTCAGACTCTGATCTTCCTGTCACCGGACAAGCTTCAACCAGCAAAACTTTCACCGACCGACCTCCAACTCACCGACCTGTCACTGACCGACCAGGCTCCTCTGCTATCACTGGTCCGGAATCACCTTTTCTGCAAAGTGGTCGGCGAGATATTTTCTCAAGTGTGGACTCTCAACCGGACAGTGAAGTGTCGAATCAGCCTCCACTCACTTTCTTTGTAGACGAAGGGGACCTATCAGATGATCAGGATTTTGTTGAATCTGATCAACCGACTTCGGAAGAGCAAACATATAGAGAGACCATGAGTGGCATACGCTCTTTCATGGGCTGGTCTCACGTGCCGGACATGGAAAGTTCTAACCCGTCCGATGACAATCCATTCGCAGGACCCAAGGTCCCAGTTCCTAACAAGGTGTCTGTACACATGCCTACAGAAGAGTGGCTGTGTAAGAAACTGAACAGACTTAATGTGACATTAGTAGAAGGATACCCCTCCAGAACAGCTGAGGCCGGACATTTACCCATGGACAGTTTCATCAAACCAGCTAGGTCACAAAATAAGTGGTACGGGCTCTACCCCGGACAAAAAAAGGATACGTCTTCCGTGACTAGCTGGCACACGGGCTCAACTAAGCTGAACAGTAGTTTTGGCAGGATTTCAAGGAAGGTGGGTATGACCTCTACCCCTCCAGCCTCACGTCGCATTTCACAGGACACGCTCCGGAAGTGGGAAAAGAGCTCAAGAGAAGCTTCTGTTATCTGCAACCAATCCGCGAGTTTCAACCGCTGCCTCTTTAAGGTTCAGCAGGAAATGCAGACACAGTTAAAGATCATCCGGGGTGAGGCCAAAGGAAAAGCATCCAAGAAAGTGTCGGAGGCGTCTGATGAGTTGCAATTTCTCATGAATTTTAACAACAGTATCACCCAAGCGGCTGCTAAAGCCATGGAACACTTAACAGACTTCGTGTTTGTTACTATGGGAAATGTTACTCTTGCTCGACGTGATTCATACCTCAGCCACATCAAGAACGGGGTAAAGTCAGACACTCTTGCTGCTCTTAGATCAGCTCCACTTCAGCTCGGAACATTGTTCCCGGATGCAGTTATTAAGAGAGCAGAGGAGGAAATCGCCCTTCATGATAGTAAGAACCAGTCTTCTACTGCCTATGCTAGAGGCAAAAATCGTTTCCACCCCTATGAGCGGGTTGACAAGAAGTTTGAAGGCCGGGCGGAGGGTAAACAGGATAGACCGGCCTGGAAGAACATAGGCCGATGTCAGTTCAGGAGAGGCCGGGGAAAGAGTGTTGGTTTTTCATCCCGACCGGCCAAGGGTCAGCAGTCTTACAAATGACAGTTATTTTGTAGATCATTTACAGGCGAGACTGCTGACCCCGTACACCATTCCAGAACAGAACTCAGACTTTTTAAATGTAAACTTGCCTGTTGCCAGTCTTGTCACTTCTGCTCCCGGGCATTCCCAAAAGAAAGAAGTAAGTCCCGGGAGAGCAGATTGTCAATACAAAAATTAAAATTTGTGAAAGGTGTTTCTTGTGTCACTCCATTGTGTTATGCCCAACCTGTAACATGTGCCCCAAATGTTGTTTCAGATCCTCCTGTAGGGGCAAGACTTCAAAGCTTTTGGAAAACTTGGATGTTTCTAGGGGCCGGTCCAAAAATAATACAGATTTTGAAGGAGGGTTACACCCTCCCTTTCAGGACCCGGCCACATCTTGCAAGATCCCCAACAGTCATAAGTTGTTATGTCAATCCTCTCAGGAACAGCTACCTGTTAGAGGCATTACATCAGCTTATAGACAAGAATGCGGTGGAACTAGTTCACAATCACTTTTCCCTAGGGTTTTTCAACCGGCTTTTTCTGGTTCCCAAACCAAACAACAAATGGAGGCCGATCTTAGATCTGAGCAAACTGAATCCTTTCCTAAAAACGGAGAAATTCAAGATGGAAACACCAGAGACCATCAGAACTTCCCTCCAACAAGGAGAGTGGGTAACCTCAGTAGACTTCAAGGATGCCTACTTCCATATTCCAATACAGGAACAGTCCAGGAAATATCTCAGATTTCATGTCCAGGGTAGGACATACCAGTTCAAAGCTCTGCCTTTTGGTCTGTCCACAGCCCCTATGGAGTTCACTGTGATAGCAAAGGAGGTAAAACTGATGGCCATTCACAAGGGTATAAGAATCCACCAGTACCTAGACGACTGGTTGGTAAGAGCTACATCCCCTCAAACTTGTCTAAAACACACCCAGACCCTGGTCAAAATGTGCCAGGATTTGGGTTGGTTGGTGAACTTGGAAAAGTCAGAACTGGAACCCAAACAAGTCTTCGACTTCGTAGGCTACCGGTTCGACCTCAGGTCTGATCGGGTCAGACCTACACCGGACCGTTGGGAAAGTCTCCAAGGAAAGATACAAGAGCTGTTAGTACTTCCGACCTGTCCGGTCCAGCAGTTCATGTCCCTGATAGGACTATTAACAGCCACAGAGAAACAAGTTTACCTCGGTCGGTTACACATGAGACCCATTCAGTGGCACCTCAAAAACAATTGGAGAGTACCGGAATCGTTAGAAAAGTCCATCCCGGTGCCAAGATCACTCCACCCACAATTAAAATGGTGGCTAGAAGAAAGCAATGTTCTACAAGGTCAACCATTACACCCTATAAAACATGCTCTGCAAATCTTTACAGACGCATCAAAAGAAGGGTGGGGCGCTCACTTAAACGAGCTCACTGCGAGAGGGTCTTGGTCGGTGCCCGAGAGCAAATTGCACATAAATTACCTGGAACTCAAAGCAGTTTTTCTAGCTTTAAGAGAGTTCCAAAGCTGCTGTACCGGTCAAATGGTTTTGGTAGCAACGGACAACACTACAGTAGTGGCTTACATAAACAAGGAAGGAGGCATGAGGTCGGGTCCCCTCTGTGCCCTACTCTGGAGAATATTGACTTGGTGCTCCCAAAGACAAGTAACACTGAGGGCCCGGCACATACCCGGCCACCTCAATGTGATAGCGGACAAGCTATCCAGGCTAGGTCAAACCATACAGACGGAATGGTCCCTCCTTCCCGAGATTTTTCACAAAGTATGCAAGAAGTGGCACCGTCCTCAGATAGACTTGTTTGCCACGAGGTTCAATCACAAACTGCCTCAGGTTGTGTCTCCAGTTCCGGACCCCTTGGCAGTAGCAGTGGATGCACTCACTCTGCCATGGGAGGATCTGGATGCATACGCCTTCCCACCGACTGCCATATTGGGCAAAGTGGTGGAGAAACTACTGGATTCTCCCTGCAAAAGACTCATTCTCATTGCCCCGGGATGGCCCAACATGCCTTGGTTTTGGGACTTGGTAACCATGTCCAGTCAAGTCCCTCTCAGCCTTCCAAATCTGCCCAACTTACTGACTCAGCCCTTCAATCAGATCCTTCACAGAAATCTAACCAGCCTAAATCTCCATGCATGGCTCCTAGAGCCACAAAGATTAAGGAGCAGGGCTTCTCTGAGGCAGTGGCGGCAAGAATTGAGGCTCCTCAAAGGAGATCAACCAGATCAGTCTACGAAGCAAAGTGGACCATTTTTACAAAGTGGTGCAACACTAATCAGGTGGACTTCAGATCACCACCTGTAAAGTGGATAGCAGACTTCCTCCTATACCTTTTTGAGGACAGGAAGCTACAACCCAGCACCATTGATGGATACAGGTCTGCCATTGCTGATAAACTTGGAAATGCAGTAGTTAATGTCAGCAAGGAGGATAATCTCACTCGCCTCTTGGAAAGTTTCCACAGAGATAGACCCAAAGGAAGGAGGGGAATACCCTCATGGAACCTCTCTCTGGTACTGCACCAGCTGACAAAGGCTCCTTTTGAGCCTCTTAAGGAAGCAACACTGAAGCATCTAACCTTCAAAACGGTCTTCCTTTTGGCTCTGGGTTCCGGTAAAAGAAGAAGTGAGATCCACGCATGGCAGCATAAGAACTTCAGACACCAATCCGATTGGTCTAAGGTGTCCTTGTTTCCATCTCCCAGCTTTCTCTCCAAGAACCAGCTGGCCAAGGAGGGCCCAGGGAGTGTGGCTCCAGTGGTCATCCCAGCCCTGGCCCCTACTGTGGATAGGTCCCTCAAGTCTGATAGATCCCTTTGTATAATCAGGGCCCTGCGCTACTACCTGGACAGAACTTCAGACATGAGACAGCACAAAGAGTTGGTCTTTGTCTCTTTCAAGAAAGGTTTTGACAGAGACATCTCACCTGCCACCATCTCCTCATGGGTTAAGTAGACTGTGATCCTATGTTATGAGCTCTCTGATCAGCAGTCTCACACCCTACATCAAGTCAAAGCTCATGATGTTAGGGCCTTCGCTGCTTCTAAGGCCTTCCAGTCGGGAGTTTCCTTAGAACAAATTTTGTCAGCATGCCACTGGAAATCACATAATACCTTCACTCAATTCTACTTGAAGGATGTGGAATGGGCTGATTCAGAGCTATACCATTTAGGTCCTGTAGTGGCTGCTCAACAGATCCACCAAGAATCCAGGACCTAGAGGGGATGGAGGAATATGTAAATAGTGTATATACAGTTAAGTAAAAAAAAAAAAAATAATAATAATAATGGAATGTGCTTCCTTCGGGAGGTCTTTACTGCTGTAGGACTGAACTCATCCCTCTCCTCCTTTACCTCAGAGCAGGTCTGTACAAAAGAGGGGGGGGGGGAGGGAAACAGGGTCGACTCTGACGGTTAAACCCCTAATAACCGGATGATGATATTCGACCATGGCCTGTAAGGTCATTGACTTCAAAGTCTGACCAGGCCTGCAAGGGTTTTATTATCCTGAGTATGAGTTCAAATTGTTGAGTCCCTAGTAACTTACCCGCCATCCAAGCGGTAGTTATTCAGCTATTGTCCATTGGATAGGATGTATTAACGCAATAAAATTGCAAATTTAATAAGTAAATTAAATTTTTATAAGTTAATACCCTATCCAATGGACACACAAGACCCTCCCACCGACCCCGCTATCAGCTTACTAGGGGTCTAATAGGTTTAGACAAAGAAAAAGATGCTATGACGTCACGCTGTCTAGACAGGAAGGAAGTACGACACGCCATCTGGCGAGTGCACAAGTGCTATGGACCGACCTGCTGGTGGAAACACAGGACGTCTTTTTCTGACGTTTGGCGGGCCGGTCTGCGCCGACCGGATAAGCTATTGTCCATTGGATAGGGTATTAACTTATAAAAATTTAATTTACTTATTAAATTTGCAATTTTCTCTGATTGTTTGCAAATTAAAATTATGCAGCCAGACACTGAAATTAAAGTTATGCAACTCGGGCTTCAGACGACTCGAGCAGTTTTTAACTTATATTGCTTGTATACTTGTGACTGGTGTTCTTATGTTTAGCCTGTGGAATACTGTAATTCATTTTTCAGGAGTCTACATAAATTACAAAGTGTCTAAAAAATGTGCGGCTAGAACTGGATGAAACGCTAGTAGATACAACAGTATAACTCCTGTTCTTAAGAAATTGCATTGACTACCTGTTGAACATAGTGTTTAACACAGCCAGACTTGTTTACAAATTCTTTCACTGGTTTCCCAATTATTTTTCTCCACATCTTTCTTCTTATGGTAAGGTCCTCAGTGGCCTTGTGGGTTAGCGGGTTTGGCATCTAATCACAGGCTGTTACCTCTGTGTGGGTTCAACTCCCATAAGTGACAATGCTAAGGACCTGTCCCAATACGACCATCGCTGTTGAATAGTATGTTTAAAACCTCAACTCAACAGGCTCAGTCAGAGTGTTGGTAATTTCCTTGTACTGAAGTTTCATCTGTGTACTCAAAAGTCTGTCAAACAATTTGGTTATAGCTTTGCTTTTGATGCTCCTACTGCTCGGAATGCGTTTCCTGATGAGATTCCTGACTCTCCCATATTAAATCTTTCAGAAAGACCAGTATCTCTATACTGGTTCATACCCACCTTAGTTATAATATCTCCCTGGCATTATCTGTGGTGCTTTTTCCATCCCTGGATACTGAAATTTGGTTAAGTATTTTGGTGCTGTTTCACCTTGGAGTGCCCTTAATAAAGGTTCAAGATTAAGCGCTTTAAAAGTCAAATTAGAATTAGTCATTCCCTTTGATGTCCAAGTGGCAAAAACTTTTTTGGTTCTCTACAGATCAATCCCCAGCATGGCTAATGCTACAAAATATTCAGTATAAGTTTTCCACAGAACAACTTGACCTGATGATTTCTTTTTTGACAAGGTCTGGAAATAGTTGTCAGTTAGTAAAACTTTTTGTTTTTCTTTGCTTTTTGACTGAGTGGTTGCTTGACAGGCCAATTTATGGGAAACGTGTACATCCATGAGTTCTGTGTATATTGTGCAACACCTGTCAGAACCTTTGTCATGGCAGCCTTTGCAGGATCTCTTTATTCCATGTGGAACTTGTGATTACTGGTCCTTGGAACAACATCAAGCTAACTCCTGTGCAGATTTTACAGAATAACCATTATACCGGGTACCTAGTATTACAAGCAGGCAGATCTCTGTCTCAACAACATATAGTGTACCATGACCCTTACAATAAACTTCCCTGCAAAAGGCTAAATCTCCACTTCATTCCATTGAAATTACACCTCCATACCGGGGTTTCTGCCTTCCAAGGCTGGTCCTTTTGGATAGAGCAAAGTGCAATGAATGCAACATGGAATTTCTGGCATGAAAATTGAGTCCACTGGATTCAGAAACCTCATTGACAGAGATTTAAGTTAATAATCGATTTAACACCAATCTGACCTTTAACTGTCCTATAACTGTAGCAAGTCGTGTAGTGCATTCTGTGGCTCAGACACCCAAATTTGTTAGGGAGTGAGATTTTGTTTGATAGGAAGACTAGTTGTTGATCGGATGGAGGAAAGAATTACATACCAGTTGGCTTTGATTCTGCACTGTAAACTACATGTATAAAGTATTTCCAGAAAACATGGATAAATGAACTAGATTAGACCTTTTTGGAAGGGATAATATTACTCCATTCAAATGATGCTTAATAACATTCTTTTGATTGCTATGCGACGCAAAGACTTCAGCATCCTTCATACATGCAGCCAGCCTTAATATATTGGTGCAGACGAAGTTTTATAATTTTAAATCATAAAACAATTTTATTGCGTTAATACATCCTATCCAATGGACAATTGCTAATCCGGTCAGCACAGACGGGCCCGCCAAACATCAGAAAAAGACATCCTGTGTTTCCACCAGCCGGCTGGTCCCAATATTGTGCACTCACCAGATGGCGCATTGTACTTCCTGTCTGGACAGAGTGACTTCATAGCATCTTTTTCATTTGGCGCGTCTACTGTGCAGATGGATTTTTGTGTGATACATATATTTGAAGTTTTTTGTGAGAATCCTCATCTTTTTGATCAGAAACTTGTGTTTATGGATTCTTGGCAGTGTATAGATTATTATTATGGCATCACCATTAAGCAGCTGTTAGAACATATTAATGCCAATAACTTAGACAACCCGTACCAGTCGGCATATAAGGCGGGCCATTCAATTGAGACTGCTCTTCTCTACATAAAAAATGAGGTTCACTTATCATTGTCAAGAGGTGAATCCACGGCCTTGGTATTGCTTGACTTGTCTGCTGCCTTCGACACCATTGATCACTCTACTCTTCTAGGTTGCCTCCAAAACTGGTTTGGGGTCAGTGGCTCCGTTCTGAAATGGTTCACATCCTACCTAATGGACCGTTACCAATCAGTAAAAATTGGTTCTACTTTGTCAGAGGTTTGTAAACTCCTATTTGGTGTTCCCCAAGGTTCTGTCCTGGGTCCTTTGTTGTTCTCATTGTACACTACCCCCCTCAGTTCCATTATCAGTAAACATAATGGAATAAAGTTTCATTTCTATGCAGATGATAGCCAACTTTATATACATTTATCCCAGAAGAATGCATCTGCTGCCTTTGAAAAGCTAAATAAGTAAGCCTAAATGATGTTAAAGAGTGGATGACAACTAGTAAGCTCAAACTGAATCCTGATAAGACTGAGTTTATCATCTTTGGTTCGAAGAGGCAAAGGGATAAGTTGAAAGCATGTTTTCCAATTGATATCCTGGGCAACTCACTCTGCCCTGCAGATTCAGTAAAAAATCTGGGTGTGTGGCTTGATTCAGATTTCTCTTTGTCCAAGCATGTTCAGAATGTCTGCAAAAGTTGTTTTGTTAAACTCCGTGACTTCAGACATGTCAGGCGGTTTCTTACTCATGATGTTTCTGTGCTTGTAGCCAACGCTCTTGTTAGTAGTCGGTTGGATTACTGCAACTCACTTTTCAGGAGCCTGTCCAAGTTCAATCTACGCAAATTACAGTGCATACAAAATAGTGCAGCTAGAATTGTATCAAACACCAGTCGATACACCAGCATAACTCCTGTGCTAAAGAAACTGCATTGGCTTCCTGTTGAACAGCGCATTGTGTTCAAGACAGTCACACTTGTTTATAAGTATCTTCACACAGGTTTTCCCAGGTATTTTTCACCACATCTTTCTTCCTACAGCAGTTCTTATAGTACCAGGCGCAGTGAAAGTGGTGGTAATTTCCTAGTTATTCCAAAGTTCTGCCCCTCTGTTCATAAATCTGTCAAACAGTTTGGTAATAGTTTTGCGTTTGATGCTCCTACTGTGTGGAATACTCTCCCTGATGTGATTCGTGCCTCTCCATCCCTGGCCTCCTTCAGAAAACAGCTTAAAACCTACCTGTACACCAAAGCATATCCACCCTAGCCTGAATCATCCTCCTGGCGTTCTCCGTGGTGTTCGACCCCTGTTATGTCCCTGGACACAGAATTTTGTTGACTGCTTTTTGTTTTGTTGCGCCTTAGAGTCCTCTTGTTTGGGGAGATTAAGCGCTATAAAAGTCCAATTAGAATTAGAATTAGAATCACCAGGTCAGAAGCGTGGTGTTTTGGCCACTTAATGGCTGGGTTTGATTCCCACAGCTACTGTGCACGTTGTTGCAATAAGGGGAAAGGAAAGGATCCATGTGTTGAGAAACAAGATTCTGACTAAGTTTTGTAACTTGCTCACTTCTGACCAGAAAGCTCAGCTATCTACCCTATCTTATCAGTTAAAGAGAGAGAAGCGGGATTCTAAGAAAACTGCCACTCCCAGTAAAGACACTTCAACATCTTCAGTCACTCTCAGTCCCACTCTTGTGGACCCGGTACATGTGTCGGTAGTGGGGGTCGTGGATGGCAAGGGCACCATTAGCTCGCCTGGTTTGAGTGCACAGCCTGCTGCGAAGAAGGTGGAGGATAAGAAGTCATCATCTAAGTCAGACAAGTCCACCAAATCTTTATCTACTGCTTCCTCTAGCCGACTGGCCTCTGTATCTGCCGACCATAGGATTGATGCACTGGACCAGAAATGGTCGGACCGGTTTAACCGGCTAGAAGCACTACTCATGGGTAGAACCTTGGACCGACCTCAGGAACCGACTTTCAGTACTGTTAAGGTGGCACTGACTCACTCTCCACCAGCTAATGTGGTCTGGAAAGAGCCTTTCATCAAGCCCACTGACCAGCCTTCTCAGCACACCTACCGACCCACTACATCTGAACCTGCTGGTACCGACCCTCCAGCTTCCAGACATAGCTCTGCTAGTAGATCTAGTTCAGACTGACCCCTGTCCTCAGACCGGCCAAAAGCTACAGAACAGACTTTTACACCAGCTTTTCAGAAACCATCTACCAGTGTTTTTGAACCGACCACAAGGGAATTGTCTGACAGTGATTCCGACTCTGATAGTGTGGTGTCTGACCGGCCACCTCTGGATATGTATGTTGAAGAGGGTGAACTGTCTGATGACCAGGATGCTACTATCACCGACCCCGACCAATCCCTCTCTGAAGAACAGACTTACAGAGAAAGTATGACAGGGATTAGGTCTACCCTTCTCGCAGTTCGGAGGCAGGTCTCCACAAAGATCAGTTTGTCAAACCGTCCAGATCACAAGCAAAATGGTAAGGGCTTCACTCCAACTAGTAAAAGGATAATTCTGATTGTGTGTCTTCCTGGAATACAGACTCATCCAGACTAAATAGCACTTACTTCAGAATTGCCCGACAGGCCGGGATCGCCCAACCAGCTGTTTTTAGTACCCAAACCCAACAGCAGGTGGAGACCCATATTAGATCTGAGCAATTTAAACCAATTCCTCAAGGCGCAAAAATTCAAAATGGAGACACCGGAAACCATCAGAACCTCCCTCCAACAAGGGGAGTACATGACCTCTAGATTTCAAGGACACCTACTTCCACATAGCAATACAGGAACAGTCCAGGAAATATCTGAGATTTTATATCCAGGACAAAACGTACCAGTTCACAGCTCCCATGGAGTTCACTGTAGTAGGCAAGGTGAAACTGATTGCCATACACAAGGGTATAAGAATCCACCAGTACCTAGACGACTGGTTGGTGAGAGCCAGGTCCCACCAAATTTGTCTCCAGCATACACAGGATTTAGTGAAAATGTGTCAAGATATGGGTTGGCTGGCGAATTTTTAAAAATCAGAACTGAAGCCCAAGCAGGTCTTCGACTTTGTAGGCCACCAGTTCGACCTCAGGTCCAGTCGGGTCCGACCCACACTGGACCGGTGGCAGAACCTTCAAGAAAAAATTCTGATACTGCTATCCCTGCTGGCTTTCCTGGTCTGGCAATTCATGTCCTTGACAGGTCTGCTAACAGAACTAGAACTGGAGGGTATCGGAAGCACTAGAAAAGGTGATGCCTATTCACAGGTTCCTGCATCCCCATTTACAATGGTGGCTGAAAGAGGAAAATGTACTGACAGGTCAACCATTACACCCAATAAAACGTGCACTGCAAATATTTACAGACATATCAAAAGAAGGGTGGTGCGCTCACTTAAACGAGCACACTGCAAGAGGAACCTGGTCCCTTCCGGAAAGCAAGCTGCATATCAACTATTTGGAACTAAAAGCAGTCTTTCTAGTTTTATAAGAGTTCCAAGATCTCTGCTCAGACAAGATAGTTCTACAGTGGACTGTGGTGTCATACACAAACAAGGAAGGAGGCATGAGGTCGGGTCCACTGTGTGCCCTACTGTGGAGAATCTTAACCTGCTGTTCCAGGAAACAAGTAATTCTCAAAGCCCGACACATCCCAGGCCGGCTGTATGTGGTAGCAGACAAGCTATCCAGGCTAGACCAGACCATTCAGACGGAGTAGTCCCTCCTTCCAGAGGTGTTCAAACAATATGCACCAGGTGGCCCCGGCCAGAAATAGACCTATTTGCCACGAGATTCAACAAGTTGCCTCAGCAGTGGATGCACTCAGTCTGCTTTGGGAGGATCTGGACGCATACGCCTTCCCACCAGCAGCCATATTGGGCAAAGTGGTGGAGAAGTTGCAGGACTCCCCATGCAAGAAAATTATTCTGATTGCTCCGGGGTGGCCCAACATGCCTTGGTTTTGGGATCTAGTAGCCATGTCCAGCCAAATCCCTCTGAACCTGCCAAACCTTTTAACGCAGCCCTTCCAATCAGATCCCTCACAGAAATCTGACAAATCAAAATCTCCATGCAAGGCTCCTAAAGCCTCAGCAATCAAGTAGCAGGTCTTCTCTGAGGCAGCGGCAGCAAGAATTGAGGCTCCTCAAAGAGGACCAACCAGATCAGTATATGAGGCAAAGTGGACCATTTTTACAAAGTGGTGCCTCAGCAATCAGGTGAACTTCAGGGCACCCCCTGTAAAGTCAGTTGCTGATTTCCTGTTGTACCTGTTTCAGGACAGGAAGTTGCAGCCCAGCACCAATGATGGTTACAGATCAGCCATTGCTGATAAACTGGGAAACTCGCCCATTAATATCAGCAAAGATGAAAATCTCACTCATCTCCTTGCACCAGCTGACAAAGGCTCCATTTGAACCAATTAAAGAGGCCTCTTTGAAGCATTTAACCTTCAAGACGCTATTCCTCCTAGCGCCAGGGTCGGGCAAACACAGAAGTGAGATACATGCTTGGCAAAACAAAAACATCAGACACCAATCAGATTGGTCCAAGGTGTCCCTGTATCCATCACCCAGCTTTCTTTCCAAGAATCAGCTGGCCAAAGAGGGTCCAGACAGTGTGGCCCCAGTGGTTATATCATCCCTGGCCCCATCTCTGGATAGGTCCCTCAAGTCTGACAGGTCCCTCTGTCCGATCAGAGCACTACGCTACTATTTGGACAGGACCTCAGTTTGTTTTTGTCTCCTTTAAGAAAGGTTTCAACAAAGACATCTCACCTGCCACTATCTCCTCATGGATAAAGCAGACTGTGATCCTATGTTATGAGCTCTCGGACCAGGAGGCCCACAATTTACATCAGGTCAAAGCCCATGATGTCTTTACCTGAAGGATGTGGCCTGGGCTGATTCAGAGCTCTACAACCTCTGATGTGCTTCCTTCGGGAGGTTTATTTCTGCTTCTTATGGGACTGAACTCACCCCTCTCTTCCCCTACTTCAGAGCAGGTCTGTTAAAAGGGAGGCCCGGGTGTAGCCCCGGGTAATGGGCTGCTGATAACCGACCATGGTCTTTAAGGGTTTCCTGACCTCAAGGTCGACCGAGGCCTGGAGAAAAATTTGTTAGTTTGTTTATGAGTTCACTTAAGTCCCTAGTAACTTACCCGCTGACCAAGCAGTAGTTATTCAGCAATTGTCCATTGGATAGGATGTATTAATGCATTAAAATTGCAAATTTAATAAGTCAATTTTTTTAAGTTAATACCCTAACCAATGGACACACAAGACCCTCCCTCCCACCCCGCTATCAGCTTACTAGGGGTCTAATAGGTTTAGACAACGAAAAAGATGCTATAACGTCACACTGTCTAGACAGGAAGGAAGTACAATGTGCCACCGGGCGAGTGCACAGTACTGGGACCGGCCGGCTGGTGGAAACACAGGACATCTTTTTCTGATGTTTGGCAATTGTCCATTGGATAGGGTATTAACTTTATTTACTTATTAAATTTGCAATTTTTCCTGAAAAATTAGAAAATGTGTTAAACCTTGATACTAATACAGATTCATCTCAGTGGCAGACTAGAGAATCATGCCCACTAATCATGGGGGTGATAATTGAAATAATAACAATAAAGTTACCTACGAGTTGAGATTTAAATCTCAATACACAATAACTAGCTATGAAATTTGTAATTTGTCATTGGTTTCTTTGACCAGAACAACCAATAACCAGATAAACCAGTTTTCCATTCACAATGGTTAGGCTGCTTGATGGTAAGTAAACTTGCTTTATTTTACCGATGAAAATACCAATTGCAGTGTGACTTAAAAAAGTGTCCTTGCCAAGGTCAAACCTGAACAAGTCTTGGTGGAAAAAATTTGTGACAGAACATAATCCATTTACATTTCAACATAAGTTGTATATATATATGTGTTTATTAGTTTTAATAATTGTAGTTTTTATTTGGGTTTAACATCACCTTCAGCATGGTGTAGGTCATATGACGATGGGTAGTTTTATGGGCAGAGGAAACCAGTACATACAGTTGGTCAAGGTTTTGTACTGTAAAGTGGCAACCAGCGGCAAGCAACTACCAACATAGGCAACTTTCCCACATAGGCTCCAGGGTTTGAACCGCAGACCTCAGAGGTGGGAGGCGAGTGTGTTACCATTGCACTGTTTCCACCACCCCCCCCACCCCCCCGCCCAGTTCTATCTAGATATCACAACACAGTAATTTTTCCAGATGCAAACTTTGATGTTGTAGTTATTTGACTAAGATTTTTGATTTGGTCAGTATATTGACATTTTTATCACAGCCTTCAAAGACTCTCAGCCTTCAAAGTGTCTAATGTTACCCATAGGTGGTGGAGGAAAATTTCTTGTCCAGACTATGTCTAGGAAGTCGATACTTGGTTGGGAGGTGTAGGTGTGCAACATTATGGTGTGCTCTTAATTTGACATGATTGAGACATTGGTTGTTGGGTGCAGGTGTGCATCAACATGGTATCACCTTGATTTGACCTTTGACTTAGCTGTAGTGACTCTAAAATTTTTAATGGAAATAAGTTCGTAAAAAATGTTGGACAGTAGAAGTTTGAAAACAGGTTGTTTCGTAATTTAGAAAACCTTCTACCCTACAATACACTGCAATGCTATGCATGACAAGCATTCAGGTTTAAGTTATGGGGTCATCATTAAATAATTGAATTTTACCCCACAGCCAAAAATCTTGTTTGGGCTGTATCTCAGAAACCATAAGGTGTAGAAAGCTGATACGTTGTAGGGACAATTGTTGGGGATGTAGGTGTGCATCATCATGGTGTGACGTTGAATTAACATTTGATCTATATCTTGGAAGCCGTAAGGTGTAGGAAGCTTATACTTAGTAGACATTGTTTGGGGAGTGCTGGTGTACAATAGTGTGACGTTGATTTGATCTTTGACCTTGCTGTAGTGGCTTTGCCCTTTTAAAATCTTGTCCAGGCTTTGGACAATTTGAAAATTTGAAATCTTTGTAGGTGTAGGAAGTTGATATTGGAAGGGATACTGGTTAGGCATTGTAGGTGTGCAACGTCACAGTGTAACCATTGTTTGATCTTTGACCTTGCTGTACTGACCCTGAACTTCTCAGGGCTATGTCTTGGAAACTGTAAGGTACATGAAGTTGATACATGACAGGGATATTGGCTTGAGGAATGTAGCTGTACAGTGTCATGATTTGATCTTGATTTGACTTTGACATGGTGACCTGCACCTTATAAATCTTGTCTTTGCTATATCTCTATAACTGTAAGGTGTAGCACATAGGTTTACTTGGTAGGTATTTGGCCAGGAGGGTGTAGGTGTGATATTTCATGGTGTGAGCTTTTTTTGACCTTTGATCTTCTGCCAGAATGTTTTCTTCTGCCACATTAGAAACATATTTCTCCTGTTACAAAGCTGTGTGAATTGCTGCAACTGATTATTTCATGTATTTTTACCATGTAGTTATATCAGTCCTTTTCAGGACTACCCAAATAATCCAAGAACTTTTATTTAGCAAAGTGTTGCCTCCCCAAAAATAACCCCAACTTTCCAACAATTTAATTCAAATTCAGTTTCACCAAATACATTCCACATCACAAACACCAATCCATCCCACACTCAGTTGAAAAAAGTAAACTATATCCCACATTCAAACCCAGGTCCTCACTTTACAAAGTACACATCCCACGCCAACATGACCTGGCTTTATTCCCTGAAAAATAATTTGCAAAGTGGTGTTAAACAAAAAGTTTCTAAATAAATACCAGGAACTATTTTCTTCCAAGAATTTACAAGTACCCCCCCCCCCCCCCCCCCCCCCCAAAAAAAAAAAAAATAATAATAATAATACAAGCTTTGCAGTCCCAGATAAATAATTAAGTGTCCCTGAAAGGGCAGTTATATACCTTAGGCGTGGGAAAATTTTTTCACATGCTTAAATTTGACCTTTATCAAGGTCACATGATCAAAAAAACTAGGTACTGGTGGATTCTTATACCCTGTCGTAAGGCCATGAGCTTGACCTCTTTGGCCACCACTGTGAACTCCATGGGTGCTGTGGACAGGCCAAAGGGCAGGGCCTTGAACTGGTAGGATTGGCCCTGAATGTGAAAACGCATGTACTTCCTTGACTGACTGTGAATTGGTATGTGGAAGTAAGCGTCTTTGAAATCTATGGATGTGACCCACTCCCCTGCCTGTAGGGAGGTTCTTATGGTCTCTGGGGTCTCCATCTTGAACGACTCTGTGTTTAAAAAGGTGTTCAAAGTGCTCAGGTCCAAGATAGGTCTCCACCGGTTGTTGGGTTTGGGAACCAAAAATAGCCGGTTGTAAAACCCTAGGGAGGTCTGATTTGTTACCGGTTCTACTGCATTCTTGTTTGTTAGCTGAGTCAGTGCCTCCAAAAGGAGAGATTGTCTTTGGGGGTTTACATATCTGCTGATGACCATTGGTGACCTGGTTAGGTTGGGTCTGAACCGGAAGGGGAGGGTGTAGCCCTGTCTCAGTATTCTGATAATTTTTGGACTCGCACCCAGATCTTCCCACTTCTCCCAAAAATGCTGAAGTCTTGCCCCTACAGGAAGATTTGTGACAACAGTTGGGACATTTGTGACAATTTTTACAAAACTCAAGTGATCTACACAGGAAACATCTTTCACATGGTTTATTTCTCTGATAGATTGACAATAAACGGGATTTACACCTTTCTTTTGCGGTGACCCGCTGGCAATAGGAACACTTGCAACAAAAGAGTTTACATGTGTAAACACAGTCTCGCTCTTGTTTGTCACTGGTAGTGGTGGGTTCAAGCCCTCCATCTTGTCGGATACATTTACAGAGTTCACCAATCCGACCACATTTGCAAAACAGTGATTGTCATTTATGCTTTTTAAATCCCCTGGCCGGCTTCTGGATGAAGTTTGAGGCTTTACCACCACCTTTCTGAGCAGTTTGCCGGTCTCTAATCTGCTTCCATGCCGGAGTAGTGGGCTTCCGGTCCGGCTGGTGAGGGGTTCGATTTGCGGAGACGTATGGATGAAAACGTCCAGGTTTCCTTGGTGTGGTACCAGCAGAACGCCTCTCTTCACTACGTAAGATTTCCTCCTCAGCTTTGACCAGTAAGCTGTCCGGGAAGAGTGATAGTTGGTGAACTGGAGACGTACGTAATGCAGACAAGGTGTCCGGTTTAATGCCACCCCTAATGAACTCTAAATAACTGTCTCTACGTGCCAGGGTAAGATTAGCCATGCTAATAAAGACTCCCTCTGATAAATCCTGCATGGTACGCTGCATAGCCTGGGAAATGGACCGGTTAAACGTAACCAGATATTCCAGTTCTTCAACAGCTTGTTGTTGTTTCTCCCCACCTTTACCCTTTGAGGAATCGAACCTGAGGGACTTCAACTGGGTGACCATGGAGTCCTGTACCTTGGTAAGGCATCTAGAGAGGCCAGCAGCGTGATTACACATCACTGATTGTTCTCTGAATGACCTCTCCCACCTTCTAAGGGTGTCCTGGCTGAAAGTCCTGGAAGCTGGAGCAGAAGGTAAACTGCGTCTAGCCACTCTAGAAAACATACTGTTAAGCTTAGCCGGTTCCGGAGACCAGTCACCTACAGCCTGGGTAGACGCATCCCTCTTAACAGCTTGCATGTCGTACCACTTGGAAGTACGGGGTGTCTTGACAAACTGGTCACGCAGCAGACCACTGGTTTCTGTATTCCTGGATGGATAACCTTCAGCAATGGTTATATTAAGTTTCTCCAGCTTTTTACAAAGCCATTCATCCACCGGCAATTTTACTGACACTTTACCGGTAGTCTTCACTCTAGCACCGGCAAAGGGATTGTCATCCATGGATGCAGCTGAGGTGTCATAATCCGGGATGTGATGCCAGCCCATGAAACTCCTCACCCCTCTCAAGGTTTCCCGGTAGTTGGCATCTTCAGAAAGATCCTGGTCAGTGTTAGTTTCCGGTACATCACCCTGGTAGTGAACACTAGCCGGTGAAACCGGTTCCGGATCCACCTCAGCCTCACTGTCAGATTGCCTAGCAACCTCAGAAATCTGACCAATGGGAGGCGACTGGTTAGACAGCGTAGTTTCATAACCGGAAGGCAGAACCTCAGGACCCGCACCGGAAGCCTGTGGAGGCTGGGTGGCAGTCCCTGCACCGGGAACCAGTAAAGGTTGGGTGGCAACAGTCTCAGAGGTACCGGGGCCCTGAACAGGGTGGGTAGCACTCTCATTCCCTTCCTTCACAGCTTGTGCACCGGGAACCCCCAGCGGAGGTTGGGTAGCCGTCAACTGCGTAGCAACGTCACTAGTGCCCTCAGAAAACATAACACTTGTAGAAGCACCCGGATCAACGAAGGGGTGTTCTCTGGGCACCACAGAAGCAGAATTCACCGGTCTCACAGGGACAGCAAATGACTGGTTAACCAGCATTGCTTCCAGACGGGAAAATCTCTCACTCCACTTGTCATCAAGGGACTTGAGGTCGTCTGAAGTAGGCTTACTGCTGTGCTTCCGTTTACTAGACCTTGGGGAACCATCAGAACGCTTCTTCTTGTGCTTGGGTGTAGAATCAACAGGAGACTGCGTCCCTGAATTGACCGGACCCAACAGTGAAACCTCAGACGGATCAACAAGCTTGGGAGACGCACTTGCTAAATCTTCAGATTTCTTCTGGCTTGAGCGTTCTTTCCGTTCCTTGTAGGTGGGGGTTGCTAACTGGTGGATCTGAGCAGGTGTAAACGCCTTACAGATACTACAATCCAACTTCTTCACACACGGGTCGTCTCCCACCCCCTTGTCACGACAACGCGCGCATTTCTTATGGTTGTCGAAAAGGGCCATAACGTGCCCGCAAGAACCTCGTTTCTGTCCAGGAGACGACATAATGATCAGGAACGTTGTAGAAATACTCCGTACTAATAAAAAACAAGAAACTTGGAAGAGTTCGTTGTAAAATTTCAAAAGCGTATCTCTGAAGAAAATCTTCTGCACACTCTTTCGCGCCAAACGAAAAAGATGCTATGACGTCAAGAGGTAAACAGGAAATGAAGTACGATGCGCCACCTGGCGAATGCACACTCTGTGACCGGTCCTGCCGGTAGTATATACAGGACGTCTTTTTCTGGCGTTTGGCGGGACCGGTCGCGCCGACCGGTAAAGCAATTGTCCATTGGATAGGATGTATTAACGCAATAAAATAGTTTTTTCGGGTACACCCGCCCGTCATCGCAGTTCAGGAAAATCTACTGACCGCAGAGGCTTGTAACTTCATACACATGTTTATACTATCAAAAACGTGAGCTGATTAGATTTTGGGAGCAATCCGATGAAAATTGACCGATTTATGAGTGATTTTCTCACAGGTGCCAATCAGAAAGCTTAAAATTCATGTGAACCCCCCTATTATCTTCTTAAGTATTGCATTTAGAGCCATAAAATGTATTGGGAGGTAGTAGGAAACCATATGTGGAGAGTCTAGAAAGTAAGTCAAATTCCCCCCCCCCCCCCCCCCCGACCCCCCTGTAGGGGTCAAACTGGGGTCATAAAATAGCCAATTTCATCTTTTCCCCTTATATCTCCTTTATTCTTGCTTCTAGAGCTTGAGATGTATTAAGAGGTATTGGGAAACCATATGTGAAGAGTCTAGATAGCTGGTCAGATTTACCCCCGGACCCCGCCTTATGGATCAAACTGGGGTCATAAAATAGCTGATTATGTGTTTTTGCCTTTTATCTCCTTTATTCTTGCTTTAGAGCTTTAGAATGTATATAAAAGAGGTATTGGGAAACCATATGTGAAGAGTCTAGATAGCTGGTCAGATTTACCCCCGGACCCCCCGTTATGGGTCAAACTGGGGTCATAAAATAGCCGATTATGTGTTTTTGCCTTTTATCTCCTTTATTCTTGCTTTAGAGCTTTAGAATGTATTAAGAGGTATTGGGAAACCATATGTGAAGAGTCTAGATAGCTGGTCAGATTTACCCCCTGCCCCCATCCCCCACCCCTTTTATGGATCAAACTGGATTCATCAAATAGCCGATTTTGTGTTTTTGCCGTATATCTATTTTATTCTTGCTTTTAGAGATTTACAATGTATTCAGAGGTATTGGGAAACCTTATGTGAAGAGTCTAGATAGCTGGTCAGATTTACCAGATAGATGTGTTCAAAGCATTGTGTCATAAACTTCTTGCCTTTCTAAAGGCTCATATTTTACTATGCCTTTTTCTAAAATGTAAATAGATATATGGCATTTATAAAGCACTGTTACTCTTTAATTAAGTAGTTTTATGGTGTAACTTTCTACCTATTATAGGTATTGATGCTTTATGCATTCTTAGCCAGAGCATTTATTCAATTAACTTTTTGCAATTTATGACCATAGAAAACAAAATAAAGCTTAAATTTTTCTTTCATGTTAATGCATGAACTTCCACACTGTCTGCTTAACTTTCACTTCTTCTCTCAGCACTGCATGTTTTTATTTTCAAAAACCTTTTTCTACTGTATATTATATTGCAGTGAACCTTTTGGGGACGCTTAGTTTTTGTTAGCAAAAACATTTTTCTAGTTTTTTTTTCGGTTTATCAATGCATTAGCACTCACATTTTTTAATATTTTGTTAGGCCTCATGTTTGTTTGTCGGTCAGTGTGGATGTGGCTTTTTATTTAAGGTTGGGTTTTGGGAGACAGGGACATGGGTTCGAGTCTTGATCTTGGTTTTGGGGGGACGTGGGTTCGAGTCTACAACTTTGTTTTTGGGGGTTGTGGGTTTCAGTCCACATTTTTTTTGGGGGTGGGGTGGGGGTGGGGGGGGGGGGGGGGGGGGGGGTGAGTCCACATCTTTGTTTTTTTGGGGGGATATTTTTTTTTTAATTTTGTTTTGTTTGGGTGGTGGTGGTTTTACTTTGATTTCTTAGGGGGGTTATTTCTTTAAGGGGATTTTTTTTTTTTGTAATTTTTTTTTTTGTTTTGTGTTGGAAGTGTATTTATATTTGTTTAACATTCACACAATCATTCACACAATTTTTTTTTTTTTTTGTACTGTGGGGAAGTGTAAGTGTTGGACGGTGTGCTTTTTTTGTTTTGGGGCATAAACATGTAGCTTAATAATTGTTTTTGGACGATTCGGGTGGCCCTGAAAAGGGCCGGGTTTGGTCCGACTTGTGCGGACTAATCCGCTTATTTGGGCTGACTTTGACTCTGCTGGCTGGGAGGTCTTGAATGTTCATGATGAGTGGAAGATCGCACTGGTGACGGTGTTGGTTGAAGTTGAGAGGATGAAAATGGCTGTGGTGTGTCCATCTGTTGATACGCAAGCACACTAGGAATAGCTGAGAAGAGACTGCATAATCCAGAAGTGTTGTGCTGACTCTCCTCCTGTTGTGAAGGTGCAACTGAAGGTGGGTTGAAAATCATCTGTCTGGAAGTCCCAGGCCATTGGTCATCTACAACAACGTATGAAGATGGCTGTGCTGACGATGATGGAGGCCCCGATGGTTGCTGTACTTTCGCAATCACTGTAACAGACTGTCCTGTGGTAGTCTGTTGAGGCTGCACAACTGGAATGGTTACTGGTTGAGTTTCCAGTATGGGGAGTACGTATTCCCGTCCTGCTGTGAATTGTGATGCTTCTGGAAGTTGATATGTGGTGACCTCTTGAGTTGTGGTGACCTGTCTCTTGCGTTCTTTGGCCTTGTACTGTATTTCACTGAGAAGCTTCACTGTCTCATTCCTGAAGGTTAAAAAGCCCCTTTCTTCAAGTTGTTCAATCTCAAAGTAGAGATAGTTGCAGAACGACTGTCTTGGACTTGGAGTGGGGTCTTGACATGCACCCAGAAATGTGGAAATCATCGACCTCATCTGCTGGAATTGATCTAAGACTGGATCTGCAGATGTGGTGGTAGTCGCGACTGGAGGCTGTTGTCGCTTGGGACTGGTGCTCGAAGGCTGATGAGTAACATCTCATGCAATGCTGATTTCCATCTCAGATTCTGTGTCCCTGGATGTATCTGGAACTGAAGCTGCTGCTGCAGAGGGCCTCTGGGATGACTTGAATGCAGAAGACTTGGAAACTCCCTTCCTTCTGATGTGACCTCGTAGAAAACTGAAACAGTTACTGTTCTTCAGCCATGTCTGATGTTCTGTGCTCTTCTCAGCTGCTTGTCCTGACTTCGTCTGAGTGAGCTTGCCATATCTGGTACGTTGAGTGTTGAACCACTTCTTCACAGTCTTAACGGGCAAGTTTCTGCTAGCTGCTCCTAAAGTCTTTCTTTCTTCTGCTTGTCTTTGAAACTGTCATTGGTCTTGTCATAAAGTTCCTCATGCTGTTTAACAAACTCCACGATGGCTTCTTCATCTGAATCACTCAGGAAAATGGACTTCATCTGGCCCTTCTTCTGTCTGGATTGAGTTGATTCTACATCAGTATCCGTATCAGTTCGCACTCTGTTCTCTCCTCTTTCCAGGCTCTCTTCCCTCTCTCTCTCTCCATCCTCTCTCTGTCCCTCTCCTCCTGCTCTCTCCTCTCTCTCTCATCCCTCTCCTCTCTCTCCCTCCTCCTTTCTATATCCTCAGCTGTATCTCCTAACTCAAACTGTGGTTGAGTGTCTCCAGTTGGTACTTCAATCTTTCTCCTTCTGCCCCTTGGCATGATGATCAATGAATCAATTGTACAGCTTGTTTTAAAAAACAAGAAATAAAAGTGAAAACAAGAAAATAAACGTGAAACCTCACAGAACAGATTTTACTCCCAACCAGTCCAGCCTAGCTCAGTACTTAAGGTAATTTCCAAAAAATAAAAACCTAAAATCAAATCTGCACACCAAGTTGTCTGTCAACAAGTCAGGCTCAAATAAACGCAGATTGTCTGCCAATCCGCCTTTTTATACCCACAGCTTTTGAAACCGACAGGCCGTAAGACGCAAAAATATTACTGGCCTGTCGGTTACATTTTCTGGCTTGTCTGTTAGTGTTACAGGCCTGTCGGTTATTGTTTATGGCTTGTCTGTTTCAGTTTACGGCCTGTCGGTTACAAATTTTCCCGACTCTAGGACCCAGTCTGTAAAAGTTACCGTTAGGCCTGTCGGGAACATTTACAGACAGGCCGGCTAAAGTTACCGACTGTACTGTAACACTTCCAGTACGGTCGGTGAGTCATCACATACAGTCTGGAAGTCCATATTTGAGACAAGCCGGATACTTGTTACAGACAAGCGTGTTTGATTAACCGACAAGCCGGGAAGTGTAACCGACAGGCCGTTAAGTTAACCGACAGAATGGTTGCTAGGGGGCTGAAATTAGGGTCGGATACAAGGGTCGGCAACGGTCGTAGAAATATCAAACATGTTTGATATTTCACCGACTCTCCCCGACAGGCCTTGAACTTGCAACCAACCCTAACCGACCATGTAAACATTGGTCCCGACCCTCCAAAAATGCATAGTTACCAGCTTGTCTGTTCCAGTGGAAACAGTGCATGAAATATCAAACATGTTTGATATTTCTCCGACCCTCCCCGACTCTTGTTCCCGACCCTAATTTCAACCCCCTAGCAACAGGCCTGTCAGTTAAGGCCTGTCGGTTACAATTCCTGGCTTGTCTGTAACCCTTCCAGGCTTGTCGTTATCACTTGCAGGCCTGTCGTAATATGAAGCCGGCTTGTCCTTTTTAAATTAATAGGTACTGCTCATTTGCAGTCCATTTGCAGCATGATGTGACATTAAAGTACAATAAAAAATTATGTCAAGAATGACACAAAACAGTGCAAGTGATAATAATTTCAAAGTTAAAGAGATAGAAAAGGTCAAATTTGATATTTTAAATGACTTTTTTGTTCATAAACTGAAGCAGACATACATTGATTTTATTTTTATGTATATTAAAACAAAAATGTGGAAACTATTTCAAACTACAAAAAAATAAATTTGGACATTCATGTGATGGAATCAAAATATTCAGCCTTGACCTAGTATAAGAATTGTTTATTGCCCACACTTGACCTTCTTTTTTCCCAAAAATTCATCAAAAACTGTTGTTACAATACCGACTTCAAGTTGGATCGTGGGGTTCTGTATATTTCTCCAGTCCTGTCTGTTTCTCAGTACAGCTTGTTGGGACTTGATACGGCTTGTCTGTTACGGGTTTAGGGCTTGTCCTGGGAGTTTCCAGACCAGTCTTGTAGAAAACATCCCGACCCTACGGCAGGTCAGCCTCTAGATGCAGACAAGCCTGTATGTTTCATGTCCTGTCGGGGAGTTGAAGCCGACCCAAAAATTTCCCGCCTTTTTTATGGATTTTCGTTCCCGAACCCCTGACTTTTACAGCCGACCTTATAATAATACAGAGTCGTACGGTCGGCCTCCAGTGGAAACACTGCATAAAGTTCTTTAAAAATGTAGTTTAATTAGTACTGAAGTCACCAACTGATATTCAGTAATTTTGTCACATATACCCAACAGTTGAACACCTTTACACAGAACTCTTTAACAGAATTCCCTTTTTGTAAATCCCATCAGTTTTTACAAGTAATACATTGTAATGTGATGCGTTATCTGTGTTTCTGGTCCCTTGCGATTTGCCAGAGTTTTATTTTAGACATTGTATTAAGATATATTAAGATGCATAATACTATTATAATTACATGTATTATTTTAAAGTTTTATCATACACTTTCCCAAACTTAAGTTTTATAGTATCACTCTAAGGTCTACTTAAATGATGACGGTCAAGAAGCACACTTGAAATAGTTGTCACCGTTCTTGTTTTCTGTTTATCATGAGATCAAATTTCATATCATTGTAAACTCCCCCAAGATAATAAGTCAATTGCTTATTTGAGTTTTAGAATATAGTAATACAAGTTTATTATATTGCTTTCCACTAATGTCACATTGTTACATTGTGGTCATATAATTTAATTAATTACAGTCTCCTGCTTTCAAGTACAACAGAATGCAAACCGACTGTTCCCATGCTAAAAGGCCTGTAACTATATTCATATAAAAAAACTCATTCAAATCATGGATAACAATACTCACGTGATAACACAATTGGGAATATTATGTTTTGTTATATTTACAGCCGTCACAGGTATTGTGTGTTTTCTTGCTTTTTTCAGAATTCATAACACTTAATTCTTTCTTATAAATAAATTTGTACAAAAAACTGGGTCAAAAGTTTGTTGGGAATGCAGAAGGTAAGTGACGTAATATATCTTCGGTGACAATATCAATCAGGAGCATTGTTGACATCTTAATTAACTATATACTTTTCTCAGCATATAAAAATTTGCATTGGGGTTTTTAAAACATTCGACTGGTCAAATCACAATGGCCAGTTAGTGAATGGGTTTGATTCAACACAGTATTAAGATTTAATCTTACTTTTTAGTAATTGTGTAGGCCTTATATTCAGTAATGAAGTGGGTAATTAAAAAAGTGACCATATATCTAGAACCTTCAACACCATCAGGATGTTTCTAGGAGCAGCATATTTCACTTATTCCTGAAAATACAGTATTTTCTTATGTTGGTAAGTTCCAGTTAATTTGATTTGTATTGGTTTTACGTTAATGGAGTCTACTGCATTAGTAGTTGGGCAAGTTTCTTGTCTAAGCCAGTTTAGAAATTGACAAAAAGCTTTCCGACAACCTCACTAACAACCTGTTCCCAGAGTACCCCATGTTGTAATTGATCAGTATTTCAAACATGTAAACCACCTGCTACATATATATGCAAGCTTACTGCAAAGGTCTTCAAATCTCAGGCAAGACATAGATTGAAGGTCAAAGCAGGGTTTATTAGGTTCCTTTCAACAACTAAGGTCATGTTATGAGAGGCATTTAGTCTATGAGCTGGATTTAAACCCAGCACCACAGAAGTGAGAGGCAATTAAACTCAATGTCTTCAATTAAATGTGTTCTTAGAAGTATCCTTCACATATAACTCAAAACGAATATTTGGTAAAACACTATCATTCACTAAAAATATTTTTAAAATGCTTAATGCTAGGTATTTATGCTTAAGGTTTGCACATATAATGTCTGTTGTTCTAACCTGTTAGCAGAATAACATTTCAGCACAGTGTCATCTTTATGTATAACACAATAGGGAAATAGAAATTGGGAATGTGGAAATGAGTTTATAAAGTAGAATATTTATAAAACAGATGGCCAGATAATCGAGGTTTGCATTATAATTGCTTGTATAGGCCAGAGTTGTCCCAGTGGAGAATGGACAGAGTACAATGGCAGATGTTTCCTCTTCAAAGTAGAACAATCACAAGACCACAAGACTTGGCATGAAGCTCTCAAGTAAGTCTTCTATATTTTATTGTTTTATTCATTAATTAGAGAAAAGTAGTTCATCCACAAGATTGTTCCAAAGGATTTTCTATGGTATTCAACACAACTTCACCAAACTACTTTTATGTTACAACTTGCCTAGGGATGTTTTTTTCCTTCTCAACATATGGATTATATATTGAGCAGTCCTTAGATGATCAGTGTCACATGACATTGTTTCACTACAGCCCCAGCCCAAAGATCATCTGAGATTACTAAACCGGTCCTCAGTGGCCTAGTGAAGAGCAAGTTTAGCATCTAATCACAGGCAGTCACCTCTGTGGTTGGAGTCCCACAAGTGACAATGCTGAGGATCTGTCCCAATATGACCCTGGCTCTTGAACTGGACGTAAAACTCAACTTTACTCTATAAATAATACTAGAGATGACTTAATGGACAATAAAACAATTTCATATATTCTCTGAAGTAGTCATTGATAAACAGTGATATGTAAATGATAGTTTTTAACCACACAGCCCTTAAGGGCTGTCTGGGTATTGTTTTCACTCATGGTGTCCGGATGGGCGGGCGGGTGGCGGGAAGAAGTTTGTCTGGCCTGTATCTCGGAAACCATAAGGTGTAATAAGTTGATACTTGGTAGGGACATTGGTTAGGGTGTGTAGGTGTGCAACGTCATGGAGTGACCTTGATTTGACCTTTCTGTAGTGACCTTGGCCTATTAAATCTTGTCCAGGCTATGTCTCGGAAACCGTAAGGTGTAGGAAGTTGATACTTGGTATGGACATTGGTTCAGGAGTGTAGGTGTGCAGTGTCATGGCGTGACCTTAATTTGACCTTGCCGTAGTGACCTTGATCTATAAAATCTTGTCCGTGGTATATCTCGGAAACCATAAGGTGTAGGACGTTAATACTTGGCAGGGACATTGGCTAGGGTGTGTAGACGTAAAACATCATGGTGCCACCTTGATTTGACCTTGCTGTAATGACCTTGACCTATAATGCCTTGTCTGGGCTATATTTCGGAAACCATAAGATGTAGGAAGTTGATATTTGGTAGGGACATTGGCCGGGGGTTATATGTGTGCCACATCATGGTGTGACCTTGATTTGACCTTTGATCTTGCATATCTGATGCTATTTTATCTCTCTATGGGGATATCTGATACTATTTCATCTCTCTTATATCTCTCTTATATCTTTTTACTTGAATCTTGGATGTTGCACCTTTGGGTGTCTTTTGGTGTAGATTAAGCACTGTTAAAGTCATATTAGAATTCATTAACCGTTTTATTTGTGCAACTTCCCATTGTAACAGATGGTATTGCATCAAGTGAGCCACAGGTTTTGCCCCAACTCCACATAAAAGCATGTATTGCCACATCTGTATGTATGGGTAATATTCAAAACATTCAAACCATAATTCGACCATACAAATGAATATCAAAATGGGAGAAGTCTTATAGCTTTATAATGTTTAGTTTACTGAATTGTCTTGTTTTAATACTTAATCTTTACATGCAGTTTCTTTCTCTTAGATGTTATTTTCTCTACCTAAACATTATTTTGACACTGACACTGCTCTGAAAGTTTCCCAATCTGTGTACTGTTTCACTGCTTCTATATCTCATAGTGTTGGAAACTATTTCCCCAGGCTGTGGGGTATGGGCAACTCTGATGCTATTTTTGAAACTAGCAATCTCAGATATATGAGTGTCTGTCAACTTATGAAGTATCAGAAAATACTTGTGAGTTGCCCATAAGTTTTTAAAGTTAAAAGAGCCCTGAAACATTAAAAATTCAAAAAATTAAAGAGTTGCTAATGCTGGATTCAAAGTCCTCTGTTTATTATTGTCAATGACCCTTTAAAGCTATTTTAGGATTATCAGAACCATTACAGGTACAAAGTTAGGAATACAAAACTGTTAAGTTGTAATAACGAGATAGTAATTCATTATCACAATTTATATATTTTTAACCTTTCAAAAACAAAGTTTCTAAGTTGTTATGACTAATTACAAAATCTTTTTTCAACAATGTTACTACTATCTGGCTTCCATATCTTTATTCCCTTAAAACAGATTTCCAATCAATTATTTTCTGTAACTTTTAAAGAAGTATATCATGCAAGTTTTCTCTTTTTTTGTGTCTGTTAAACAATTATGTTAAAATGAGTACAAAGATTAATACTTATTCAAGCCTTAGACCTGGTATTATACTTTAATGTTGCATGGCGTCACTGTGTGAATTTAACTTAATTGTTAAAGCATTTACTTTATCAAAAATAATCTTAAGGAAGAAAGCAAGTGTAAAACTTCCAACTTATTCCATCATCCCTCAGATAAAGTTGAATGCCTTTCAGTAGAGTTGTGATGGGTGGACTTCCCCATTAGAAATAAACATCAGGGGCTACATTCATCAAAGGTGTCATTCTAAAATTATAATTGGACTTTATAGTGCTTAATCTTCCCTTTACAAGGGGACTCTAAGGTGCAACATATGACCAAAATGGTCAACCAGTATCAGTATCCAGGAACAGAAAGGGTTCAAGCATCACAGAGAACAGCCGTTAAGACTAAGATGTGTATAACTTGGTGTAGAGATAGAATTTAAGCTTCTTTCTTAAAGTCTTAACCAGTTCAAAGCTTAACTCTGCTATATTTCAAGTAAAAAGCCTGAAACTTCCATTGCAATTTACCCTTAAACAGAATTCAGTTATAAAAGTAATTCAGTATTGAGTTGGTACCTGTTACAAGAACACTTGAGACGCCAAATTGCTAATATTTCTAGTTACTTATTTTAGAGCTTGCAAAGGTTACAATGGTGGAAGAGCATCCCTAGTGTCCATACACAGCGTGGATGAGAACAACTTCATCAAGGACACTGCTGCTTCAAGAATGGGAGACAACAAAATGCACATATGGATTGGCATGAGCAAAAAGGCATTTGGTGAGTTTTTGTGTAATGAATATTGTAACAGACTTGCAGTATTAACATTTAAAAATAAATAACTTCTTGTAATTCTCCTTTAGATCAACCTATCAAACTGACCAAATTGAATAGATTATTTGGTTATTTGAAACTGTTGGGATCTTGTCCTATTATTTATTCCTTTACATAGAGTCAGATCTCTCTCCAGTAAGCCATGTGTGGTAGTTATTGCAAAAATGTGGTCATACAAGACCTGAGGACAGGTTTTCTATGTGATCAGTAGGATTGTTATAGCCTTGTGTTTATACATGTTTATATCAGTTTTCAGTTTAGACTTCCTCTTGGTACATGAGATTCCTCTTTAGCTTAGCCTAGTTAACTTTCAGACTGTTATTATTTTTTATTGAAAAAGTCACATGCTTTGGCTCCAGTAGTCCTTGCAGTCTTTTCATCTATGTGGATTGACATTCAGAAATTGTGGTGAAAAATAGATGGACTTTAAAATCTGGTGTAACTGCCTTTCGACTATGTGAGTACTTGGTGGTTCTTTAGACTAAGAGTTATTTGGACCTCTTTCTGTCTGTCTTTTGGTGGAGATTAAGTGCTATTAAAGTCATATTAGAATTAGAATTTCAGTTTCCTCACCCAGATCAACAAATGCATGCCAATATACAGTTTTGCAGTATCTGCTCTTACTGAATAAAAAACAAGCTCCCTCAAGTAATCATAACTCAATATGGTCTCATTGGATTCGGACAACAGTTTCAGCTGACTTATTCCTGTTAGCTGATAACATCAACATAGTCTCTTTCTGGCGATTGAATTATTGCTTCTTGGATCTCAGCACCTTGTCAATTTGTCACTGTATAAATACTTTATTACCTCCGCCAAGGAGGTTATGTTTTCGCCTGGGTTTGTGTATGGGTTTGTGAGTTTGTTTGTGAACAAGAGAACTCAAAAAGTTATGGACGGATTTTGATGAAATTTTCAGGATATGTGCCCCCATGACGGAGGTCTGCACTCTCTGAGTGCTCTTGTTCTTATTATTTTTATCACGAAACTTGGTATATTATTGTAATTTTATAACATTTTATGTGGAATTGTTATCATTGCTTGTGTTAATCTATGCATTACCATTGAGTTAGTTGATTCATTCCTTCAGGCTACCCCTACCTGTGGGAGGACGGTTCTGTTGTGGACTATGTGAACTGGGATGAAAATGAACCCAATGACCTTGACGGCTCCCAGCCCTGCTGCCGTATGTATGAAAATAATGGCATGTGGGATGACTTTGACTGTAAAGCAGTGACAGAGTGGGAAGAGTACCATGGTTACGTCTGTCAGTCTGACCCAGGTAATGACTTAAGTGTTACTACTTAACCCTTGCCATATGCAAGTGCACTAAAGTCTTTCTATTCATGGCTCAGTAATACTGTACTCAAAGTTACAACTAACTACATGGCAGCTGAGTGCAAACCTGGGGCCGATTTCTTCAACAATACTTAGACTGTTTCTAACTTGGATTCTAAAACTAGATCAAAATGGTATTCATCAACACACCTGACTCCAAGGTTATTATTATTATTATGTATTTATACTCCGCGCAATATCTCCATATACTACAGGACTCAAAGCGCTATTTAACCAATCCGACTGTACAGGTACAGCCCCAACTCACAAGTAACTGACATTCCCCTAACTTGAAGATAGAGGCTCAAGGATGACCATTTATCAACGTCCTTGAGGTTCTTTAACCTGCCACTGGGGATAGGACCCAATGACAGAGGACTGCCATTTTAAGTGGTCATCCGGGCCATTATGTATCTGCCTGTACCTGGCACCTTAGACCTCTACTTAGATTCCAAGTTATCTGTAGAGGTAACTTAGATGATAGAATGTTTTTAAAATATGCATTTGTTGCAGGGAATTTTGTGTTTTACTGATATTAAACTGTGCCACAATAGGAAAAACAGCATTTTCCCTCAAGAAAATTAGCTTTTTCACCATTTTTAACTTAGCAGATGATTCAGTAAAAAACAAAGGACACCGTATGTAAGATTTGTTGTGGAATAAGACTCTTCCTAACTTAGATATACTGGTTTCCAAGTTTACAGTTACAGTACAAAGTATATGGACTTTTCCTAACTTAGAATCCAAGTAATACTTAACAAAGTAGAGCTTAATGAATACAAAATCTAAGTAATACTTAGGTAAGTAGAAAATCATCCCTAAGTTAGATCTAAGGTGACCTTAGCTAAGTATTGTTGAAGAATACGACCCCTGGAACTTGAAGTTCAAAAGGTGGTATTTCCTTGCCAATCCCAAATGGTTTGAGGTGAAGTATCTTGACCAATTGGAAAACCTTTTTCTTTCAGAGAATATTTCCACATATGTAGTATATATACAAGGAAAGGTGTAGAATACATCGAAATAGTTACAATATCAGCCTGATACATCACTGACATTGTGTTTTCAGCCTCTGGTGGCAGTCCTGGCTGTCAAGACATCCCACAAGCTGGATATCCAGGTAAAGATCTAATCTTATCAAATATATAGCATTAAATCTCAGGCACATTGCTTCAACATCATAAAACTAATACATATTTTTACTGCCTGAAACTCTCTCATATACCCTGGATTTGATTCTAGATGCAGCTAACTTTGACTCAGACTTACTACACTACTGTATTTTAATGTGTTGTGATATTGAAACTAGTCTTGCTTATACCCAGTTTCAGCTTACATTGTGCCTCAAAAAACTGTCTACTGTATCAGATGTTGCAGAAACAGTAGTAACAACCTGTACTGTACTGGTTAAATATTGCAATTGTTGACAATTACCTCAGTATAAGAAATCTCATCAGCACTTAATTTCTAAATTGTCATTTTAATACCAACTAATTATATTATCATCGTGACAATAGTTATAACTGAAAGTTATTTCACCCTGAAGGACAGTGTCCTGATTGATTAAGGTTTGAAGTTATTTCTATTTTTAATAAGTTATATCACCAAATGTTACCCATGACACTGGCAAGTCCACCATAAAACTTAGAGGAAGACTGCATGCTATATTATGGGGCTTCAGTGGCCTTTTGGTTGACCAGTTTGGTTAGCTTTGACCCCTATGAGGTTTGAATATGGCTTTTGTTACTCAGTAGAAAATACTGTTGACCTTTTCCAAGATGACTCCACCTGTTTTATGTGTGCATCTTTTGGCAGGTTGCTGTACCACTGGAGATGTGTTTGCTATCATCTTTGGTTTAATCCTATTGGCTTGCATTGTGTGTGGCATCTTGGGATATTTGTATATCTTCAAGTAAGTGCTAAAACCTATCATTTCAACCTGGTTTAAACAAGTTGTGACAAACTTACACTTGAATCCAGTCAAATGTCTTGAGAGAAATGTTTCTACTTAATTAAATTAAAATTAACTAAATTAAATTGTTCCTACTTAACCAGTCTTTTCAGATAGCAGGGAATGTTTCAAAAATATAATTTACATACCTGAAATATACCTACACTTGAAAGGACTTCTTGTAACACTTCTGCTTAGAGTTTTGGCTGAACAAGATGAAAAATGAAGTGTAGATGCTTGAATTTAATAGTAACTATCACTGCTTGGTGTTGTTGCTTGGGACAATCCGCAATTCGGCACAAAATGAACACAGAATATCAATAGGCAGTATGTTGTCATTGCATACACTCCTATATGTCTGTGTCAGTACTAGTGTGCATTGGATTTCCAGGCACATATACCTGTATAAAAATTGTTAGCCAAAGTGACAATGGGCAAAATATTAAAAAAAAATGGGTTATTCCCAAATACAAATTTCACGTTTTGTGCTAACTTTGGGGGCTAATTTCAAGTAGAAAATATATTGTTGCCCTTTAAAAATTCACTGTAAACACTTAATTGATGTGAATGCTTTTTTAGAAATATGTAGATAAGCCTCATACACAGTGTAATTACACAGTTTCTTGTTCAGAGAAGGCAAGGACATTTCTCACACAATGTAAAGATACATTTATTTGCAGCTTTAAAGCACACTTTCCCTTATATTTTGCAGATGGGATAAAAAGTTTCCATGGCAACAAACTTCTGCTGCTGCCCCATCTTCTGGATTTCAAACTCCAGATCTGTCAAAGTCTCCGTAAACATTTATACAGTAATAAATTGTGAGATTCAGTGCAACATTTCAAATTTGTGAGGATAATTATCATTATTACCCCCTTATTTTTCCCTTTGCTTTGTGGAAAATGTCATTGATTTCAATGGTTGTGTTCAGTATTTTGACCTACTTGACATTGTCTGGTCTGTGGCATTTGCTTGCCTTAATTTTAGGGAGTTTTCACTGCTGGAATTTTCACAGACTGTTAGAAAATTTTACATATATTACAATAAATAAGAAAGAGTTACTTGTAACTGGAAAGGCATGTCTAAATTGGAAGAGCATATAAACTTTTCCAACCAATATTATTTTCCACTCAACATTTAGTGTAATTAAAGTTAATTTAAAAGTTTATATCAACAGATAATATTTGCTGAGAAAAGTATGCATCTTATTTTTTTAACTCCTTTGAAATGATATCAATGCTGACTTTGATCACACTGCAAAATAAGTGCAATATTTATATAGGAACCCAGTCACTATAAAGAAACATGAACAACGAATGATAACCACTGAAAATAGTCAGGGGAGAAAAGTTAATGATAAAGCTGTTCCATATTTCAAAGTAAAACTCAAGTGTAACAATCTGTCCAACATTACAGGTTACGTGTGTACAAACTGATGTATGTAAAATTGTCGTAATATCTTTTCTGTGGTTTCATCATTTTTTTATTTTGGGATTTTGTTTAATTTAGTATAATCACACATTATTGTCAAATGTTTCTTGTATCCTGTACATTTGATCAAATAAATAATGTAAATATAGGATGTGATTACACTTGGATAGTATGATAAAAACAGCTGAATATTTTTTTAACAATATAAAGGATCTTACATCCATTTTATGACAAAATAGCATGTTTTCTTAGAGTCACTGAAGTTATTTTAATTTTAATTGTATCCCCCTATTGTAAGGAAGTGTTATTATGATATTTGAAAAGTTAAATTTCAATCCACTTGCAACAGGAAAAGCCACTATTTTAACATGGATTTTGGAGCACATTGCTTAAATGAAAATTACTAATGATTGATAAATATATTCTTCAGTTTTAAAATATCACCTTGTGTGTAACGATATTTATAGGTTTGAATAAAAGAAAGACACATATGATTGGTTAACTTTATTTGATTCTTTGTGTATGTAAAAACCTAATAAAACATTAAACCTCAATTATATAAAGGTATTTTTATTCCTAACTGTAGAGAAACCTCTATTTTCCAATGTTCACATATCAGAATATTTGCTTTTTTTATTGCCATTTCAGTTTATTATCTCCACCAACTTTGTGGAAGAAAGTTACTTTGATTTTGTATAACTACTTCTTGTATAGTCATATTGGTTCTTGTCTAAAATACTTGGAAAAAAAGAGGCTCTGTAGTAATTAAACCATGGACTAACCAACCTGGGGACAGGTTCACAAACCTGTTCACAAAGGAGGATCAAGCTAAGCCAAAACTAATTAAAGTTCACAAAAAAATGATAAGCTAATAATTGGATGAAATCGGTATTTAGAAATTTAAGCCAATTTTTATATTAAGTGCAACAAATTCAGCTATATTTCATTCAAAATTTAATCCATTTTGATGGGTGGATTAAAATTAATCCCAAAAAATGGGATCAGAGATCCCCGTACCCCACAGCGATGGGAAATAGGTTTAAACACCATGAGAAAAAAAGAAGTGAAACATTACAAAGATCAGGAGACTTTCACAGCAAACAGTTTCAGTGATGTAAAGGTCTAAATTATGTTTAAATTGAGAAAATAATGTTTAAGAAAGAGAAATGAATGTAAGGATAAAGTATTAAAAGGCATTTCAATAGCAAGATAGCAGCATGAATCAGTAAACTAAAATGTATGAAGCTGTAAAATTTATTAATTGAAGTATAGCTGTCAATGAAAACAGCACAGTTAAGCAAAGTACATATAATAATCAGTTATAGCAGTCACTATATCTTGGTCATAAGAGAAATACGTTTCGAATATGGCAGGTGAGCACACTTTGGCTGAGCCAAGGTTAGAGGTCACACCATAATTAAGCATGCCTACACTCTCCAACCAATAGCCCATCCGAGAAACACTACAGTTTCTGAGATGTAGCCCACACAACATTTATAGGTCAAGGCAACTAAGGCAAGGTCAGTGGTCAAATCAGGGTTATACCATAAAGTCGTGCACCTACACACTCTAACCAATACCAAGTATCTGTCAATACCAAATATCAACTTCCTACACCCTACGGTTTCCAATACAGCCCGGATAAGATTCTAAAGTTCAAGACTACATGATTCATGACGCTGTACACCTACACTCCCAACTAATGTCCCTACCAAGTATCAAATTCCTACACCTTACTGTGAGTTTCTGAGATATACCCCAGACAAGATATTAAAGATCAAGGTCGCTACAGCAAGGCCAAAGGTCAAATCAAGATCACATCATGACACTGCACAGCTACACCCCTTAAATAATGTCCCCACAAAGTATCAAATTCCTACACCTTATCGTATCTAAGATATAATCCGGACAAGATATTAAAGGTCAAGATCACTACAGCAAGGTCAAAGGTCAAATCAAGGTCATGTATTGACATTGCACACCTACACCCCCAATCAATGTTCCTACCAAGCAGCAACTTTCTAGATCCTACAGTTTTTTTTTCAGCCCGGACAAGATTTTAAAGGTCAAGGTCACTACAGCAAGGTCATATGTCAAATCAAGGTCATACAATGACGTTGCACAACAACACCCCTCAACCAATAACTCTACCAAGTATCAACTTCCTACACCGTATGGTTTCTGAGATACAGCCCAAACAAACTATTTCCTGCCACCCGCCCGAACCCCCATCGAGACTTCATAGGTGAAAGCAGTACTTGCACAGCCCTTAAAGGCTGTGGGGTAACTAGCTTAAGTTCTATGCATATACTAACCTTAATCCTAGTCCAAGTTTTGGATTAATTTAAGCTACTTTTTCACTGATCCTACACCAGTCTGTTTTGTGAATATGGCCCCTGATTCTTGATAAATATTCTTACAATATTACAAATAATGTTGTTTTTGTTACAAATCTCTCTTCATGCACTTAGAATCAGGTGAAATATTGGTATAAATATGGTATATTTTAGTGTAGGAGGGGCACAGGATTTAGTTAGAAATTAAGGAGATAAATCAAAAGTACTTTGAGCTGGACAAAATGGTGATAGAATTGTGCGTTTGATATATCACTTCAGAGGTTAAAGTGAAACAATTACGAGAACAAAAATTATCGAAAAGAATTGACATTAAATGATTCTAAATACATAATACAATTTTAAAGATTCATCAAGACTGCAGTAAAGATCATCAATCGAAACTAACCTTTTCACTGGATCTACAGAAAGGTCGTACATTTGTGACCTTGGAATATTATGCAAATTAATTAAAATTAAATGAACAGCAGCACAGTCATTATTCTCTTCCCCATCAAAGTACAAAGTACTTTTCAACTTCACCTTTACTCTCTTCACCATATTAAAACAGTATGCAGACAGTATATTAAGTACTGTTGTAAAAACTCTTACAACAAGGAAAGTGATTGGCTGATTCATCTTTCAAAATATTTAGCAAAAAAATTGTCTTGATTGTGAAATGTAACATGAAACAGGTGAAATAAACAGAATGTAACAATATCTAAGATTTATATAGCATAACAAATGTATTGTAAAAAATTAAAATTAAAAATAATTAACACATCAAATCTTATGTAACAATAAATTATGGGTTTAAATACAAGAGATATATATCACAGTAAACGATCACCAGTTGCTTATAGAAATTCCTTCCCTAATGCCACACAATCCTATAAGACAAACAAATGTACACAAAGAGTCATCAGAGCTAGACAAAGATTCCTGTAATCATGACAGTTTGTATGATACAGATGTGTGGCTGTCAGCTGCACACCAGTACAAGTGAGCCATGATGAGATCAATGATCTGTGACATGAGATCATTGATAACAGACACAGTGGGAGTTTTTTGGGTGCCATGTACACAAGTTATCTGCATAACTTCCATAACAATGTGCCGATCTTCACACCTCTTTAACTTGCAAAATCTTAGTCATTTCTACAGGAATTTGTAGGCAATATAATAAGCAGAAGCGCTGTAATAAAACCTTTATAATAACCTATCATAGATGTTTGTAGATTACATAGTTTCTGAGATATCAGTGAAAAAGCAAAAGTTATTGACACTAATTATCCATATTATGGAGGCACTGTTGTATACAAAAAAAATATTATATCCCACTCTGTATATCCCCCTGTACAGGCCAAATACGGCTTGGGGTGGTTAACAAAAATCAGGCTCCAATACATGGTAACAGATAATTTAGACAAATTTAGAGATAATCGAGTTCACGGATCCTGAGAACTGCACACATAAAAATCTAAACTAACAAAATACCATCTGGGGCCATATTTACTGACATTCACAGAATAACTCTGAGCACAAGTATTTAGAAGAATTTCTTACAGAAATTTATTTGATACAGTTTTTCTACAATAAAAACCTGCTTTACAACAAATAAAATACTAGTATTGCCTGTTTTTTTTCCACATAGCAACTGCATGTGTATAATTTGTCACTATTAATTTAAAAAGTCGAAAAATGCATGGGAATTTGGAAATTCCAAAAGTTTTACTTATTCTGATTTTATTCAAATTTTACTGCAAATCAAAATTACAACTTTCACATGTCTATAATATTATAATTCCAAAGATTATACCGATCACAAAATCAACTTTCTTTTCTGGCTCTGTAAAAAAATATTAATTCCTCATGAAATTCTCCCATTATTCTTGTTACTGTTAATAATAACATATCTTGCATTTGGAGTGTGTAGGTCAGTGGATTTTGCAGATATTAATAATGCCTATAGCCATCTACAAGCATACTTATGCTGCACCATGTGTACTTTTACTATTTCATTGCCATTGACTTGTCATAAATCAGTTGTCAATACAATATTTATGCAGGTTATATCTATCTCTCTCATACACACCTGTACATTCTTACAACTTACAAAAAGTCTATATCTCAGCTCTTACTTGCAGCCTCTGTGCCATGAATAAGTCTGATTTCCTCTCTAATTGCATTCAGTAGCACTTCTCTCTCAATGCCCATCACTGGCTGAGGGTTATTGCCACCCCAAAGTGGCTGCTGCTGTTGCCGTAGTAACCCTGGATACGAGGCCCATCTGGCTTGCATGTTCCCTCCCTGTGGGTAACTGCTTGCTGGAGATGGATAACTAGGCCTATGGTTATCCTTATCAATGGGTCTATTCAACCTTTTCTTCCGTTGTTTAGTATCCACCAGGCTGCCTTCAATCAAAAGTCTCTGCAGTGCAGAGCCAGCTCTGGGCGGACTCTGTGACCTTTGTCGGGGGCGATTCCTGCGCCCTGAGGGATCGGTTTGAACTGAGGCTGCAGGGGTGGGGGACATTGGCGGCAAGCTGGCCGAGTCTTTAGCAGAGTCTAATGAACGCTGGCTCAGTGGGTAGGCATCATTGAGAATCTCTTGAATCTGGGGAGTAAGAGGGTGTCAAAGTAAGTAAGGAGACTTAAATATATATCCTGATAAAGAAGAAACGTCTGGCTTTTTGAGAGGTAAAGTTGGCAACTTGTATTGGTTTCATTGAAAAACTTTAAAGTTAGACATAAATGTACAACATTCAAAGTAAATATGATGGTGAAGCAAAATAGAGAACATAAAGTCTTTGTAGTTTTATGAACACTGCTTTAGTGTCTATACATCATACACAACAGTGATATTCAAAATAAACAAATACATGTAAATATATTTTGAGAAATGTGGGAATGCATAAGCTTCCTTTTCCATGTTATCAATAGCTCTGTGTGAGTGTTCAGGGGATCTATTAGCATTTACATTTCAAATATTGTGTAATGTGTGTTTACCTTTTTTTCCTAAGCCCTGTTTGTGTGTTTTGCTTACCTGGAATCTTTGTTCACCTATTTATCCTTAAGCATGTGTGAGTGATCTGTTAAAATATAATATCTGTTTATCTTCTTCTCCTTAGCCCTATGTGTGTGTGTTGTCTTAACTTGTAATTGATGTTAACCTTTTATCCTTAGTGCTGTTTGTGTTCTGTTAACCTGTAATTGTTGTTTACTTTTTATCATTATCCCTGCTTGTGTTCTGTTAACCTGTAAACGTTGTTTACCTTTATATCAATAGCCTGTTTGAGTTCTGTTAACCTGTAATCTTTGTTTACCTTTTTATCCTTAGCCCTGTTTGTGTTCTGTTAACTTGTAAATGATGTTTACCTTTATATCCTTAGCCCTGTTTGTGTTCTGTTAACCTGTAACCTTTGTTTACATTTATATCCATAACACTGTTTGTGATCTGTTAACCTGTAATCTTTGTTTACCTTTTTATCCTTAGCTCTGTTTGTGTTCTGTTAATGTGTAATTGTTATTTACCTTTTTATCCTTAGCCCTATTTGTGTTCTGTTAATGTGCAATTGTTATTTACCTTTTTATCCTTAGCTCTGTTTGTGTTCTGTTAACCTGAAATCTTTGTTTACCTTTTTATCCTTGGTTCTGTGCGAGTGTTCTGGGGATGTGTAAGCTTTGTTGACGAGCACCTTTGCTGCCATGTGAGCCTCTTGGGCCACCTGGTGTTCATATTGCTGCTTCATCAGCATGTCCAGCAGCTCCTAAAAGTCAACAAAAACTCAATTGGTCTTTTGCCCTAAGCCATGCATTTTCACGTCTAGTAAAACTTAGCAAAGTAGCATTTCCAACTGGGTAGAAGTAAACCTAAGATGTCTTTCAAAGACATATTCCATTTGACAAATTACACTGCTATTTGAAAATTTTGACATTAAGAAAAATTATATTCTTTTTTTTCTGTAATGTATTCATACATTTGTACGAAATTCTCTGTAAACAATATACCAATTCCTAAAATAAGATGAATACTGAAAATATTCCAATAAATTAAATACACAAGCAGGATTTTCTATTTGTGGGTGTATGAACAAATAATTATCAATAAAATGTTTAAAATGACTAAATAACAAGCTGCATCTTTCCAAATATTATTGAACCTGATTTAGCTAGTTACCTTAGGTTTCAAAAATCCAGGCATCCCAGGGGAACCTTTTAAAAGGTTTTAGCCTTTTTTTACTGAAAAAAAAACTTTTTTTCCTTCTTTTTTTTTCAAGAAAACACTTTTTTAAGCTGAAAATGGCGTGAAAACCTTTTTTAGTCTTTTTTTCTCAAGCTGAAACCTTTTTTTCCCAGCAGTCAAATTTGTCGATAAAGATGTAATTAATTGTGCATACATTTAATGTGTATATAGCTATAATCAAGTGTTTCAGAATGTTTGACTTCTCATCAGACCAAACATTAAAGTTGACATTGTTATACCTACAAAATTGTTTTGTCGGAGAAGACTTAACAGTCTAAAACAGAAGTAATCAGTCACTAGAACATTAATTTTACACATTCTAGACTATGAAAGCTAAGAGTCTGTGGTAGAAAGCCTAAAAAGTAGGAAGGTATATATTTGTTATATCCTCAGATGAAAGTCGGGGATATGCTGGTTTTATGTCCATCTTGCTGTTGCATACGTTGTCATTGTGTGCACGATAACTCAAACACTTTCATGGATTTTATTCAGACTTGGCACATACATGTATTTAGATAAGGAAAGGAACTGTATATTATAGGTGACCTTAAACTCCAGATAATACAGAGGTTATGGTCACCTTAATGTCAGAAATGGACAGCAGCCACTTGAAGCCCTCAAGGTCATTAACTATGTGGCTCATATGGCTAAAATTTTATCTGAATGCACATTATTATATTCTTCTTACATAAGTAAAAAAATCAAGAATTTATGTTGTGCTTAAATTTCGTGTTTGAGACCTCAGTTGGTGGATATTTCGTACATTTTTCACATATTTTGACCTGTAATTTGGAAATGGTAATTCTGATGATTCTCAGACTGTACTAGATACATGTATAACTGTTACATGTAATCTTTGTGCAAAATTTGAGGTTTGTAGCTTTAATTTTAAGGTCACCTTAAGGTCTCAAAAAGTGTCCACAGGACCCATTGTGTGAACTTTTTGCCATTTACGCCCCACAACTCTAAAACTATGTGGTTCATTCATCTTAAATCTCATCTGGGAGAATATTTATATGGTCTCTTTACATGTTTCAAAAATCAAGGCTTTAACTTGACATTTTATAGTGAAATACCCTTACCATTTCCTAACAGTAACTACTTTTTGCAGCCATCCAACTCTGGCCAATCCAGAGATGTAAATTTAAGGTTGTATAACAACTAACATTTAACTTGTTTATGAGGCCCATAACCACCCCACGACACTTGTTTGTATTTATTCGCTGGCTCCCGCATTTTGTATTGCTTAATTATAGTTTGGCAACCACTGGGTGGATTCTCTTCAAATTTAGCGCATGTATGCAGTAGCCCTGGAAAAAATTTTGAATATGGTGTCATGACATTTGAACCAACCAGAGAAGTCACATGACCAAAAACATGTTTTTCAAAGGGGTGTGCTTGTCTGGATGATAATTGCAAAAGCACTTCAACTATTCACATGAAATTTGGCAAGTAGATTTGTTATATGGATGTCTGGAAATCAATAAGTTTTGGAAGTGATCTGATACAAAATGGGTGACTTAATAACAATTTTTCTTATCTGAGAAACAGTGCGAGATAGAACGATTTCGGCACTTTTTGCCAAAAATCATTTTCCCCGCCATTTTTGGCAGCCATCTTGAATTTCTGTGTAAAATGCCAAAAAAAAAAACACGTTCATCTACGAAACCTTGCATTTTGACATAAATGGAAAAATATATTAAACACAGGAAGATAGTCATTTCTACAAAATCAATAATACTCATTGGGACACTTTATTTTTGCTGTGCAAAAACAATTTCTTTTTCTCTTGTGAAGCATTACTCGTTTTTTCTGCATTTTTCACATATTTTGCTTTGTAACTTGATAACTGACCGGACTCGAAATGTGGTACATATAACCTCTATATGTGAATCTTTGTTTGTGAAAAATTTAAGGTCTGTAGTTATAAGTTTAAGGCCACCTTAAAGTTTCTAAAGATAGCAATAGGGACCAATTTTATGATCTTTTTCCCAGCTTATGCCCTATAGCTTTCAAACTATGTTCCTCACCCACCTAACCACTTAATATGTTGTTTTTTTTCATATACCAAAAAATCAAGGCTTTTAAGTTGACATTGAACATGTGTACGACGCTCATAAAGACCCTATTCAGAGGACTTTTTTCTAGTTTTTTTTCCACAAATTTGTAATTTGGAAAGGTAAAGTCTGACCAGCATCAAAATGTAATAAATGTAACCTGTATGTAACATTTCTGGAAAACTTTAACTCTGTAGGGTAAATTTAAAGATCAATTTAAGGTCTAAAAGAATGTTTACAAGGACCAATTTTATGTACTTTTGTCACTTAAAGTCCTGTACCTTGCAAAATATATTCTCTCACCCACCTAATATCTCACCTGAGACTACATTAAATATGCTTTTTTATATGTACCAGAAATCAAGGCTTTAAGTAAACATTTAAGCTACGTACATAAAGACCCCACCCAGTTTTTTTTACATTTTTTACATACATGTATTTTGCCTTGTAAATTCAGAATGGTAAGTCTAAGTAACATCAGACTGCAGTAGATATAACTTTTGCATGGGATCTTTGTTTCTAGAAAATTTGAGGTTTGTAGTTTATATTTTACGATCACCTTAAGGCCTCCAAACATACCCACAAGGACAAATTTAATGCACTTCTTGCCACTTTAATGCAGCTTACGCAGCTAAAATCTCACCTGGGGATATATTTTTCTATTCATATATGGCAAATTCAAAGTTACTTGACATCTAGACAATTTTTAAAGCCCATAAAGGTCCCACCTAGAAATCTAAAATTCTTGAGATGCAAATTAATCTTCTGAGATCTAATGAATGTCTGTGGTGTGAGAGATGGCCTTTCTTGATATTTGTTGGCGCCGAGTCAGTGCAATCTAGTTGTAATTTGTAGATGGTAAATCCAGGGCCCGTATTCACGAAAGGTCTAAGCCAGGGCCTTAAGGCTTAAAGTTGAGACTTTTGCCTCAAATTTCTGCCCAAAACCTGACTTTTGTCTTAGGCTTAGTGGTATTCACAAAGAATTTAAGACTGGTCTTAGGCTTAGCCAAGGGCTCAACTTTAAGACTGGTTAGTAGTGGGCTTAAATATGGCCGCCATAAACTTTTCTCCACTTCAAAATTTGAAATGGCTGTAAATAAAGTATAATTATACAGAACATCTCACTAAAGCAGTCTTTGGAAGTTTATGTGTGGTAACAATGTTTTCCATTTCAAAACAGCACTTTTCCTTAGATAAAATGCATTAGATGAAGGATATATGTCACCAATAGTATAGCTTGAATAGAAAAGAAAGGTCACATGACACAGAAAACCACTGTGGTTATTTGATAATCTTGGACTTAGCTAAGTCACCCTTTGTGAATGCGGTTTTAAGACAAAACTTAGCTGAGACAAAAGTCTTAACTTTAAGACTGGATTTAAGCCTAAGACCTGGCTAAGTCTAAGACCTTTCGTGAATACGGGCCCAGACTTTCTTTTTCAAAAATTTTACTTAATATGACCTTAATAAACTTAACTTTTAGAACTGTTATTTCAAAACAACATGAGTGCAATATTAATAGGAAAAACCTTTTTTTCTTCCAAAATGGTCTTTTAAAAAACCTTTTTTTCCGTTAAAAGTCACTGGGATGCCGGAAAATCTTACCGTGTTGTTAGGCCTGGCATTGGCTGTAAATTTGTGTTGAGGTAAAGCACGCATATTTCTACCTTTCGCACCTAAACTCTGAAATCAAGGACACCAGCACATTACACATGTGAAATAAATATATTCCAACATAGCATACTTGTGTCAGCAATTATGGTTAGCCACATCCTATAAACTATTAAACATAAAAGTTTAAGCTGTTTGCATCACAGATTGTAGGAGGTTTGGGATGTAATGGGTTTGCCTTGATGTTGGCAATGAGCTTTTGAGTCGATACATAACAAATTGGTTTACTTGGCTGAAAACAACTGCCCAGATATTATTTGGGCGTCGAACACTTAGCCTGTAGCTGCATTAAACATAAGTTTATTGTTTATTCAATTTTTAACCAGCTTGTTATACCTCAGAGATAAATATGTCACTTTGATTGGCTAAAATCTGCTCACATATCATGTATAAGTACAGGTACAGGGGCTGGATTCACCAAAGACTTATAAAAGCCCCCTCCCAATTACATGCCTCCCCTTTAGAATAATGCATCACCCTGGGGTATTTACAGGATAAATACAGTAAGTCAAAATCATGACTTCCCTTGTGAATCTAGACCCAGTGCTGTAATAGGCTAGATCACAATATGCCTTTTAGTGGCCCCCCAGCAGGCACAGGTCCAATTCTTGACATCATGTTTTGGTCATGTTAGTATATGACATCAAGTAACTATCACTCGGACATGATTTAAGGTGGTCACGTCATCTGACACAAATCTGACATCCAGTTTATGTGACATGACATGACTTTATGTCAATAACATACCTACAATATCAACTAGATGACAAAATGATAACCAGACCTAATGTGATTGTATTATCCTATTCAATGACATAAAATTGACACCATCCCAACATGACTTTTTGTAGTCATGTCAAATGATGAAAATATGATGTTCGAATAATATGATGTGACCTGATATTCTACTCGGGCATTGTTTCTGACATCTTAATGATATTAATATGATGTCACTTTGTTAAAACATTTCAAGTGGAGTATCATCATATCATTTGAGATCGGATTAACATCAGTATTCTATAAAATTATATCATTTTTAGGAATATTACAAATGTAATATCATCCTGTACACCAGCCAGGGTCATATTAGGACAGGCCCTCAGCTTTTTCACATGAGTAGGGTCAAACCTAGGCAGAGGTGACAACCTTTGATTAGATGCTGAACCTACTAACTTGGCCTCTAGTCTCTGTGATGTTGCTTTGACAAAAATAATTAAGTTTTGGTACAGACAAAACAATTATGTTTAAAACTGTAACTAAAATGCTATGTGACAGCAAAAATTTACAAGAAATATGTTGTTTTGTAAACAAATGTATACTTTAGTGTTTGCAACCAAGCCAAAGATTGAATAAATAAAGATAAAAGTTCAGAAAAAGGGCTTCTAATATTCAAACTTTTGTACCCATAATTTGTATCTTTACAAATGGTATAAATTTTTGAACTGGTTCCCACTGAACATTAATTATTTTCTCCCATGGAATAATCTTTATAGTACATGGAAATCACTTAAGGCTGTGTCAGGTAAGTGTATACAAATGGTGGTTAATGTAATGTGATATTAACTGTGAAAACAAAATGTTATTAACCAATATTTTTATTACTGAAAATTAGTTTCAGCGCTTGTGAAATGATGTCAATCAGATTTTTATATCAGTACATCAAATTGATGTCAGTTTCTGATGTCATATAGACATGAAGTCAGTCCAAATTGGGTGATCATATTGATGTCTTATGCTGATATCAAATTTATATCGGCTACTAGATGTCATTTTTATGGCTTTTGGAGATGTCAAATAGACTAGGCTACTAAAGATCTGTTTGACATTTAACATATGATGTCATTTCGAATTTCAAATAAGCATCAGTTTCTGATGTCTTGCCCAGTGTCTTTTTGATTTCTTTTTGATATCCTATTGCCTGCTGAATTCATATTAAGAATATGCAGATCTGATCTACAGGCATAAATCTTCTCGAACAGCATTATTATATTCTCTAAATAAAGAGTGAAACCTCAATCAGCAGATTTCTACTAAAAAGATATTCTCTTTTACACAGAAGCACATATCAGTTCTTCAAAGGGCCTTTTCCACTGAAATACTCTGTGATCTGTAATTCCCGGGGAAGTAACTTCGTGGTCCCATGAAATTCAACATAACAGGGTTCAACTGTAGAATGCAAATCAACATTTTTTCTAAATTTATATCCAGACAATCCAGATCCTATAAAAGACCTCTATATTTCTGACTTGATAAATGTTAAGTACGCCACAACTGTGAATGTTTTATAATGTCTCCATTTTAAATAATCCAAGTTGTTTAATGCAAAGCTGTAATATTTGCGAGTACTCCTTGCTTTCTACATGTTAGAACATGCTAAGACAGGGATTGACCAATTTCATAATCTAATTACTTTACAGTTTAAACCTTTTAGGTTTAGAATATCATGGGATCAAAGGAGTATGTCTCCCTAAACAGAAAGTTTACACAATTATTATATAAAGGTGAACTTCAATGGAAAAGGATTTCTTGGGAGCCAATATGAACTTCTATTTCTTTGGATCTGACTGTATATTCAAAAGATCTGCTGTAAGGTCACTTACTTCTGACTTGACAGAGTCTTTAGACGAGGTGTGTTTTGAGCGTCTGTGTGAGTGACTGCGACTTCTCCTCTTGTCGGTCTCGTTCTTGTCTTTACGACTTCGCTCCTCCCTACCACTAAATTTAACACATAATGCCCAAATGATCAGCTGAGTGATAAATCACTGAAACTGGTAATTGTTACCTAGATTTTGTTTGGAACATGTGTTTATCTTTAAGTCTGAGTTAACATGAACATGCACACATTTGTTATAGTTACTGTACAATGTCTGAGTACATTATGGAATTTGTGGTCTCAGTGTTCTTTGAAATCTGGATAAGAAATGATGACTAAGCTTAGCATGTTAGTGAGACTAGAGATTAACAAACAACCAGCAATGGTGAAATACATGATCTCGGGAGTTTTGGAAAAAAATCATATCAAGTTGACTGTGTGTATTATCAAATTATATACAGTATAAACTACACAAGTGTGGTTAATTTTGACATAATTATTACTAAATTAATAAAAAACTTTTTTTATTGGACTTCTGCTTGATTTTGTTGAATTAAAATTTACCCAGGACTGATAGAGAATTTATATGAGAGTATTTCTCTTGCTTTCGACAGGTACCACAATTAAAATAATTGCTATTTACAACATCGACCATGTTGAGAATAGTTATGAGGATACTGGAGCCACAAAAAATGGAGGTTTCAAAAGTGGTAATTGATTCCACTCAGAAGAGGCCATGCACCTGCTAAACCTTAATGTTCCTCACATACTGAGGACTTACATTGGAAATATAAAGGGACTTACAAAGATAAGTGTGAAAATGATAAGAATAACAATAACAGTATCACTGATGGTGCTGCTTGTGTGTGTGTTTTCTTATCACTTGTTATCTCCCGCCTGCGGCCGGAGGCCGTTGTCGGGAGATTATAAAACGCCTTCTGTACGTGCATCCGTCCGTGCGTCCGTCCGTTTGTCATGTTTTTGCATAAACCTTAATATCTCATTCATTTATAAAGATATTTTCACCAAATTTGCATGGAATGTTTATGGCTATGAAAACCTGTCTCTGCAAAATTTTAGCCTCATTTGGAAAAACAAAATGGCCGCCATAGCTAATTGTTTGAAAATCGTAAAGGTGCTCTAAATCTTGAAATATTCCAGCTAGCTTCATCAAATTTGCACAAAAGCTATATGGCTAGAAAAGCTAGCCTGATAGTAATTTTGGCCTAGTTCAAAAACAAAATGGCCGCCATATCACATGTTTAATGTCAAACAGGGTTATCCTATTAAAAAGGCCTTATATCTCCCCAAATATTGCTCCTAGAGGTTTGGAATGTGAAAACAACTTGTAGGAAGTCATGGCCTGGGAATCTTTTCCAGGTGTTGAATTTGACCTTTGACCCCTGCTTCAAGGTTAAATGAGGTCATCACACTAAAACATCCTTTTTTATTGCGTAAAATACCCTTACCTTATCCACACTAGTGCTATGTGTAGGCGAGAGCTTACATCCCATGACCAACTCGAATATTTATAGAATGAAATATTCTCGTCGGTATGCTTGATGCGCATAAGTGCGAATGCACCGCGTCCTAAGTTCCCTGATATGCTTCATATTTATTTTGGTCGTTGGACAGTTTACATCGACTACGAGTGTACAATTTCTTTGTGTGTCATTTTTAAATGGCGGAGATTCAAGTAAAGAAAGGGAATAAACAGGCTCCTGGTTGCAGACATTTTATGTCTGATTGGGATTCCCACAATTACTGTCCCTCTTGTAGAGATAAAGGCAAGGGAGATGATGTTTGTGTGAAAGAAAAACCTGAAGATTGCTACATTTGTTTGCAATTTTCATCTGAACAATTGAAAAAATTGAAAGCTAGGAAGATCCAAAAAAAATTGAAAGAAAATGTTAATATTTCCAAAGAATTAGAGGATTCTTTATTGGGTACAGACTCTGTTTCTTCTGAAACTTCTACGTCTAAAATCCAAGCATCTTCTTCATCAAATTCTTCATCAGATCCCCTTCAACTTATTCTGGCAAAGCTGGAATCTATGCAGGGTCGTATCTCTTCTCTGGAGAGGTCGTCTTCCTCCGTGAAAGCTACAACCACAACTAATTCTGCTGTCTCTTCTGAGATACATACAGCAGAGGCAGTTTCAGTGGAAGAACAGGACGGGGTTACAGACCGTTTCCGTAGCCGTCACCATACCAGAACGGATGAGGAAGAATTGGAGACTGGTCAGGATGTGGAGCACCGTGCATGGTCCAAGAGGCATAGGTCTCCGTCACCGTCCTCGGCAGTGTATCAGAGGGACGAAGAGGTGGAAGAAGATCCCACATACAGACAGTTTCTTGCTACAGTACGAACTGTGTTGGATCTACCCACACTTGAGGACATGGTGGAGGCTCCATCCAAGATATTTTCTTCAAGGGATAGGGGCAAGAAGCGTCCTTCACCTCTTCCTATGTCTTTACCTCCATTGGAAGAATTGAATGACAGATGCATGGAAGGCATTGGAGAAGAAGGCTGCAGGTAATCCGCAGACGCAAGATGCTGACAAACTGCAATCCACCCCTTACAACACTGATTCTTTTCTTCCTTACAATAGACCGTACATGAAGTTCTACAAAACATCTACCTCAGAGTTTACTTTGTCCACTCCCAAGTGTCAGGACTCGTTTAAATTCATTGCTAACAAGTCTTCATCTATAACTCCAGCAACCATAACCATCCCTTCAAAACAGTTTATGGCTATGGAGACGGTTAAGAGGGAGCAAGTACAGATCCTCACATTTGTTTTTTTTTGCGTACATTGGACAAGTGTGCTTCTAATCTTGAGGAACTGTTGCAGGGAGTTCATTCTTCTGTGTCTGAGGAACTGGTAAAAAAAATAGAAGAAATGTTGAGTTTCTTACAAATTCAGGTTTCATGCCTTAATTCCTTGGATAAAGCTCTGGAGACGGTTATTGATTCTTCCATGATCATGGCTTGTAACCTGGAGTTAGCCAGAAGAGATACGACCTTAAAGAATGCTGCATCTCATCTCCATGAGCATGACAGGAACAGGTTGAGAAGATCTGGGTTTATGTCACAGGATTTATTTTCTCTAGCAATTCTTGATGCCATTGAGAAGAAACTGGAAAAGGAACGTTCTCCCAAGAGGCAGAAGGTGGATCATAAACCAATTTTCCAGTCAAAAAGGGTGTATGGTAACAATAGTTCATCAACTTCTGCTTCACACACTCCAGCTTCAGGGAAAAATTCATTTCAGAGTGAATTTAAACCTCAACAGCAACAGAAATCTTCTTATTCCACCAGAGGTGGAAGGGGAGATTGTAGAAAGTGACTCTATGATGCCAAGTCCTGGAGGCCATTTGATGTCGTTTTACAAGGTATGGCTAGAAAATTATTGTCATCCCAGAGTTGTGCACATTCTACAGTACGGTTACAAGATCATTTTGGGAAATCCAGTCGAATTGTCGAGGCATCCCATAATTCACAGTGGCTACTCGAATCGAGAGAAATAAAATTTCTTGCAGGATTGTGTAGATCAAATGTTAAAGAAAAACGCCATTGTACCAGTAAGAATGTGCAGGACTCTGGGATTTTACAGCAGGTTGTTTTTAGTTCCAAAACCAGGCAAAAAATGGAGACCGGTTATAGATCCGAGTGTACTGAACAACCACCTTTCTGTTCCAACTTTCAAAATGGAAACGGCAGAGGTAATTCGAAACACCATTTGCAGAGGGGAATGGGTAGTGTCCATAGGTTTAACAGACGCTTACTTCCACATCCCTATTCATGAAAAATCTCAACATTTTCTAAGATTTCATGTAGCAGGCAAAACATACCAGTTCAGGGCCCTTCCGTTCGGAATTGCTACAGCACCTCTCAAGTTCTCACGAGTCGTAAAGGAGGTAAAGTTAATGCTGCAAAACAGGGGAATTCATATTCACCAGTACCTCGACGACTGGTTACTTCGTGCCCCATCAGAAGAAATTTGCCTTCAACAATCAAAGCAACTGGTCGCGTTTGTTCAAGAACTTGGGTGGGTCATCAATTTTCAAAAATCAGAACTAAAGCCTACTCCAAATTTCGACTTCCTGGGTTACAGGTTCGATCTGACCAAAGGGCAGGTTTCTCCAACAGAAAAGAAATGGCAGATTTTGAAAAAGGCCATTCATCAGTTGCAAAACAGCTTGACCACAACCCCCAGGGTTCTCATGTCCCTCATAGGGGTGTTGGCGTTGCTCGAAAAGACAGTTTCAATGGGCAGGTTACACATGAGGCCTTTCCAGTGGTATCTGAAAACCCATTGGAGGTACCCCCAGTCCTTAGATATGAAAATCCCATGTTCAGAGATCTTGAAAAGCCATCTGAACTGGTGGAGGGATCCCAACAATGAGTTGATAGGGACACCTCTTCATGCAGAGGAACACAATCTTTTACTGTTCACAGATGCGTCCGTCAAGGGTTGGGGTGCACATTTGGAAGACCAGACAGTGAGTGGTCTTTGGTCGTACACAGAAAAAAATTTACACATAAATGTACTAGTACTGAAAGCAGTATTTTTGGCAATAAGGTCCTTCCAATCTCACCTGTTGAACAAGAGGGTCTTGGTGGCATCAGACAATGTGACAGTGGTTTCCTATCTCAACAAACAAGGGCGGACCCATTCCTTAGAAATGTGTCTAATGATATGGCGTCTGATGGCCTTCTGCAAACCCAGAGCAATTTTGCTAAGGGCTCGCCACATACAGGGCTGTCTAATTTGGCACAGACCAATGGTAGATATGTTTGCAACCAAGATGAACAACAAGCTACCTCTTTATGTATCTCCAGTCCCAGACCCAAATGCAATGGCAATAGATGCATTGAATATCTCGTGGCAGGCTCTAGACAGTTATGCTTATTGTTACAACAGAATTTATACAAACAGAATGGTCTCTTCATCCAAAGATATTTCTGAGGATTTGCCAAATTTGGCACAGACCAATGGTAGATATGTTTGCAACCAAGATGAACAACAAGCTACCTCTTTATGTATCTCCAGTCCCAGACCCAAATGCAATAGCAATAGATGCATTGAATATCTCGTGGCAGGCTCTAGACGGTTATGCTTATTGTCCCATAGCTCTGATACCAAAAATGATTCAAAAATGAAAACTTATGCTTGTCAAATGATTGTAATAGCTCCAGGTTGGCCAGGGATGAGCTGGTTTTGGGATCTAATAGAACTTTCCACAAAACCTCCACTACTACTTCCACACTGGGAAATTCTTCTCAAACAGCCGTTCAGTCAAAGGTTTCACCAAAATCTTCAATATCTGAACCTTCATGCTTGGCACCTGGACTCCAGACTTCAATTTCTCAAAAATTCTCAGAGTCAGTGGCAGAGAGAATTAAGGCGCCTCAAAGAGTTTCATCCAGAAAGGTCTATGAATCAAGGTGGGCCATTTTTGAATCATGGTGCTAAGAGAATCAGGTGGACTTCCACCAACCTTCTCTATCCTCAATAGCAGATTTCTTGGCTTATTTGTTCACTGAAAAGAATCTGAAACCTACTACCATTGCTGGTTACAGGACGGCTATTGCTGATCATTTGGGTTCTGATTTTGACATTAGCAAAAATTTGGAGCTTAACAGGCTATTAGCTAGTTTTCATAGAGATAGACCTGTCAAAGATAAAGCTATTCCAAACTGGGATCTTTCTTTGGTTCTACTAGCTTTGACTAAGCCTCCGTTTGAACCTTTAAGGAAGGCTTCTCTCAGGATTTTGACCTTCAAAACAGTATTCCTCATGACCTTGGCCTCTGGTAGGAGGAGGGGTGAGGTCCATGCATGGACATTCAGGTCACTGAAACACAAGACTGGCTGGAAGGAGGTAACTGTGGCTCCATCTTCAGTCTTCTTGGCTAAAAATCAACTCGCTTCTGATGGACCTAAAGTAGTCCAACCTGTAGTCATACCAGCTCTCAAACGTACTTTGGATCATTCCATGAGTGAGGATATGACGTTGTGTCCTGTCAGGGCTCTTAGGTATTACTTAGACAAAACTAAAGAGCTTAGGAAAAACGAACATCTTTTGTTTATTTCTTTCAAGGATGGTTTTTCAAAAGACATTCAAAGAGCTACCATTTCCTCATGGCTTAAACAAACTGTTATCTTGGCCTATGAAAGCTCAGATGCGGAGACGCAGTCCTTGGCAAACATTAAAGCGCATGATGTTAGATCTATGGCTGCATCTTTAGCTTTTAAGGGAGGGGTATCCCTTGACCAGATCCTGGGAGCTTGTTTCTGGAAATCTCATTCCACATTTACGAATTTTTATCTGAAAGATGTGGCTTTGAAATCTTCTGAAGGGTCTGATTACTCTTTGGGACCAGTAGTATCTGCTCAACATATTGTACAATGTTTTTAAAGGTACTATATAAGTATTTTACATATTTAGCAATTTAATTAGTGCAAAAATATGTAGCTGGTTAATCATGTCAAATGCTTCTTCATTGTCTTTTAACAAGTGTTGCGTGGTATAGGTCTTAAAATCCTCATTTTAGTCTGTTTTTTGTTTTTGTAGGCCTATCAGGACATCATTTGTAGATAGCTGTACAGTGTTTGATTTGTTCAGTAACTTTTGAAACAGAAGCAAGCAAGAATGACCAGAACTAATGTTTGGCGAACTTAAACTACAATGGGATGGATGAAAAGGATATTTTGAGGTTAGTTTATAAGCTATTTCCAAGTCTTTGGTTTGTCAGTTTTAAACTAATTGGGTCTATAGTCTAATGTCTAACAGTTTTGACATAGATGTACAGTAGTTCTATATTTTGTCATGTTTATGATCACATAGTTGTTAATTTGTCATAAATATGCATGTTACAGTTGCTAAAATGTCAGTACTTTATCCTCACAATGCTTGGTGTTTAGTACTTTGACCTTTCATTTCAACCTACTTCGGTGTCAAAAAATTTTAAAAACCCACCACCATGTATGGTTGGAATCAAGCACTAGTGAGGATAAGGTAAGGGTATTTTACGCAATAAAATGTAAAAATTTTATTGTAATTTAACTTTTTGTAAGTTAAATACTTACCTTATCCTCACTAGATTCGGATTCCCGCCCGTCCATCCCCACTTTTTATAAGATTTTTTGGGGGTTCATGACTAAATTTTTTACTCCCAAAAATAAATATGAAGCATATCAGGGAACTAAGGACGCAGTGCATGCGCACTCCACTTATGCGCATCAAGCATACCGACGAGAATACTTGTTCTATAAATATTCGAGTTGGTCGTGGGATGTAAGCTCTCGCCTACACATAGCACTAGTGAGGATAAGGTAAGTATTTAACTTACAAAAACTTAAATTACAATAAAATTTTTACAATTTCTCCCTTATTATTGGTGCTATGGCTTCAGAATGTAAAGACAGATCATCAAAAGTTCTGGCCTTCAAATGTTTTGCCTGAGAAAAATTTTGGCCTTATTTTGAAAAACAAAATGGTCGCCATAGCCAATTATTTAAAAATCATTAAGATGCTCTAAAACTTGAAATATTGCAGCTAGGATCATCAAATATGTGCAAAATATATATGGCTAGGAAAGTTAGCCTGATAGTAATTTAGCCTAGTTTCAAAAACAAAATGGCCATCATATCACATGTCAAATGGGATTTTAAAAAGGCCTTATATCCCTTATCATTGCTACTAGGAGTTCCAAATGTGAAAACGACTTGTACGAAGTCAAGGCCCGAGATTATTTTCAAATTGCTGACTTTTACCTTTTACCCCTTCTTCAATGTCAAGTGGGGTTATCTTACTACAAAGGCTTTATGTCTCCATTATTACTGATTCTAAGGCGGGAGATAACCGCTGCGGCAGTGGCCTTGTTCTCAATGAATATTGTGCTTATTTTTAGCATGTATTTTACCACATTTTCTGTAAGTTTCTAACATGTTACTCACCTCTTTTTATGAGAGTCTTTCTTCTGTACATCAGTGGACACTGCTGACACCACTGTATTCACTAATGTGCTGTCTGTATCTTCCACTGACCTTGACCTTGGCTTAGACTTTTGCCTCTCATGTGATCTTGACCTAAAAACAGAAATAAAAATTCTTCACTTAAAAATCTTTCTTGACTTTAGATTGTATGTGGATACTATATTGAGAAAATAATAAGCAACTACTGAACTTCCATGATCCAAACAGTAAGAATTGCTGTGCACAAAAAAAAACTTACATAAAGTGTTTGATGACAAAGATACACGTGGCATGCTTAGTCATCACTTAAAAATACAAATGAAAGCCATTTTCATTTACAAATGAGAGCCATGTTTCACCATGTTCCAATGCAAGGCAGTGAACAAGGACAATTTTTAGTAGATAGGCTTCCATCAGCTAGTTGTCCCTGTGACCCCAATCCACTTTTGTTTATGCGACATGTGACTACATCCCTGTATCATCTTGCTAAAGTCAATCAGCCACTATGATCTCTATCTCAGCCTCTCTATCTTCTTCCCAATATTTCTCGTGAATCACCTTAATATATTAACCCAGACCTACCTGTGCTTTACTCTTTGTCCTTTCCACAACATTACATTTTTGTACCACCTGAATGGTGCTGCCACAATGAGCTCACTATCTACCTGTGTTTTTTGTATGACCTCTGTGTGACCCTTCCTGTGACTCTTTCTCTCTACCTTTGTGTTATATTATTTGTGACCTTCATATGACTTCTATATCACCAGCCAGTTATCTTATTTTGCAGTTTTTGTTGCCTCTGTGATGTATGTAGTCTATTTGTGACCTTTGCACCACTGCATATACTAGGACCTCATTATTTACCTGTGTTTTTTGTGTCCTCTGTGACCCTTATTTGACCTTTCCTGTGACCTATCCCTTTGCCTATCTTTTTCCTTCTCTCTTTCCGGACTGGATTCTCTCTTCCTGTGCTGGTCTCTATGCCGATGTTTCTTGTGCTTCCTGCGAGACTTTTTGTGATGTCGGTCCCTGCTTTCTGGTGTGGAGTCTCTGGTCTTGTTTTCTTTGTTGGAACTCACTTCAAACTGCTGATATAAAGAAAAACTACTTGTGTAAAGTGATAATACATGAACCAGCAGATCAGATTGTGGCTTATTTGTATCCTAACCAAAGGATATGAACATTCTTAATTGCTAAAAAGCAAGCATTGACAATTAATCACAAGTACTGAATGCATACAAAGGTGTACATGGTTGAAAATAAATGAAATGCTATGTATTACACCTAAATTGTTGTATGTTCATTGATCTCAAAGAAAGAAATAATTAAAAAACAAGCAATCAGTGCCCGTAAATGGGCTCTGTGTCAGATGACTGTGTTTTTGAGTTTCAGAAGGACACAAACGTTGTACCCTGCAAATGTTATTCAGAAGTAAAGTACAGAATTAACTGTAAAGGTGTGAAATGTAGGTGGAAAACATATTTAAACAAAATACTGTGAATGCAATAGTTTTCAAGTTACAACTGATTTACTCAAAAGTGAGAATCTAAAAATAGTTTTTGCACAGCTATACAATGGGCTGAAGGGCTGCAATTCTACTATGGTATAGCTGACCCAAAAGTAGGTGAACATATTTAAACAAATACTTTAAATGCAATAATTTTCAAGTTATAACTAATTTACTCAACATCGAGAAGCTGAAAGTAGCTATTGCTCAGCTATGCAATGAGCTACAGGTCTGCAATTTTACTTTGTTATAGCTGACCCAAAAGAAGGTGAATAACATAAGTAAACAAAATACTGTAAATGTAATAGTTTTCAAGTTACAACAGATTTACTCAACAGTGAGAACCTGAAAATAGCCATTTCTCAGCTATACAATGAGCTACTGGTCTGCTATTTTACTATGTTAGAGCTTATTCAAAAGTACATGAACAACAGATTTAAACAAAATTCTCTAAATGTAACAGTTTTCAAGTTACAACCAATTTACTCAAGGGTGAAAACCTGAAAGAAGCTATTCCTCAGCTATGCAATGAACTACAGGTCTGCAATTTTACTAGGTTGTAGGTGACCCAAAAGTATGTGAATAACGTATTGATACAAAATTCTCCAAATGCAATAGTTTTCAAGTTACAAGTGATTTTACTCATTATTGAAGGTACTGAAAAGTCAGAAAGTAGCTATTACTCACCTATTGGGATAGACACCCAAGGTACTCACCATGTTATAGCTAAGGAAAAAGTAGCTGAAGAACATATTTAACAAAATTCTCTTAATGCATTACTTTTCAAGTGATTTAGTGCATGATTTCATGCATTTTAATCTATTAAAACTTAATTTAAAAATTCATAAAAAAATAATTAACAAAGATCAAGGACTGATACTCACACAAGGGAATCTACTTGTGGCCTAGTATACATTTGCAAGATAAAAGAGAAATCCCTGTAACAGTGAATGAGAAAATTGTGATAAAATGTTGAAATTTTCACACTTTGGGTGGGGGTACCTCACTTGTAATGGCTCTGGGGAACAGACAAACAAACAGATCTGCATGCCTTGAACATTTTTCCCCCTTGATAGACAAGGTACCTTTTAAAAAACAGTATGTCTCTGGGCCTTGTAATGTTGTAGGAGAAGTTGTTTATGCAGATACAGATGCTTACACAGATGCCACAGAGTGATGCCATAATGTCAGCTGACTGATACTGCTGACACAACCAAACTTCTGCCTCAAGATGTTATTTTTATCATGAAGATGTTATTATTAACAATATCAAATAATAGAAAGTCAAGAGAAATTAAAAATGGCAGAAGAAATCTTAAATGCCAACCTTGAAATCCAAGATCACAAGAGGAAAATTAATCACTTCTAAAATTAGAAACACTTTATTTCATTAAATAAGTATGGCCAAAACATTAAATCATTTCAGCTATACAAACTAGTGCTGAAAATCACGTGCAAGGTGCTCTATATCAAGTACTTAGTTGACCACACAGTATTGTGGTAATGTGGGGTCATAGTGAGTAATAGTTTCAGTTTTCATTCATAGATTTCACAGTTACTGCAAGCTGAGTTACAGGTCTACATTTATTTTCCTCATGGACAATGCTGTGGCAGCAAACTGAGGCATAGTTCTATTTTTCACTCACAGATAGCGCTGTGGTAGTGCTACTCTCGCTGTCTCTGCGTCTCATACGCTCTTTGATGAAGTCTTTTTCTATGGACAGTTTTCTGGAGGTCTTGGGTCCAGGTTCATAGGATGGACCAGCACCTAACACACCCTAAAAGTACCATGACATAGATATACTAGATCCTGTAAAAACAAAACTGGATGATTGCATGGTGGAACCTCTGTTATACAAGCATGACGGATGAAGTTTGAAAAAGGTTAGATTCCAACATACAGGTCATTTGAAAGATTATACAGATGTCAGAAGAATGTGCAATGGTCCAAGAACATATTGGAGTTACCTTTTGTCCTGGGGAAAAACTCCAGTCACAGTTTTTCCTGGACAATCAGAATCTATAGTCTGACCTATATATTCAGCAACAGAGGATAAGAAAATAAAAGATTAGAACACTGAAAATATTTCATCTGGTCTCGAAGAAATCTTAAAATCTTGTGTTATGATTCAAATACTTTGACAACAACCTAACACTTTTCACTTTCCGTATACTTTTGCTTTTTTCTTGTCAATATAAAGTAAAAGTTACAGGTACCTCCTGAGGACTGGAACATCCAGATCCCATGTGTATGTCTCTATCAAGTAAAATAATTCTATTCCACTTAATTCACACAATCAAACACTCTCTCTTGGGCTTAGAATGCTTCAAGTCAATAAATATATGTTGATAAGGCATACACGAAGTACAAACACACATTTTCATAAAAAAAAAATTTCTATCCATCTTAATCCACCAACTCAGAGTCCTGACTCTTTGGTTTGAGAATTCTCAGAAGGAATGTGTGTACAGTCTTAAACCCTCTTCCAGTACATGTCAGTTGAGTAGCAAATAAATGTCTTGTGTTCAGAGGGTCAATTCCATTGAAATGTGACGTCTTATCTGGACTTATACTAAACAGGGGTATTTTTCTACCCTTTGATATGTTGTTTAACACTGTTTAAACTATATATCCATCAAATACATTGCCACACAGTTCTGTGCAAGTTTACATCTGACACCATTTACAACACCAGTAAGACCAAGTCTGTATTTCCAGGTAGTTTGTCAAAGTTTTTTTTTTTTTTTTTGCAAAAAGTATTCCCAAATGATTTTTTACCGCAAAATACACAGCCATTTCTGACTGGTTTTTTGCATGCCAAAGTCATAACATATAAAACTAATTAATAAGCAGAAAAGCTATGCTGGAAAAGGAATGATTTTACAGTCAAAGTAATGTTCCTAACACTTTAGGTAACAATTGATTTTTCACCATATACTCTTGTCTTTATAAAGTTTTATGCATCGTTTAGACTCACCTTTTTAGACACAACTCATCAATAAAATCATCTTTATTTTTCCTTCAAAATTATACAAACATAATCTCAGAATAAGACTGACATTTTATAACTAGAGTTTGATTATTTCCACCAGATATCTGAGAGATTCACAGAGATGTTCTTATTATATAACCTCCAACCTTTCTATTATGATTAACATGCAAGTTTATCATACAATAGGAAATCTCTGAGGACTTATTAAAAGTGGGATTGATTCTGAAATTTGGTATATTTTCCAAATATAGAGAGTATTTGGCAGAGTGCACACCTCCACCAAGGCAGCCAAGTATCCCCATACAGTAACGTCATTCAAATGCCGCTTTTTCATTTTAAACCTAATAACCAGATGGCATGACCATAATGAAAGTCATAGAAAGAAGGACTATTGGAAATTCATTATTTTTTTTGTATCCAGAGTATCATCCCGAACTGTCCCAAAACTTTATCACTTATTCAACTGGTCAGGTCCTACCCATACTAATAACTTTCATAAAGATGTGTTGGTTAGTTTGGGAGAACTCACTCACACAGGCAAACACATCGAAATTTGACCAAACTCAGCTGAGTGGGATATATTTGTCACTTTGTGCATGACCTTGTTTGCAGAGCCTCAATGTCAAATGTGCACACTGTGGCAGTGTAATGAAGCATAATCCAATGTAATGGCGGATGCATCTAGTGGATAAAATTATACATACAAATACTTTCAAGATACTTGGATGGGGTTGCATGAAAAACAATAAAGGTAAGTTAAGATACAAAACTTTAATATTTTTCTAATCTTATTTGGAAAGGCAAAAATAATATAGAGATCACATAGATCATAGATAGACAGACATAGATCACATAGGCACAACGTGGGTACAATAATACGCCATACAGCTGCCTGACCACACAGCAACATAACTGTCGGCGTTAGAGGAATGCAAAGCAAAAGCCAAACCTGGTCAGTCTTGGCAGACAAAAATACCAGCTTGAGATTTTAGCACAAGTTCACTTCAAGAGCAAAAACACACAAAATCTCAATATTCAAAACGGTCACAGGTTTGAAGATAGTATTTAAGATGTAAATGTTGAGACAATGTATCATTCTCATATCCTTTGACATTTGAAAATATATTAAAATGATCATGATTTTGTTATAGTTAATGATTGTGCCTTCAAACAAATTTAAGAATGCTGAGAATGCACCACACTGATATCGATGATCTTTCCCTCCCTAGTTCTTGACTACCAAATATCCATGGTCTAATTGTTCATGACCCTCATCACGTTCATGACTTCTGATTTATGTCTTATGTTTTAGATAGTGTGCCTTAGAATTCACTAGTTCAGAGATTAAGCACTTGATACTGGATACTTGATGCAATACCATCTCAGATATGAGCCCTCTTAACAATGAAGACTATCTTGGCAAAATATATAAAATCAGTCCAAAAATAAGAAAATCCTTTTCATTTTAAATGAAGTTCTCTGTTACAGGCTGACAGATAAAATTTGGAAAATTTCTTCAAATAAAAGAGTGTTCTGTATCAGCTTGCGTCATAGTGATGTTGGTGCAAATAGCCGAGGTATAGTGTATGATTTCCACCTTCATTTATTATTTATAAGAATAAATCATGTCATCATTCATCTGTGCTGGCCTTAACTTTTAAACTTCTTTTAAACTTCTTGTCTTGTTTAGATCCTTAAATCAGCATAAGTTTTGTTAATGAACAGAGTAAACATGTCACAAGGAGTAAATTTACATCAAATGTCAAGAAGGGAATACCATTTGCTCGTTAAATATGGCAATTTACCTGTACTACACAATATATCGAGCCATTATGTTTGTCCAGATATGCATATATATGTCATAAAAACATCTTGGCCAATTTTATACTGAAACTGTTTTAGACCAAGTTGCACTGATTTTATGTCCCATATCTGAAGGAATTAACAGAATATACTTGATATTATTATCCACCACACGACGTATTTGCCCTAAATACGGGGAAATACAGACCGGGATGTATTTTTTTTGTATACACCGGCGCCCTGGTACTATGGATAATGAGCGTGAATAACTTCCGGTTTTTCAACAATATCTCAGAAAGTATGTAACTTACAAATATGTATTATATATCATTGGAAAGCTGTTCTTACAGCGCTTCTGTTCATGTGAATTACATAAAAATCTATTCAGAAATAATGGAGATATTGCAAGTTAAAGATTGAAGTTTTTATATTCACTGTTGCCTGTGCTTTTTGATAGCTTTTGTCAAATACTTTTATTAAATATTCATCTTATTTCACCCATAATGCATACAAATGGTGGATAATAAAAGTAAAACATCCCTCATCAGACAAATACAGAAAAAAATATATCACTCATGAAGATTAACAATATAATACTCGTGCTGCGCACTCGTATAATATTGTTATCTTCATTCGTGATATATTTTTTCCGTATTTGTCATTCGGGATGTTTTCCTATTTTGTGTGATCGTCATTAGTGTCTCTATTAAGCTCTTACCGTATTTGTTACTAAGAAATAAATGCCATATGGGCAGATTACTGAACATAATAGTACAGGCTGATTGCAGTAAAATCTCAATCATCTCACAGCTTTTTGAGTGCTAGAATTTCTGAAAATAATTGAATGTTCATTAAATACAAAGTGTAGTTCACTACAAATAAGAAGAAAAATGGTATTTTGTGGAATGGAAACACATTCACGTCATAGATCATTCAGATAATAGAAGATCAGACAAGAGAGGGTTTGCTGTATTGTATTCCAAGTTTGTTGTCAACCATTACATTTCTCCCAATATGGCTAAAACATGCATCAAATTCTAAAGTTGCTGCTACTTTTCATATTCATATTACCACAATTATCAATACCTCTAAACAGCAGTCCCAGTGTATTCTGGAATGTAAATATAAATGCAAAATACATTTTGTCCGAGTTTGCAACACTTTTTATCTGAATACTTTTTGTCCCAGTCTGTTTTTGGTCAATACTTTTTGTCCAAATGCTTTTTGTCCGTATCCTATATTCACAGTTTCCAAGATACATGTGTTTTTGCTTTTTCTGCAGAAATTCAAGATGGCCGCAAAAATGGCGGGAAAACAATTTTTGGGAAAAGTCGGTAGATGACTCTACAGGTACATTGGGGGGTCAAAACGCTCTATCTCGCACCGTTTCTGAGGTAAATGCATTTTTGCATTTTACACAAAAATTTAAGATGGCTGCCAAAAATGGCGAAAAAAATTTTTTGGGAAAAGTCGCCAAATGACTCTGCGGTTACCCTGGGGGTCTAAAATTTCATCAAAATCGCTCTATCTGACACCATTTCCGAGATAAATACGTTTTTGCATTTTGTGCAGAAATTCAAGATGGCTACCAAAAATGCCCGGAAAATGATTTTTGGGAAAAGTCACCCAGATGATTCTGCAGATAACCTAGGTGTCAAAAATTTCGCAGAAATCGCTCTATCTTGCACCGTTTCCGAGATAAATGTGTTGTTGCATTTTACGCAGAAATTCAAGATGGAGGCCAAAAATGGCAGGAAAACGATTTTTAGGAAAAGTCACCAGTATACTCTATGGAAACCATTGGGGGTCAAACATTTCATCAAAATCACTCTATCTGGCACAGTTTCCGAGATAAATGCGTTTTTGTGTTTTACGCAGAAATTCAAGATGCCGCCAAATATGGCTGGAAAAAGATTTTTGGCAAAACGTGGTATATGACTCTGCGGGCCGAAATCGCTCCATCTCGCATCATTTCCGAGATATTAAAGATTTTTCATTTTCAGTGTTAATAAAAATTGTGACATTTAGTTAATCGTTATTAAGTCAGCTATTTTGTACTGGATCATTTCCAAAAATTAATGATTTCCAGACATCTATAGACCAAACTTAATTGCCAAATTTCATGTGAATAGGTGAAGCACTTTTTAAGTTATCATCCCGACAAGCACACCCCTTTTAAAAACATTTTTGGTCATGTGACTTCTCTGAATGGTTGAAATATCATTACACAATGTTCAAAATTTTTTCCCAGGGCTACTGCATACATGCGCTAAATTTGAAGACAATCAGCCCAGTGGTTGCTGAGCTATAACCAATAGAAAATGCGGGAGCCCGGGGACCCACTCACACTCCCCTCCCCCCTGAATACAAACAAGCGGCCCTTGCAGGACGCTTAATAAAAAGATGAACTTCAAGGAAGAAAAAGTAGATTTTAAAGGCTGTTAGAGGAACATGGAGTTATGATGGGCATCAGTAGCACTACAACTTGACAAACCCAGGGTGAGCCATTTCAATTACAACAACTGACAATGTTTTAGTCCATGGAAAGAGATGGTGACCATGTGTACTCCATGATTAAAATGTCAAAGTGTAATTCATATCTGTTTGGAACAGTGATTAGTGTACTGATGAACTGTTTGTGAATATATTTACAGTTTGATTAAGAATTTTGAATCATTCAAAAATAAATGTGGTTGAAAAGCATTTTTCTTAGATTTAAGGCTCCTTTGACTCAGATAGGTAAAATATTGTTTCAGTGAGTTCTATTATTTATCAGTTGCAATTTCAGTCCTAGTAAAATCATTTATTGTCACAGGAGAAACTATGGTTGTAGTTTGTCTTGGAGCAAGTTCTCATGCAACATAAATATTTAGTCAAGAGGGGTAATGGATTAACATTTTGTACATTATGTTTTATAATGGATCTGCACACAGCTGGTTTTGGATGTGACTAAGTTTTTACAGTTCCATTGTATCATATTCAAAAGTCCAGGTATAATTATGTATTTCTTATATAAGTAAATAACTTTCATAACTCTGTAAGCTATGTTGAAATGATTTTATATATATCATTCACATTAAACACAAGCCTTTTGATGGCAAAAGGTGGTTTTTAACTAGTTTTATACTGTAACCACTCACTGTTTTATCCCTTTGCACAATATCAGGAGTCGGTGGGATCTGTGCAATCTGAGGTGGGACTTGACCTGTGACTGATTTGACCTGAGATTTGGGAAGATCAAGTGTGTCTATGATCATGTCTTTCCCCGAGTTTGTAGTGAAGTTCCTGCGTATTCTCACAGGTGGCACATTGGGAGTGTCACCAAGTGGCATATCTTCAGGGTCTGGCAGGCGACTCATCTTAGCCACATGTTCAAACAGGCCTGCCGGATAAAAGCCCTGCAAATTAAAACAGTAAAGTTTTCATAAACATACCCAATGCAGATGAAGTGACAAGCACCATCATTAAACAGCAGCAGTTTCACAGTGTTCTCAAAGGTTTATTTAAATGGCTAATGTTCAAACTGGCTACCCTGGTGTACAAGTTTATTCATACTGGTTTCCCTAAATTTTTTGCTCCACATCTATCCACATACCACAATACTTACAAAACTAGATGTAGTCAGAGTGTTGCCAATTTCCTTAATGTACCAAAATTTCAACCTACAATTCACAAGTCCATGAAGCAGTTTGGCTTCAGTTTTGCCTTTGATGCTCCCACTGTTTGGAATTCACTTCCTGAAGATATTCGTGCATCACCCACTATTGCCTCTTTTAGAAAGAAGCTCAAAAGCTATCTCTACACAAAGGCATATCCTCCTTAGCTCATTTTCTCTTGTTGCTTCTCCGTGGTGCTGTTCTATTTCTGTCCCTGGACTTTGAATTTGCATCCCAGTAAACATTAGAAACATTTTTAAATGGTTTAAACGGTTACAAAACATTTTTAAAACCTATTTAAAGCCTATCTTATGGTTTTCTAAACGTTTCCAAGTAAACATTTATGCTGTAATGTTTAAAAAATGTTAGAGAATTAATCCACCCCTACTCCTCTTCCAGAAACACAAGCGAAGTACCCCCAAAGTTCACAAATCAATTAAACACTTTTCTAATTCCTTCAGTCACTATGCCCCTGCCCTTTGGAACTCTTCCCCTTTCCATGTAAGAAATAGTCCCTCTGTTGCATCTTTTAGGAAGCACCTTAAAACTCACCTCTTCAGCTCTAGCTTCCCAACTTTTTCTTCCCTCCAAGTCACACCCACAATCCTGGATTACCGACCTTGAACGCCCCTCGACTTCCCTCGACTGATTTTGTTTAATTAGTGCACTGAGTTCCCCTTTGTGGGGAAGATATTGCACTTGCAAAGCAGTAGATTAGATTAGATTATAAACATTCTCCATACAAACTTTTTTACTGAAAATGTTTATTAAACATTTATAAAATAACTCAAGAAGTTAGGTTTGACTGGAAATGTTTTTAAAACATTTATAATAAAATAGCTGAAGAAATGAAGGCTTTGCTGGAAATGTTTTTCAAACATTCATCATAAACTGTTTGATAAACAGTACACATGTTTAAACAACATTGCTTGTCAAATGTTTTAAAACATTCTATCAAAAATGCTTTTTAAACCCATATTTTTAAACCTTCAAACATGTCCAAACAAAGATGGTGGTCAGCAATAATAGGGGATTTTAGAGGACTTCGTCAAAAATTGCCCCACATGCAATCCCTAAAAGTAATAATTGAATGGGGGCACAATTTCTAAGCCACTATCTTACAATTTTAGACATAAAACTAATATTTTCATTAGTGAGCAACCTTGAAAAAATATTGAATTTGACCTCTGACCCCATTATTATTCAGACATTATTATGTTCATTTGTAACGTTTTTTTCTAACATTTGTCATTAAACGTTTAATAAACAGTATACATAAAACATTTTAACAACATTCTATTATAAATGGTTTTCGTACCCATCATTTTTTAACCTTTGCCAAACGTTTCCTATCAAACATTTGCAAAACCTAAGAATGTTTACTGGGATATTGCTACTGTCTTGTTGCGCCTTAGAGTCCACTACTCAGTGGAGATTAAGCACTATAAAAGTCGAATTAGAATTTGGTCCGGAGCACCACTCAGTAAGTTTGCCACAATACTTGCCAAATCAACGAGACTAATAGCAGCAGCTCCTGCAAGATCTTGTATAGCCAACTTATATAAGGAAACCAGTTACCAGTTATTATTGAAAAGATGTGAAATTCATATTTTGAACAATTTAAGAGTAATCTTGCTCCAGTATATCTGTCTGATAAGGTATCAATTCCAAAACTTTAACCAGAGATTATCCAATTCCTTTAGTGAGGACACATTGAGCAAGCACTCCTTTCCTGTAATAGGTTCCAAACTTTGGAACTCTCTCCCTGTTAAAGTAAGAACTAAAAACCATCATTGGGGTCTTTCTTGAAAGAACTTCACAAGAAGATGTATCCAAATAATTTACTTAACAAAGAAACAAAAAAAACTTTGTAGTTTTGGGACCCGATTTATTAACTAGAAATAGCACGCCCTGTTGATAGTAAATGCGAATAGAAACAGGATAGCATAGAAGAACACACATTATCATGTGTAATGTCCACCCCATGAACCTTTTGCCAAAATTGTACAGTAGTCTTACAAGACCCTGTTTCATTTGTAAAATATATCAATGATGCTTAAATATTCATTAGTGTAGATGTAAATTATTTCAGCTTCATGCCTTTTTGCATTGGTTGGGTCGAAAATTTTGATGAAATCACTCTATCTTGCACGGTTAAGAAGATAGAAGCAAATTCCTGTTTTTCTATTTTTGGCAAAAATTAGAAAATTCAAAATGGCCGCCATTTTTGGGAAAAGGAAAATTTTTTGAAAATTGGAAAGAGTAAATTTGTTAGATACCCTATATATGGGTCGAAAATTTCGACGAAATCGCTCTATCTCGCACGGTTAAGGAGATAGAAGCAATTTTGTGTTTTGCCATTTTTGGCAAAAATTCGAAAAATCAAAATGGCCGCCATTTTTGGGGAGGGGAAAATTTTTTCAAATTGCAAAGAGTACATTCCTTAGATACCCTGTGGGTCGAAAATTTCAACGAAATCGCTCTATCTCGCACGGTTAAGGAGATAGAAGCAAATTTGTGTTTTGCCATTTTTGGCAAAAATTCGAAAATTCAAAATGGCCGCCATTTTTGGGGAGGGGAAAATTTTTTGAAAATTGCAAAGAGTACATTCCTTAGATACCCTGTGGGTCGAAAATTTCAACGAAATTGCTCTATCTCGCACGGTTAAGGAGATAGAAGCAAATTTGTGTTTTGCCATTTTTGGCAAAAATTCGAAAATTCAAAATGGCCGCCATTTTTGGGGAGGGGAAAATTTTTGGAAAATTGTAAAAGAGTACATTCCTTAGACACCCTGTGGGTCGAAAATTTCAACGAAATTGCTCTATCTCGCACGGTTAAGGAGATAGAAGCAAATTTGTGTTTTGCCATTTTTGGCAAAAATTCGAAAATTCAAAATGGCCGCCATTTTTGGGGAGGGGAAAATTTTTGGAAAATTGTAAAAGAGTACATTCCTTAGATACCCTGTGGGTCGAAAATTTCGACGAAATCGCTCTATCTCGCACGGTTAAGGAGATAGAACCAAATTTGTGTTTTGCCATTTTTGGCCAAAATTCGAAAATTCAAAATGGCCGCCATTTTTGGGGAGGGGAAAATTTTTTGAAAATTGCGAAGAGTACATTCCTTAGATACCCTGTGGGTCGAAAATTTCGACGAAATCGCTCTATCTTGCACGGTTTAGGAGATATGAGCACATTTGCCTTTTTCAGTATTCAAAATAGCTAATTACTCATTTATTTAATTAATTACTCACTCATCTATGAAGCAATTCCCCCAAAAGCAATCCCATACAAGCTATTAACCCAATGAACCTCCATACCAAATTTCAGAAAGCTAGGCTTAATAGCATTCCTTAAAATGTCTAGAAACCAAAGAGCTACTCAAAAGTAGCAAAGTAGCTATTACTCAGTTAGCTATAGAGCTATCATCACCAAAAGCAATCCCATACAAGCTATTAACCCAATAAACCTGCATGCCAAATTTGGTAAAGATAGGATAAGAACTGTTGCCTAAAATGTCTGGAAACCAAGTGGGACGCCGGACGCCGGACAGCGGACGGCGGAAAAAGCAAAAATAATATGTCCACCCCCCAGTGGGGTGGACATAATAATGGTCCTCATACCTGCTTAAGGTTAGGCTGTAAGCTTAATCACTATTTAAAAGAGAATCTGCATGTAACTGACAACTTGTTATGCACCTGTAAGTACCCAAATGAAAACACAACACACTATCTCCTTGTTTTGCCCATTATACACAAATATTAGAACTGAACTCTTGCGATCATTACCTCCTTCTGATAACTCAGACCAGATACCTTTTGGACACCAAAAATTATATTTTGAGGAAAGTGTTAAAATATTTGAAGCAGTCCATAGATTTATTAACAAATCAAAATGCTTTTGATCCTTACCCTACCCACAGTGACCAGTTTGTGCAGCCTCATCTATACAGCATCTGTAAATACTTCACCCTGCAAGAGGGCTTAATATAATCGTATTTTATGATTGTTGCCTAATTGTTAATAAAATATGTTTTACTCAAGTTTTACCCCGGTAGGCCTTGGTTAACCATGCGCAAACCATGCTCCTGTTGACAATGGTTTACTATGGTCACTGTTAGTCATTTTGGCAAGAGTGGTACATTTTCCCACACAGTCAGTTCTCAACAATTATGAGCCAAGTAAGCTAATTACTACTGCACTAATGATACCACCAATATCCAATATCAGGTCAAGGTTATTACTTACCGGCTCCATGTCTGGGTCTATGTCAGATAAACACTCAGTACTGTCAGAGTGCAAACTGTCACAGTCATCAGGTACCTCAAAGTACTGTGGGTACCGCCTCTTCACTCTGTCAGAGAAATTGGTAGAAATGTTACTAGAAATCACTTATTCAAGTGGCTAACAAGTTTTGTAGTTAGTTCACTTGGCCTTCAGCTCTTAGGTCACAAGTTTGAATCCTGTTCATGACATTATGTGGGTTTCACCAACAGCCTGTCCTCACATGACCTGTGCTTTTGAAAAGGACATAAAATTCAAAGTTTGTCATTTGCTTTCCTAACAACGTATTTATAACAGCCACTTTTACTTGTGGCATACCATCATGTACATCCTCTTCATGAACAGATAGACCAGCTGTAACAGTTATTAGACACACCATAAAACAATCACTAGGTGATCCCCCAATCTTGGCAGATTTCATTTCATTTGGTTCGGTCAATTGTCCAGATTAACACATTGTGTAAGCTATGTGACAATGGGGAGAATTGTGAGGGTGAATCTGGGGCCAGATTCATGAAAGCTCTCAAGTCTTAGCCAAATCTCAGCTGAGTTTTTGCTCAAATCTGAGATTTTTGTCTCAGCTGAGATTCTGCTTAAGTTGAGATTCACGAAAGGAATCTCAGCTGAGACCAAAATCTCAGCCAAGTTTTGAGTCTGAACCAATCAAAACTGATGTAACATTTTGTTGAGATTAGTGGAAAGTATACACATTTATATTTTACCACTCAGCTATATATTCTCACATTTTGGAATATTTTCAATCAAGTAAAATGCCACTCATGTAAATTTGAAATGTAAATGTTTGCTGTTGTTTTTGTACAAGCGCTTCATATGTATTCATATTTTGTGTTACAAGTTAAACAATATGTCATACTTCACTATTTTTCATTTTGTTTTGTGACTTTTTATTACATATACTCTATTTCATGAAAACTTAAGTCACCCCCGAGGCAGTCTTAGATTTGAGACCAAATCTGAGCAAAATCTTAGCCTGAGATCTTTTGTGAATCCCAGCTGAGCAAAAGGTCTCAAATCTGAGAAAAATCTAAGAAAACTCTTAGATTTGAGACCAAAATCTAAGATTTGAGACTTGAGACCTTTCGTGAATCCCGCCCCTGGAGAGATGGTACTTCTAGACAGGTGAAAGATCAAAGGATTCTACCTTTCTCTGTCAGTTGAGGTGATATTGGGAAAAACACATAGTATTCCCTCAGGTTTCCATCACCTGGATTTACAGGTTTCACCAGACAAATTTTGGCTCATTGCTGACACATTACACATTCATATCGAGATGAAGATAAAGACATGCACAGATGATCAGGATTTTGTACTGTAGACCACTAGACAATGGCAAGTAACCAACTTTCCCATTAAATTCAACGTTTCCCATTAAGTATGAATAAACATATGGATTAAAGGAAAATTATTAATTTAAAGCTTTATTGTAATGGTTACCACAGACTATTGATGCTGGTTTAAAATTATAATTTATTTTTACCTGTTTGAAGATTTTTTTTTGAAGTATGTACACATCAAAAAGTTTAAATAAAAAAAAATTTGATCCCTGATCACCTCAGACATTTTCACCATACCATATTATTGAAAATTGTTACTTGGTGATTTTAGGAAGTTATTTGGTAGCCACACAAACAAGCAAAATGTTCTTCCCTTCATTGTAAAGGTACTATACCTTAATTCTAAAACTTTAAAAGAACATTTATATATGTTGCTGCTTGGAAATTGTCTGCATTTTCTTATTACCCAATTTATTATAAAGGTGACAAACTCTACAGAATCAGGTAAACGGCTCAAGCTTCGTACACTCAGTGATGGAAAATAAAATTAGACAGAATTTAAAATTTGTGGACAAAACTTTCAATCCTCATGTTCCATTGGTTTGGAGGGACTTTAAATTCTGTGTACTCACCTCAGTGGGATTCTATTCTTTGGCTGTAACGTCAATGGAATTTCACAAACAGCCAATGGATCATCTGTGTCTTGTTCAAGTCCTGGACCGATGTCACCCCTGAAACACACCTACACAGATTCAACCATAAAGATCAATAAGCCTCACTAATACACCAGTGCTAGTAATAAAGTACATACAAGGTGTTCATCAGTGAGACAACTTATACTTTTGAATTTTCATATGCAAGCAAATGGTTATAAAATATCAGTTTTTAAAAATTTTCATACTAATAGAACAGACAGAATAACAATGTAGATATTTTAAACACAAATATACCGCATAAATTTGTAAATGAGTTTGTAATTTTTTTCAGACTGACTTCTATCTTTCCCAAAACTATAATTAACTTTTTAAAGTTGTTTCACCATGTGTTAAGTCAAATTACTCCCAAATTACGAAGGACCAGAAATGAAGGTAAAATTAAGCTGAAAGGATCTCATACTTAGTGCTACTTAAAAAAAATTTACCTTGAACAGTTTAGCCTTGTTTATTCATTTATTGGGCTTTGATATTGCTTTCAATACATTGTATAGATTATATCACGACAGGTAGTTTATGGGGCAGTGGATAACGAGTGCATACAACATGTAGTTGGTCACGATTCTGCACTGTAATCTGTCAGGCATTGGTAAGCAACTACCAACTTTCCCACATTGGGTCCGGAGTGTGAACCGCAGACCTCAGACGTGGGAGGCAATGATCTCCCTGATGATGTATACTCAGAGAAAATCTCTCTCTGCATTCAGGAAGAAGCTGAAAACCTATATCTTTGTAAAAGCTAACCCACCCTGGTTTTTCTGGTCTTTTCTTGGTCTTTCTCCATTGTGCCGACCCCTGCAGTGTTTTTTTATTTAACAATTACAGTCCTTGATTTCTGGCATTATGCGCCTTGGAGTCTGTCAACAGATGGAGATTAAGGGCTATAAAAGTACTATTAGAATTAGAATTATCCATTACATCACTGAGTCCCTTTAGTCTCAAGTGAGATTTCAAATGACTAAAGAAATATCTCCATTTGACCAGGCTTTCTATATATTGGGGAAATATTTAACCGAAAAGACATAGTGATATTATTTTGTTCTACTTGGAGAGAATTCTTCTTGTTACACTGTTCTTATGATGGTGGACCAATTTCCATGTACCTATTCATGCCCACCCTCAGTTTCTAAAAGATTTATACTTTTTGATTGAAAATATATGTACCATGTTACTCCATAGATAATTATAAAATTGATCATATACATTGGTAATTTATTGTGTAACTGTGATTAACTTAAATTAGTTTTGGAGTGGGTGTGAATAGGTACATGGGCTTGAACCCAAAAAATTGCCATGACACAACTCATCAAAAAGTAACTGGACAACATATTTCACAAAAAAATTGTATTGAAGTTACAGGTGATTTACTCATCAGCAGAATGTCCAAGTAGCTATTACCGAGTTAGCTATGAAGCTAGAGCTCTGAATATATGCTGGGACACTGAACATCAAAAAGTAGGTGAACAGCATATTTAACCAAAACACTGTAACTATTACATAGGTAACAGTTACAAAGAAAAATGCCATTCATTTATGTTACTCACTGTTAAATATATAAAATAGCTATAACTCATTTAGCTATTGGGGTAGACCTCTAACACAGGTACCATCTTGTAAGTACAGAGAAAGTAGCTGAACAACATATTTTGGCAAAATGCTGCAAATGCAGTCATTTTGGAGTTATAAACATTTTACTCAAAGTAGCCACTAGCCCCATTGCTAACTTATCTATTGACTTAGATCTGTAAAAGCAGCAATAAAATGGATGGAATGAGATACTGAACTAACATTATATAAGCATACAACTGCACAGCCCTCCACTTTAGAGAAAACTGCATGACATACACATGCACCCCCCCACCCCCACCCCCACCCCCGCACATACTCACATACAAGTAGCATTTTATAATCTCTCACCCGGCGGGCCGGCGGGAGACAATAAGATACATATTCATACTAATACATGTACCCATATAAAAATAAATGTTTGAAATAAAAATATTAATTAATACTTTTTGTCCTGGTATGCAAATTTTTTCGTCTAAATAGTTTTTGTCCCAACATTTTTAAGGTCAGTACTTTTTGTCCAAATACTTTTTGTCTGTACCCCGAATTGATCCACCACAAGCTATACGAGGGACACAGCAGGGGATCACGCAGCATGGAACATATTTCTATAATGTACTGTCATTTATTTTATGTTTAGCTACTGTAGCGCTGATGTAATGGATGATTCTTTGTGTACAGTTAAGTTGCTCTGCAGAAGTTAAGTTATAAACTGTGTAATTATTGACTCATGCAAACTTATATTCAGTGAGTTGACAATGAAATACAAAAGCAAAATATGCACAGATACTTACTCAAATTCTTTATTACAATAAAGTTTCCTTAATGTTACATTGGCAAAAGGTATCCTTTTATTAGTGTAGTATATTGTAATACATGTACTTGATATTTCTCATTTTTCAACACTACTTCCTTCAAAACATAGATCTAATGTCATTTTGAACTAAGTTCATATATTTTTAAGTTAATACAGATAACATATTAACCATATCCTTACTATATTGAACATACACTATGATTAAATCCCAAATTGTAATTCTGGTGACTTGTAACTGATAATCAAATTTTCACATTTTAATAACTCCACTAATAGATTTGTTTCAGAACAACTCAAAGAGAAACAACACACAAAACTTTCAATATTCCATTTTTTTCATTCAAGGTTGTATGAACACAATGATAAATCCAAATAACAACTTAATAGACCAATACAACAATACCACACTGAAACAAGCCAAAACACATTTAAGTCCAGCCTTATAGCAAACAGAGACCATACATACCTTGACAGTGGAATCAAGTATTGATTGATCAGGTAATAAGCCTACACAGTGCAGGCCCTGTCTAATACATTATCTTCACTGGTGTCATTGATATGTCAATATACAGTAAAGCACAGGAATTGTGCCCATATTTTAAATATTGTATATTTGTAAGGTATACAGTTTTTTTTTTCAGGATTATATTATTTCCAATTTTCTGCAATGGAAAACATCTATGTTTTAGAGTAATTATAAGTTAAGTGAAACATTGATTGGAGTTTGTCCATTATTCTATTTGGTTGGTAATTATTTGGTTTTTATCTGATCAAAGGTACTAGATATGTGACCTAATTTGTTATCTGTAACTGTATGTACGAGTGTCAGGGATCTCTTAGCTGGGATAACATGACCATTGTGTGTTTATTTTGACAACGTGTAAACTGCACATAATATCTGTAATATCTGTATATAACCAATTAAATGACCCCCAAAAATATTATTTTTGATAATAAAGTAACACATTAAGAGTAACAAATGGAAGTTTTCAGAATTGTATCCAGTTGTTATTTTTAAAGTGATAATGTAGGTATCCAGAAACATAAGGTCACCTAAACATAAACCCCAAAGTACTGTCAAGTTATAAGTTTGGTGTCAACTCATATTAACCTGACATATTCTCTGTTGCTAGGTGAGGTACACAAACAAGGCCAGGGTTATTAGAATGTGTGTTTCATTAGTAATTCAGCTTTTGCATTCAAAGCCTTTGAACATCAATGAGAGATAAAAAAACTGATGACAAATATGTAGAGAAAGGCATTTGAAATTTATCACTGTAGGTGAAATTGGCTTTAGAGAAAACACCTTCTTACTAATGGAATGTTCAAATCTCTGTGTTCTTTTAAGACCTAGTTAAACAGACAGTGGTGATTTTTGAAGACAAATACTTGCAAATAGAAAATTCATTAAAGTTTGTGGTAACTTTGCAAATACCCTATTGTCTCCAACCCTCCTCATCATTTGCCTCCTGCTACGACAACAACCTACTGAAAAAAACAATTGTTAAAAATTATCTTTGAAGTTTGCCACAATTTTCCACAATAGGTATCCTATTTTTTATGTCATATGTTATATTATATGCCAACAAGTGGCTTTTGTTGTCAGTAAATTCTCTGGATCTTCTTCCTTATTACCTCCGCCAAGGAGGTTATGTTTTTGCCTGAGTTTGTGGGTTTGTGAGTTTGTTTGTGAACAAGATAACTCAAAAATCTATGGACGGATTTTGATGAAATTTTCAGGATATGTCTGAAAAAGTAAAAGGAAGAATTGATTCAATTTTGGGAGTGATCCGGGTCACTATCTAGATCTTTTGGATCCATGAAATGTAATTTTTAAAGACAGATAACTCAAAAAGTTATGGACGGATTTTGATGAAATTTTCAGGATATTTGCTCCCTTGGCGGAGATCTGCACTCTCCAAGTGCTCTTGTTCCCACTCCCTTCATTCTTTGCAGCAGAAGAGTCTTCACAGCCCATGTCCATTCTACCTGCAGCTAAACTGTTAGGTATTTGTGCAAAAGTTGCAAGAAATCTTGTAGAAAAATTTGTAGGATATTCTTATTGTTCTTTGTCTAGGTTTCATCTAAATATACAAGAACATGACTCCAGTTTTATCCCTTTCTGGGGCCATGGTGGCAGAGTGGTAACAATCTCGCTTCTCACCTTTGAGATTGGGGTTCATATCCCGGCCAAACCTCGAATGGGAAAGCTGGTAGTAAATTTCATATTTTTACCATATATTTTTTATAAATTGATCAAATTACCCTGAATTATTTATTTGTCACAGTGATCTAATGTCAAACTGTTTTGAATTGTAACAAATACAGGATTTGTGGACAGCAATCGGTGTTATGTTATTAATGCTTAGTTGAAACTGTTACAAAAACTGAGCTGCAAGAATTTGATTTCACTTTGTATTATTTTATTGCTACAACAACTTAAATGATTAATGATCAATAGAGTAAAAACCTACAAAACTTTAAAATTTCAAAAGTCTTTTCAAACCTCCACCCAAAGGGATAGAGTGCCTTGGCATTTGTAAGTTTCTCTGTCTTGGCAGTATTGTGACAGAAACTGATTTTGATAAATATGTTGGAACATGGTATGGTACAACGTAAATGATCATATACTGAGTTAAGATTATGGAAATGGAAGAAATTAAGGTATGATAAATGTTCCCACCAATTGGCCATTTCAGAAATCTGCAATAAGTACATGAAGATAACATGTACTCTCCAAGTATACCATCTGGTTCTGGAGAAAAAATAATTTTTTAAAAGTATTCTTCAGCTTTTTGAATTGGGCCTACTGCATTATGGTAAACTTCAATTAGGAATTTTACCATAACCTTGAACTACAAATTCATTGTAGCATGTAAACAATTAATTTAAATATAATCAAATTTACATCAATTTTATTACTTTGAAATGATTATAATTTTGGGGAATCATCTTTATTTCACAATTTTTGAGAAGCAAACACAACCCAAATATAACAGAAGGATGAAAAGGACAAATATTCAGATGGTGTGAAAAAAAAGGATATTTCACTTTATGCTTTTCAGAATATATCGCATTTATTTACCTCTGTATGGTGTTACTGACACTTCCAGAAGAATGAGACTCATGGTTTGAGCCTCCAGGTCTTACTTCCACCTCCTTTCTCGGTACTTCATTATCATTATCTGGTACACCATCCTGCTCTTGTAATGTACCTCTATCTTGTACTTCAACGTCTTTTGACATACTTGGTGTCACTTCACTTGACGTAACATGGCCAGAAGTGACCATCTGGTTTGTTAACTCTCTCAGTACTCTGGTAGTCTTTTCTCCATCTATTATCTCACTTGATAGAGAATTATCCAGATTAGAATTTCTGATCTGCTCCTTTAACTCTTCCTTCACCACAGTAGTTCTTTCTGTAGTCATCGCCTTGTGACTGGTTACTGCTTCACTCAAAAAAGAATTATCCTGACTAGATGTATCAAGATGACTTTCTAACCCTTTCTTGTCTGCACTCAGTACTTCACTTGAGAGAGAAGTATCCAGACTGGAAATACTGAGCTGCTTATTGACCTCTCTGACTACTCTGGCACTTCTGTCTGTTGAGCACTGACTAGATATACTCCTGTCATCTGCTCTTCTGGACTGGATTAATGAAGATCCTTTGTATTTATCTTTATAATTTTCCTTTGGTCTTTTGGTTTTGTGAGACTCTATTTTCTTTACCTTTCTCTGAGGTAAAGAACTTGGTCTTGCAGGAGGTGTTTTAGTTTTAAGTTGAACTTCTTTTGAAACTGCTGGTTCAGTATTCTCAGGTATTTCACTTTGGAAATCTTTGCCACTGACAGTAGTTTCAAGAACAATGTCTTTGACTTGCCTTTCAGTTTCCATTTCACCACCATTAGTTGACCAGGAACTTCCTACAGTGCTTTGACATTCACTTGAAATGTCCCTATGATTTATGAGCTTAGCTGTGTTTTTTCTGTAATCGCCAACATATTGTGTAACATCACAAATGACATCTTTCTTTGCTATTTCTATTTCTACACTGTTTTTGGTGTCTTTTTTCAATGACCCACTGCTGCTTCTGGGTAGTTCTGGCTTGATTCCTGACTTCTTATTCGAAACCACAGATGTCTGCTTTTCCATCTTTTTTCGTCTTGGTGGGACCAATGGTTGTGCAAAGGCTGTATTGGGTGTAACAAACTCATTTCTTGCTTCATTTTCATGTTCTCTATTACTTAACACATCATTCTCCCTCGATATAACTGCCCCCTCTTTGACTGTATCGTCTTTTGTGGTCAATATGCTTTCATGAGCATCTGATCCGTCACCTTGTGATGAAGCTACCATATCTTTAATGGGATCAGAGTTTTGTCTTTGATTGAAACACAATTCTAACTTTGGAGGAACAGGTGGTTTGAATTTTGAGTCAGAATCAGACACCTCTGAATCAGAACTGCTAATGTGCTGCTTGACAAATTTTCTTTCACCCTTTTTAACTATTGTTGCATAAATGCTGTTCTGGCCGCTATCATGAGTGGCCTTTCTTCTTAGAGGTAAAGAACTTGGACGCGGTGGTGGCACTTTTCTTTGTTTTGGGCTTTTTCTTGGGCTCGTTGGATCAAACATAACCCTCCCCTCAGCAGTTTTTTCTAATATTGTTAATTTACTGTATGTGGGGTCTTTTCTTTGAGATGACATTTCCAGCTCAGAATCACTGGCTGTTTCTAATGGTGTATCAGAGGTTACACTACCATCTTCAACTTTATCGACCACTGATACTTTTTTCTCTTGTATAGTGAAGTATCCTACAGGAGTTCTTGTTATTACATTAACCTTCTGTGTGGTCTCATCTGTTGTCCCACTTGGATCGTGTTTACAAAACTTTGACTTGCTAAAGACTTCAATATTTGATACTGTTCTCTTGATATTAATCTTCATTGGTTTTCCAGAAGGGTGTTCCACTCTACTACTGTGTGGTGTATCTCCTACAAATATAGCTTCCATGTTGGGATCCAGGGCATCTTTTAAAAATGCAATTCTTTTGGTTTCTTCCTCTGCAGTGGATGTTTTCTTAGGTTCTGGATCTTCTTGATCTTTTTTTGAGCTTTTCAACCTCTGAAATGATTTTCTTATGCGACTGGAGCCCCAGTGCAGAATATTTTGAAAAGTTTCTGTTACAGCAGCAGGTCCCTTTGTTTTCTTTGAAGAAGTGGATTTTAAAGATTCTTCCATCACACTCTGCTGGGCTTTTTCATCTTTGATCATAGAATATTTTAAAATGTCATCTGCATTTCTTAGTTGAACTGGTTCACTGGAAGACATGACGTCATCTGTACTGCCAATAGGCTTAACAGGTTTTGAAACAGATTCAGATTGCTTCTTACCACTCACAGCATTTTGTGAGTTATTTGATGATATACTGGAAGCAGGTGAACTGCCAACTGACTCAGTCTCTAGTATATCAGAAACAGACTGGCTAGTTCTCAGTGACTTATCCAATGTAGACCTTAATTTGTCACTGTCATTGCTTTCACTTTTACGAAACTCTGGACTTCTTGGGGGCATGTTGACTAAAACTATTCTTTCCCCCTCCTTTTTAACATGGTTAAAGTTCTTGTATGTAAAAATAGTACTTGTGCTTTGTGGTGCATAGATGACATCATCTGTCGAGTAATCTCTTGATGCTGCACTGTTGTAATTAACTTGATCTATATCAGAACTCATTCGAACAGTAGTCACATGTTTTTCAACCACACTTTGCACACTCTCAGCCTCTGACTTATTTTCACTAGAACTATTCTCATCATCAACTGAGCTTTCACTCAATCCTTCAACATTTGGGGATTGATTGTCAATTGATTCTAATCTCTCCATGTGTGACATAGACTGAACAACCCAGTTCTTTACATATTCATCTGTTGAAATTTGCCTTTCATCACCATTCAGTGTTACTTCAAAGTGGGTGTCATGGTCACAATCTGGATCTAATGTGTTACTTGGTAATAATTTTGACATATTCTCAGGGTATGTATCCACCGAAGAATAATTATGTTTGAACTTATGTCTTCCTTCCTTTGCATTGGGTTCATTCTTTAAATCATTACCTGTTGAATAAAAACTGTCTGATGAGTAGCTGGCACTTCTTTTCCTGAAATGTATCTCAGGGATTAGTTTGCTGCTAACCACTGAAGGTTCGTTTGAAATTACTTTGTCTGAGAAGCTTTTACATGAGTCTGATGCTGCACATATTTCATCGGTTTCTGATTCTTTCTGATTTGCTTGTGTGCCAACAGGTTTCAGTTTTTCTTTCTCCGCTTTTTTAAGCTGTTCTGATGATAAGGAGATGTCCTTTGAAAGACTAAACTGAGGTTTCCTAATATCCTCCAAAGAATGGCTGACATATCTTCTGTTTCGTAAATTGTCAATAGTTTGTAAACCCTTGAAATCATTTGTCATTGGTACGGATCCACCATTTTGAGAAACAGCAACAGAACTCAATGATGGCCAGTGAATTGCATCAAAGTTTGCCTCACTTGGAGTCTGAATGCTATGATTTATTTCTTTAGGGCGGAGTTCCCAATTACCTCCTCCAGCTATGATGGTCTCTTCATGAACATTACTTTTTTCATCCTTCGTGGGACTATCCATGGTTTCAGCAATTTCATCAGGCAGAAAGACATCACTGCTATTACTACTGAAGGACTTTCCAAAATCTGGCATTTCAAAATGAATAGTTTGCTTTTCAACAACACTTTGAGAGTCATCTGGTATTCCATTATCAGTCCTAATCTGATCAGTCGGTTGAACAACCATCTCATCTGATTCATGAGACAAACTGCAATTAGCAATGTCACTTTTGAGAGCGCCTGAATTTTCATCATCACTAGGCAACTGACGTACTGTTACCGGATTTTCTTTTAACTCCTGTATTTCAAATTTATCTAAATCTAAACCTGCAACCATATCACTATCAAACTCACTTGCTGTTGGTGATAGTCCAATAAGAGTAATTTTTTTACCAGTGATATGTTGTAAATCTCTTGTCGATTTTTGCAGAACAGGTGCTCCGATGTTCATTTCATGTTCATCATCTGCATCTTTCTTTGAGATACTTTTGATAAGTTTCTTTGTTAAGTTTCCAAATGAAGCAGATAGCTTTGATCTGGGTGTAGAAGACCTACTGGATGACACTACCTCAGTTTCATGAGCTGACTGGCCTTCAGAATATGTTTCGGGAAAATTTGGAACAGATACACTTCTGCCATACATTGGGGCATTACTGGATTTACTTGCATGAGATTGTTGTTTTAAAGACTTGAGCTTTCGCAACCAGCTTGGTCTCCTTTTTGGAAAGGTTTGCTTTCCGGATTCATAACTGCTTACTGAGCGTGGTGTTTCTGGGGTAACTTCACTTGCGATGTTTTGTTTGGGTTCTTTGTGGGGTGAATTTACCATTTCCCATACTTGTTGGCCATCATTATGGGAGTTAATTTGACCATGTTTTAACCCTGAATTCCACTGGTTATCTTTGTTTAGATCAGATATTTCTCTAATATCAGCATACTGACCTGTTTCACTTGCCTTATCAGTCCTAAGAGGAAAAGAAGCAGGCAACTCTGTGACTTTGTGCTCAAGTTGATCAGTTTCTTCTGCTTCTTTTGGTGGATCTGATAAAGTACTAGGTCTACATCTTGTATCATCTGCCACATTATGTCTATCTGCATGTGCTTCCATAAAACTAACATCATCCTTTCCCCCAAGATCTGTTGATGACTCTAAACTACTCACAAAACTTTCACTGTCTGTATCTTCTTCACAAGTTTCACTTTTAGAACATAGTTTCCCATCAGACCCTTTCACTGGTTTCGCCAACTTCATTCCACCTTCCATATGTCCTGACCATACTCCATCAGTATTTTCTTTGCTCTTAAGCTCTGTCTCATCTATAGTATCATTTCCACAGACATTCTCTTCAATACCACTAACATCCTCCTTTCTGTCAACCTTTCCTAAAGGCTGCAGACTATTTTCACTGCTGTCAATGTCACTTTCCTCCTCAGAATCTTCACTTTCATCCCTTTTTGTTTGTGTTTCACTTTTGGATTTGTAATTCAATTTGTCCTCCTTATAATCACTCGCATCAGAATTGTTACTCTCTGATTCACTATCCTCACTTGCGTCTACATCTTCTTTTCCTTTGTCCACCTCCTGATGGCTTACCTGTACGATCTTCCCATCTTTTACCATCACCTGACTATATCCATCATCAGCTGGTAAGTCTTCCACCTCGCTGTCACTCTGCTGTGTCTGTGTGACAGACACATTAGGCTGACTGCCCCCCACTTGAAACATGCTGTACTTGTTCTGCTGTGGTTGTGTTCCCACTGGGATGGATGGCAAGGATGCAGATGTTGATGCCTGGTTGTTGTCTCTATATTTTGACTGGGCAGCTTTTTCTGCTTTAGAGGGATAGTAGGCACCCTTTTTCTTTGTTTGCTTAGCCCCCATTTTCAGGCCTGATCTCACTTTTATAAACAATTTGGTCAGCCAGGTGTCAGTAGTATCATTTACTTTTAAAGATTAAAATAAAATAAACTGTCCAGTGTTATTCATTCTAATTGCAATTTCTCTAAATTATTAATAAATTGAATGCTATATAGTTTGAAAGAATTACTTTTATTCAGAATGTCTCAAAATTTTTCATTCTTCATTGTAGCTTTTATGAGACGATGTCAGATATAACATATTCATTACTTAACAATTGATACAGTCAGTTATGACTGACTTTAGCTGTAAGTGACAAACTATAAGTAGTGCTATTTGTTCAGTTATACATAATCATTAAAATAAAGAGAAGAACTATTAATTTAATCAGGCCAGTCACTTTTAATAGGATAGATTATTTTGGCCATTGTATATATTCAATGTTTAAATAAGACAGAAAACATTGCCTTATAAACACATTTTATTTTTTCGTTATCTGCTTTGGGTAGTGTCCATGTTGAGGAAGCATCAGTATATTTCCAAATACACAATTATCCATTACAAACTCTACCAGAATGTAAGACTGGGACAAAGTCCTCAGCCAGTACTTGTCCATATCTCAATCCTCAAGTCCTCTAGTCCCCTATCCTGTCAATCCTCAAGTGTGTCCTGGTATCCAGATACAGAAGCACTGTCAAACTTTTGTTTCCTGGTTTAGTAGCAAGAAAACAATGCAATATTTCCACAAAGATATTTTTGTTTTCTTATAAAGGTATCACTAGCTCTTGAAACAGTTTGATCACATCTCTGAAGATTTTATGTATGGAAATAAAATTATTGAGATAAATGTCTTTGAAAAATTGCAGTCATTATTTTATGGCTGTTGAGTGATAATCAATTAGAATGTCTTTGAAAAAGAAAAATGCCGGGAGATCCTTGATGTAAATTTAGTCTTATCTCTAAGATAAGAGAGCAATTAGCTTCTGTAATGTACTGTCAAGTTAAGACTAGATTCAAATAAAAACACAGTCCTAAAATATGTTTTTATTTACTTTACAATATGTAACAGTTTCTAAGTTGTGGAATGTTATACTACCTTACTGTGTATAGCAAGAATGGAAAAGTCCAATGTTTCATAACTTTGACATATTCATATATGTATCAATGAAATCAAGAATGGTATAAGTGATATGACCTCACAGTGAAAGTGTTTACATTTTCAAGTGTTTGTCAATAGGATTCTTGTCACAATCAATACAGACTACAGTGTTCAATACAACAAACCCTAAAATACAAATCAATCTGCAAAAACCAAGTCATAAATCTATTGTTTTGTTTTTTTGTTTTTTTTTTTGTTCAGACTGGTAGTTTTGTTGAGCATCTGTCTCACAGTATTATAATTAAGACCTCAATTTCTAAATAAAACAATTTAATGTTAAAATTGTACTAAATTTTAGGTCAAATTAATGACTCACTTTTTGAAATCTTAGAAACAACCCCAAAACAGCCCAGTTAGAAAACATAGGTTTTGTGTAGAACATGATTTAACATAATATTATTACAATTTTAACACTACTTGTTTGATCAGATTTAAGCCTGTCAGACGTGGTAATATTTTGGTATATATAGTTCCAGTGAAAGGCATCAACTGAGATTCTTCACAAAATTATAAAACAACTTCTCTTTATTTCAAACACTTATTCTTATGCTGGAGAATTAAAGTGTATTCTTTATTTCAAATAAATATTATTTACAATAAACAATAATACTGACTGTGGGATTCGTTTCAGCAAAGTCCTATTCAAAAGCTTGAAAATTCACTTTAAATAAGCAGTTTAAATGTTTTTATATGATTAGTGTAGACACATGTCATCTTAAATAACAATCAATCTCTGTTCAATTTCAATTATTTACCAGTAAACTCCTCAAACACATAAAAATTGTTTACTTTAAAGCAAAAAAAAATGCTTTGAATATGGCTTGATCACAGCATCATAAAATCAGAGCTCATTTTTCTATCAGATACAAGTGTACATAATTCCCATAATGTGGGCAAGTGCTTGAAACATCAATTATGAAAGTGCTTCTTTTTCAGTATTATTTCATGATCAGCATTTTTGGTTGGGAGAGTATTTCAGTCACACACTAAAATTATCTCTGCAATGTTCCTTGTTCCATCCCACTCAGATGGCTCTCAGTTCCCTGTGAAAACACACAGACATTGTTGAGGTATTAAATACAGGTGACTCTGTATGGAGTGGAACCTCCAATAGTATCAGGATTATTAATTATGACTTATCTGAATAATACTGAGCTCTCAAAGTTTTTCTTCAATTACACCTAAATTTAGCTTGAATCGCTTCTAGTTATGCATATTCTTCTTATATAAAATTCAGTAATAATGATTTGTGTTATACAGAAATTAATAGATTTTTGAAATAATTTTTAATTTTAAAATGAAAACTCTTACTTATGTGCCTTAGTATTTCCTAAGATTGAGATCAAGTTCTATAAACATCTGATTACATTATATTGTCAACACAGGAATATACTAAGCAGTGCACACATACCTCCAAACAAAAATATAGAAGTTTTTTTAATCTTTAATAATTTTACTCTCATTGCCACCAAACTTTAATTGGCAAAATTTAAGTCAGTTCAGTAAGTAAGTCAGTTCAGTAAGTCAGTTGAGTAGTGGAAAGAACAGAAACAGAGTATAAACCTCATCTTTGTCCTTGAGATACATGTACTCACCGGCTCTTTGATGTGTATGTTGTCATCTCTATCAGCTTGGAAGCAAAGGTGAGCTTTCTTCAGGTAGTGACAGGCACACCCCACCACCATCCCCACAAACATGAGTAATGTGAACGCCGTCAAAAGAGTGAACCACAGGGACGGGTACCAGTCAGAAGTCACACCCTCACTGGTCACATCATCGTCATAGAGATAGAGCACTGATGCATTGTGGGAGAGCTAGAGAATGTAAATGTAACAGACCAAATTAACATCCAAGCAGATCCATCTAGTTGAAATCAAAATGGTAATCTTGCCTAGGTGAAATCAAAATTGTAATTTTGTTTTGGCAGATTTAAAATTTTATAATTTCAGTAAAATTTTAATCATGCCTTGGTAACATTAAAATGTGGATTTTGCCTTTAGTTGGCAAGATTAATATTTCCCAAGTTAATAGAGTAGCCATTTAATCTGGTATATGTGGATTCAAAATTTGATTTTGTCTTGGTAAAATTAATACTATATTTAACTAGACCTAGAGCATCGGAGAACTGATGCAAATTCTATCCACCAGAAAGACAACTCACCAAAGCCAATCAACTGTCGCTTAACCTTGAAGGAGGAGCCCTAGGTCAAACCTAACCACATCAAAAGATTCCTAGCCCATGATTTCCTACAGGTTGATTTCACATTGCAAACCTCTAGGACCAATAATAAGTGAGTTAAAGCACTTTTAAGTTTGGCTATCCTCATTTGACCTTGAAGGAGGGCACCAAGGTCAAATCTGACCAAATCAAAAGATTCCTAGCCCACGAGTTTCTATAGGTTGGTTTCACATTCCAAACCTCTAGGACCAATAATAAGCTAGTTATAAGCACCTTTAAATTTGGACATTCTTGTTTGAGCTTGACGGAGGGAGGGGGGAGGCTATCCTTGTCTGACCTTGAAGGAGGGGTCCAAAGGTCAAATCTGACCACATCAAAAGATTCCTAGCCCATGATTTCCTAGAGGATGGTTTCACATTACAAACCTCTAGGACCATGAATAAGCGGGTTATAAGCACTTTTAAGTTTTGCTATCCTCGTTTGACCTTGAAGGAGGGGTCCAAGGTCAAATCTGACAACATCAAAAGATTCCCAGCCCATGATTTCTTATAAGTTGGTTTCACATTGCAAACCTCTAGGACCAATATTAAGTGAGTTACAAGCATTTTTAAGTTTTTGTATCCTCGTTTGACCTTGAAGGAGGGGCCCAAGGTCAAATCTGACCACATCAGAAGATTCCAAGCCCATGATTTCATGTAAGTTGGTTTCACATTGCAAACCTCTAGGAGCAATAATAAGCGAGTGATAAGCACTTTTAGGTTTGGCTATCCTCGTTTGACCTTGAAGGAGGGGCCCAAGGTTAAATCTGACCACATCAAAAGAATCCCAGCTCATGATTTCCTGTAACTGGGTTTCACATTGCAAACTTCTAGGAGCAATAATAAGCGAGCTATAAGCACTTTTAAGTTTGGCTATCCTCGTTTGACCTTGAAGGAGGGTCCAAGGTCAAATCTGACCACATCAAAAGATTCCCAGCCCATGATTTCATATAAGTTGGTTTCACATTGCAAACTTCTAGGACCAATAATAAGCGAGTTATAAGCACTTTTAGGTTTGGCTATCCTCATTTGACCTTGAAGGAGGGGTCCAAGGTCAAATCTGACCACATCAAAAGATTCCAAGCCCATGATTTCC